>CACSLJ010000003.1:0-366484 GCA_902706625.1 Albugo laibachii | reverse complement strand
TGTGCAGCGCTGTAGTCGTGTGAAGGCGAGGGTGCTACCTGCAGCGTTGATGAGTGGATAGTCTAGACTAAAGCTATCTGATTGGTTAGCAGTGGTGGGTATTATAACACCCTGACATTATATACCCAATCAACTGCGGGTCCTGCAATAGTTGCCAGTCACAAAAATATCCTGATGATTCAAGCTGGAGGAAGCACCGTTTTCATGCATCAGCGATGGCCAACATACTTGTGTTGGACTATATACATTCTCGGTGTCATTTGGTTTCTATTACATCCCATTGTGACAATTTCAACGGGTCAATTACGATGCCGTAACACGTACATTTCAGAAAATGAACTTTTAATCGAGTCAATCGAAGCGCAATTCAGCACCTTGGAGGTTGCTTCTATCCACTCTTCTCAACTTGATTCTCTTTCATTCGTTTCTTGTATCAGACACAAACTATTCTTGCATCTCACACTTATCCGAATGGCTCCCTCCGTGACCCTTTGTACAATCAGATCGTCACCAAATGGCTCATCGACCAATTAGAGACGATTCCGAAAGTATCGGCTTTTACTCAGTCTTTCTCAGGGAATTCACACAGATGCAGCCGCTGTACCAATGTGTATGGCATTTTGAAGGCGTCCCCATTGGCGGACGGAAAAGTGAGTCAACTGATTGCACTGTACCCTTTCAGATCTAATTGGAACCTCGCCAATTTTAGGAATCCATCGTACTGATAGCGCATCCACCTCAGACTCCTGAGGATCTTGATAAGCCGTTTTCAAGTGTGGCAGTTGGAATGGGTCTCCTTCGCCACCTCTCCCAAGTCAAATGGCTCGCTAAAGATATCATTTTCTTGATCTCAGACGGTACAAAGTGATCTCTAATGAACCTTTTTATTGCTATGAGAAGTCTTTGTCTCGCAGATGGACCAACTCAAGGAAGCGATGGTTACTCGCCAGGAACACAAGCTTGGCTAGAGGCCTATTTCTCTGACCCGGTCTTGAACGCGGAAACTCTTGCCATGCGTGCAGGTGTCATTCGCGCAGCGATAAATCTGGAAATAACCACACAGGAAAGCAACCAGCCGAGCTTTTCGCTTCTCGTATCTGGAGAGAATGGCCAGCTACCCAATCTCGACCTTATCAATGTGGCTATCCTTGCTTTCCAAAAAAATGGTATTGTCCCTTCGATGAGTCGCTGCCGTATACACGATCAATTGAAAAGTGAACAAGGATGCTCCGACATGCTTTCTACAGCTTTTATTAAGCTAAACCGCCTTCTTAGCGTGATCGATTATTTCCCATTCTTCTCTTATCCGACCCGAGACATCAAAAAGAAATGGGGGGAATACCTATTCAAGCTGCATGGAATGGTTCGATTCATGGTCTCATTAGCGATCGGTCCCACTGGCTCTCATGCTGCCTTTATCAGGTCACCGACTTCTTTCCCTGGGGTTACATGTCTGACATCATATTGTAGCTACAACATTGATAGTATCACGACAGTACTGAATCTACCCTCACGGAAGCGTTCGGGTACGGAAGCTCAACATGAAAACTTTCTGGAAGCAACTTTGCAGGGCTTGGAGCTTATGATCCGGTCTCTCAGTAATTTGGAGGAAAAATTGCATCAATCATTTTATCTGTACCTACTCCCGACAGCCCAAACGTTCGTATCCGTGGGCGAGTATATATATCCTTTACTCATGCTCTGCGCCCCCCTCGTACTAGAGCTAGCTCGTATTTCCATCGGAACGGTACGTCTCCACCACGACTGTTTTTATCTACTTGACGTTCTTTTTTGCTTGTAGAGCGGGTTGAGAATGGCATACGCATTCATCTCATTCGTGATAGTGGAGAGTTTTGGTCTGGGTTTGCTATATCTTTCTTTCCATTTCCCTCGAGCATCCCCATGGCTCCTCATCTTTTGTGCATTGCTGGAAATTACTGCTGGGCTCTTGTTGCTGTCTATCCGGAAATGGCCGCAGTTGGCAGGTTGCAGCGGCCAAAAGGCATGGAATTACCATCTTCGGTCATTTGAGAATCGCGTCCGGAAAACACTTTCGAGCGAGGTAGCCATCAAGCACGATCAAGAGCCATCAGAGCGCGTCGAGAAACCGGATGAAGGCTGGAATGCACTCAAGTTTATCACCATGCTCCTGATTGTTTATGGACACTGCATGCTTGGCTTCATCAATTATTCTATGGCCTGGTTTTGTGCACTCAGTATGGTCATCTTCGCCCTTATACGACCACACGCGATAACAAACTCGGGTCTGAAATGTATTCTCGCATTATGGCTCCTACTGGCGTCCCCGAGTATCCTACTATGGCTATTGTCAAGTCGTAAGAAATGTTGCTCTTATACTCTTCCAATCGTACATCAAGTTTTAATTATTCTTGCACTCCTAGATATCCAGCAATCAATCAACTGGCTCGTCACCTTTTATCTCTACGCCCTTCATTTCCCAGTGCACGCGTTATCCTTGGTCATTTTCTTCTTTCCCGTCAACGTAGAATCAAAACGAATATAACACAACCTTTTTGCTGTGCACATCACTCGGGCTTGAGCTTACGCAATGTATCGATCGCCGTCGTCGTTGGCATGAATTCTAGCTGGTACCCATTCCTCGCAATGTTTTCATACGCTTCAAGCTGTCTATCGGCGTACTCGATGAACTGTCTCCAGGCAATGGAAAACATGTGCGAGTTTGAACCGAAATGCTTCTTCATCCGATCATGCATTTTCTTGGCATCAATTTTTACAAACTACAATGCCGAAGGCGTCAGTACGAAAGCAATAGGCTCCAAGAAGCCTACCGAGGTATTGAAAGCATTGACGACCTTCACAACGCTTGAGCGGGGAACATGGAACTGGATCTCGGGCATTGGAATGGTGTCAAGCAATGTATGTACCTGCTGAAATAGCGGCTGCATGATACTATGAGCAGTGAGATCAAACACATCCCACAACGCACATACCGCTAGCTGATGTAGCTCGGAATTCCAGATCCATTCGACATATCCCTTCAGATTCTCAAGATATTTGGCATGCGCGACTTCGGCATACTGATTGAAGGGATGGTTTCGTGCTGGTGATGTAAGCTTCTCATGCATGAAGTAGTAGTTTTCTACGAAAATGCACAAGTGGGTCGGCTTTCTTTCGTACGAAGCTTACCGAGCTTGGTTAGATGCGAATATTTGGGCTTTGAAGCAGCGATTTTCTCGATCCATTTCGTAGTTGCTGGAAGGATTTGATGGATGATGGCGCCAAACGTTGGGTCCTCTGTTTTGCCATCCACAGACTCTTCAAGTCGTGTGATCATTGCCTACAAGCCGGATTCAGGTACTATTCCTTCATACTGTTCAATCGTACAATGATTTTCTGTAGTGGGACTAACACACTAGCCAGCTTCGTGTCCGGATTCTGAGATAGGATCCAATGCTCCTTCAACGTCACTTGTCAGCTAGGTTGGTCATTTCGTGCTTTTTACTCACCTGATCGTCGGTGAATTTCAATAAAATCCGTTTCAGATACAGCTGAAATTGCATCAGCACATGGAATAGAAAGTTGCAATGAGACTGGCACGTAGCCAGCCACACTGCTACGTTCACAATGAGAGAAGAGGCCTCCATGATGTTCCTGGAGGCTGCTAGATCGCCAAACTCAATACAGCGTTTCAGACACTTGTCGAATAACAGCTCCATGATTGCAGCAAGATCGTCATTTCCTCTATCCATGGACGCCTCCATTGTCAACAGGTGAGGATGGAGCAAAGTCTGTAACACAAAATGCTCCTCTCGAAGACATATCGGAAGAAGGTGATCGAGAACTTGCTGGAATAACGTCGATGCGTTGAGGAACCCATCGAGCTGTGAATGAGAGCTCGACACGTTCAAACTCCTCGACTGAAGTGGTGCTGGTAAATAGTGATGAGACTTGGCAGTTCTGGACAATTTCTCTCGCATGTAACGAAAGAGTGATACCATGTGCTGATTATACACTTGTGAGACGTGCTTGATGTAGAGCTGTCTGATTGAAACCAGGCCATCGTGATTCAGGGACTCGATTGCTGCGAATAAACCCTACGCAGAGATATGTAACAAGCAGCTTGCATCGGTCATTGAGACAGGATACCTTAATTCGACGGATGGATGAGTGGAAGTCCTCGTTACTGAATGTCCAATGCACCTCCACCTCTACTTGTGAAGCTCCGGAACGGCCTGACCTCGTCACATCGGATTCCAGAAGTTTGCTTCCTCGGGGTCGAGAAGCTTGACCACTTGACCTGATCGAAGGTACTCCGCCATCCATGCTTTTGGCCTGATTCGACTTCCAATATTTCACGGCCTCGTCAAACCAGTTGTCGAGAGATCTACTCACTTTCTCTGAGAATTCTTGTGCAATTTGCGACAATTCCTCACGACGGGCTCGGAATGCAGACATCTCAGATGCTGGGAAGCTCAGAGTCGATCGGAAGGCCACGTCAAGTGTGTGCAGTGCAGCGATAACTGGTTGCAAACGGGTTACCACACCTGAATCGTCCTCATGGCCATCGCAATACGAAATGGAAAATGAGGAAAGCGCGTCCAGAACACTCGGTGGGAGATCCACGAGCTCAAGCATCTGTTCCAAGCATTGTTGGAGTGTCACACTGTTTTTATAATGCACCTCCAGCTGATTGTTCAGCGACTCAAAGTGTTTCATGGTCTGCGAAGTGGCTTCCAAACTCTGGGTGCAGCCTGCAAGCCACGATTGAATTGCTTCTACTCGTTTCTGCAATTGGTCATTGGAATCGAGTATTTGGTCAACCGGCTTTTTCGACGTGCCTGAATAGATGGCTTCTGATTGCGTGCTGTCTAAATCGTTCTCGAAGGATAGAAGGAAGCCGATATTCTCATCTTCTAACTCTCGCAACTGCCTCTGAAGTCCTTCTTCCAGCGGTTGGATATGGCAATCTTCCCAGTTCACGGTGGCGAATAGAGTCATGAGGTCCTCATTTTCTTGTGCAGTCAACATAGAGCCAACTCCGAGAAGTTTATCAACCAGGTCATGGGGATCGCTATCCGCCTCGCTGCTGGCTTGCTTTGCTTTCATGTCTTCGGCATGACCAACCTGCCACATCATCATTGTCAGCTATGTAGACGTACGTCGAAACTTTACCGACCGGATCTCCAATCGATGATACATTTAGCTGATACTTTCTCGTGAGATCAGCTATGTCCGCGACGTGGTCGAGCTCTTCAACAGCCACGTTTACAAGCCGCGGAATGGCACTCTATAATGGGTAAGAGCTTTCAGCAAACAAAACGCTTTGGAGATGGAAAGGAAATACATGCTGCTCGAGGCAAAGGGCGCACAGACTCCAAATGAATTCTTTCATACTGAGGTCGGATTCTGTTTCCTGTACAGCCCAGAGGTACACATCTTCTCCTTTCTGAAGCTCTAAAGAAAAGGATCCCCGAGGAGAAGAAGTGAAGACGACTTCGACGGCCTCAAGCTTGTTGAGTTCCCAGGTATTCCGAACTTCAATTGAATAGGAGCTGGTAAGTTCCATATAGTGAAGTTGAGCGGAGTGAAAGGTACGTGCTGTGTGATCTCCAGCCGTTGTTGTGGACGGTGACTCAGAGATCGTGTCTTGTATCATAGAAAGACATAGGATAAAGCACTTTTTTGCGTCTGGAATGCTGAGTTGAGGAGGCTGATTGCTATTTCCAAATTTCAGTTTTGTCTGCTGCAGAATCTTCCGCTTACTCACAGTCAGAAATGCCATCATCCTGCGCGTGGATGAAGTATATCGGTTTGGCGCCCCGGGCGCCCCGGGCTTGGTGCCTTTTGTCGCTACAGTTGGAACAGAGCGATTCTTTACGGATTGAGAATGGAAGAATGTCTGAATGGTGTCACGAATGTCATCTCTTGAAGTCGTTTTCCCTGCCATGGAAGCTTGGAACTGAGTTAGAACGAAATCGCAGATGTTGGGTGGTGCTCCAGTTCCAAGTGTCCTTTCAAGATACAAAATACAGTAAGTCTCCTGATTGGATAATAATAGGATTCTTGACCAATCATACTGATACAGGCGAGTCAGATGAGAGGCAAAGGCTTATGGCGGATCGGATTCTTGCGATGGAGCAAAGGGATCGATTATCCAGGCGGTTGGGCTCCGGGGAAGGCCCACAACCAGTGCTTCGATATCTGCAAGATCAAGGACGATCGACCCGTTCTAAAACACCGCGTAGAAGGAGAAGAGGATGCCACGTACGATTACTTGTTATTGGAGCAATTATACATCCCACAATATTGCCGTGATTTGCTGGAAGGCGTTGATTATACAGTATCGCATCGTCCAGTGCTTCCGTATCCGGACGGAATTCGATGCAATGGAGATGTCGCTGTCAATGAATTACGTATGCATGGACTCTGGCCCAACAATTATGACGGCTCGTACCCGTCATGCTGCAAGCTCTCCAAGAAGCTTCAGAATCACCCTATCCAGCCTATATCATTTTATGGTCGAAACTATGCTCTGCTAAGAAGAATGCAGACACAATGGGTGGACCCCACGCAGTCTACATCGTTTGAGGCACTATGCGAGCTGTATAATCACGAATTTCAGAAACATGGAAGCTGCTTTGTGGCTGGAAGCGAAAGAGATGAAGATATCAATGAGCTTTCGGCACTCTATTTTGATTACGCACTGCAGGCTGCTTCTCATGTGGGTAATTCAAGCAATTATATCAAGATGTTGGCTGCCGCTTCGCCGAATGCTTCCATCTCGCTTAGGGATCTACACGCTATCTACCCGAAAAGAATTCAAGTCTTTTGCTCCAATACACATCCGGAATACACACGCCTGGCAGCCATTCGCACCTGCTACGCACGACCAGAAGCATTATCAGTAGATGAAAGCGATATCCAGCTAATCGATTGTCCAGTGGCACAATTTGGCGGGTCATATTCGAGCTGTGATCCAATAAAGCCAGTCTCATTGCTTGGATACCGCCCAATCCGCTCGAATCCTACTGAATTCTCATAATAATGTAATTTGAAATTATTGCATGCCATTATTGGTAAATATAATCTCCTGATCAATAGGTATGTCCAATTACTCATACTATTATGACCATTTTGGTAAATCTGAAAATATCTTTCGAGATAAATGGCGCGGGAATTGTCAAGCTCACCCCAGAAAACTGGAAGTATTTCACCATCCCATGAGCACAAAAATACCAGCGGCACATCAAAACGAAGCTCTATGGGTGACGATGGTGATGATGATATGAAATCCGCGTCAGCTTCACCCTACGGCTCTCCACAATCTCCGAAACAAAAAAGTCAATCCCGATCGCCTTCTATGGCCTCTGCAGGTAAGAGCAATACAGCAAGCGGGACAATTTTTCAACAGAGCGGGCTTTTAGAGCGTAAGGAATCCGACAAGAACATCAGTCCGACAGAAAAAGGCATCGCAGTCCGCGTGGAAAATCTCACACGGTTCAAAGTCGCTATTATGGATTCCGCGATCACTAACTGTATGTTGCAGGAATGTAAACACTGAGCATCTCACAGAGATATTTGCAAAGTTTGGAAGTGTGACAAAGGTCAAATTGATGACAGAACGCGACACAAAGATATCCAAGGTCGAGAGGATGCATAAGGGATGAGGAATATTGCATACTGATGGCTTTGCAGGGATCGGCAGTAATTGAATTCAATACGGATCAAGATGCAGAAAATGCGATACAGCACATGCATGATGGCTGGCTGGATGGAAGGAAAATAGTGGTCCAGTTAATGACAGAAGATCTTGTTGAAGAAGGAAAGGCTCGAGATCAATCCTCTGTTGGAAATGGTCACAATGGCGATATGAATGAAACCAGAGATTGTAAGTCTGCAAACTTTGACCACAGACTTTGACCCAACTATTTTGCTTATGTAGCTCGCAAGAAGTCCTCATCTGCTCGAGCTGGACGTGGTGACCGAAGATCACCCATACGCATGAAGTACGTCGGTTGCACGATGATACAGCCCAGGCTCTAACGGTTCGTATGTAGTCGACTATCAACAAGTCGTCGTGACCCAAACTTTCGGCGAGGTGTGAACGATCGCAAGCAAGGTGGCTACGGCGCTCGGTCGCGGTCTATTACTCGGCGTGATCGTTCAAGGCCATTATCTCACTCCAAGTCCTCCGTAACTCGTCGTCGATTTGCATCGCCATTTCGACCCCGACGACAAAGCGATGATCGTCGACGATCTCCGGTCCGTGGCCGTGGACGAGGCGGTCGCTTTCAACGGTACGTGCCAATTGCCACCCCATCGGTCCGTCAATTGAGAGTATAACATGTCAATTCCAGCCGTGGTCGATCAAGCGTCTCCAGCAGTCAAAGTGTGAGCAGCCGAAGCAAAAGCTACAGTCGTAGCCGAAGTCGTCGAGAGCCACGACGACCTGTCCGTCGTAATCAACGCCGCCGAAGCCGAAGTCTGAGCAAAAGTATCAGTTCGAGTAACAGCAGCGTCAGTCGAAGTTTCAGTCGGAGTCCAAGCCGTTCTCGAAGCTCTATGCGTGGTCGTCGTCGTGCAAGCCGAAGCAGTAGTCCCAGTCGCAGCTCCTAGACGGGACAATAACGCGGAACCAATTGAATGAGTCGAATGGATACTGTGGACGCAAAAAGGGTCTTCTAATAGAGGTTGCTACAGTTCAAAACTTGTTTTTGTAAAAATAGGGTTTTTGACATTAATAGCGGATGTTTCAGGATAGTTGTCTTAGGACAGATCAGATTGGTATTTTTGATTGGACTGTAGTACCGTACAAGCAGAAGATGTTAACCCCGTTATATATACTCTATACAGTAGTAATCAGTGTACAGTGTCTCCGTGAGTGTCGTTTACTTTCTATTGGGTCAGTTACGGGTTGAGGGGTAGGATACCGTGGTCTCGGGCGTTACTCGAACTGCACACTTTTGGAAATTTTCGGAGCGAAAACGTCGAATTCAAGGATTGTACCTTCGCATAGTAAACGCTGTGAGACTGTATCATCGATAAAGTCCTGATATATTCAACATACTCAACATAACACTCACTCTTACCGCCCGAGTCCACTAGTAGCAAAAACCCGAGGAATTTGGAGAGTGAACAGCCCACTGAAATTTGCATCTTCGCTCCAATAATTCATGTCATCTCGCGCTGACTTTACACAATTCGAAACAGAAGAAGATGTACCTTTTAACAGCAACACTCCTAAACACACGCAATACGTGCTAGATAGCTCACCTCAAAATGGCTTATCGATTGAGTCGCGTCTTGCGACGGATAGAGAACTTGCCTCACCCTCAGCCCCAGTCATCCTCCGAACGATCCCAACGGACTCCTCAATGCCGTTGTTGCACTCTGAAACACGGGACAGTATCGATTTTGATGCTACTCCCAATATGAAAATACCAACACTAGATCAAGAGTCCGCTCTAAATATTACAGATCTGAAATGTACCAATACCAATCCCCCAACCACCAACACCCCAGTCCCAGAAACGCAAGAGTACGTGTCGCCCGATGAGGCGTATCGTCACGTATACTTGAACAATCCCTCATCCAACAAACGATTCGAGTATTGCGACAATCTGGTCAAAACCTCACGATTCACCATATATAATTTCCTTCCAAAATTATTATTCTATGAATTTTCAAAATTGGCCAATGCTTACTTTCTCATCATTTCAGTTATGCAAACAATCAAAGTGATATCTAACACGGGCGGTTTTCCGGCTTCTTTACCGGCTCTTTCGATCATCGTTATGATTGACATGTTTTTCGCTTGTTTGGAGGACTACAAACGTCACAAAATGGATCACATATCCAATGAGCTGCCCTGCGAGAAATTCGATATGGAGCAAGAGGCCTTTGTGGTGGCGAAATGGCATTTGCTTCATGTTGGCGACATTGTCAAAGTGTACAATCGGGATCCAATACCTGCAGATATCCTGATTCTGGGGGTGAAAGAGATGGATCCGGCTTGTCCGACTGGTATTTGCTACGTGGAGACGAAATCGCTGGATGGAGAGACCAATCTGAAGCTTCGACAGGGAGTGGAGCTCACATACACAGAGATCTCGTCGACCAAGGATATTGCAAAGCTACGAGGATTAGTCGTTTGTGAGCAGCCGAATAACGTGATTCATCGATTTCATGGAACGTATCAGAATGAAAGTGGCAATAAGAAGGAATCGCTATCGACTAATGCTATTGCTTTGCGGGGCTCGACACTGCGGAATACAGAGTATATGTATGGACTTGTGATCAACACGGGGCCGGATACGAAAATTATGATGGCGTCATCGTCTACGCCGATGAAATGGAGCAATATGGAGATGCGATTGAATCGCCAGATTCTGTATATATGTGTCCTTATGCTGGTGCTGTGTCTCACTGGAGCAGTGATATCCGTGTTTTGGAATCGTGACAATCTCAGCTTGGAATCTGGAGAACTAGCATGGTATCTGTATGATGGCGATGCTCTCGCTGTACGTCATCCTGTCGTCCAGTTTTTCATCATGTTGGTGTACTACTTTCTGCTTTTGAATTCGTTCATACCCGTCTCGTTGTATGTGAGCATGACCTCTGTCAAATTCTTACAGTCGTATTGGATGAACAACGATGTGGAAATGTATCACGAGGAGACAGACACACCCTGTCAAGTCCAAACGATGTCTTTGAATGAGGAACTGGGGCAGATTGATTACATATTCAGCGACAAAACAGGCACTTTGACCCGAAATATCATGGAGTTTCGAAAGTGTAGCATTCATGGAGTAGCTTATGGAGTCGGCGATACAGAAGCTGGTATTGCAGCTAAACAGCGTCATCAAGATGAAAATGACACTTTTAGTGGCTCGCCTACATTTGGTAAAGCCCAAGCTCCGATGGAATCGGTCTCCAGCAAGCAGGAGCATCGTGTTGTCAAGGCTCCATTCGTAAACTATCAGGATGACAGGATCTTCGACGCGATGCGGCTGAAGGATTTTCACGCTCAAGGGATCTCCGACTTTTTCGAGCATCTTTCCGTATGTCATACTGTCATGCCGGAGCGTGGATCAGATGGAGAATTGAGGTTGTCTGCTTCTTCACCTGACGAACAAGCACTCGTCGCTGCTGCAGCCTGTTTTGGATTTCGTTTCTTCTCACGAGCTCCTGGTAGAGCTATGATTGAGCGATTCGACAGTCTTCCCGTAGAGGAGGCCGAGGTCGAGGCGTTGGGTGGTCATCAACCTGTCAAAGCGCAGTATGACATCTTGGAAGTGCTCGAGTTTAACAGCACACGGAAGCGTATGTCTGTGATTCTTCGAAATCCCGACGGAGTCATTCAGTTGCTTTGCAAAGGAGCTGACTCAGTCATGTATCAGCGACTTGTGTCCACCAAAGACCCTGAGATTCTTCGCATGCGGGACGTCACGCTGGAGCATATGGAACAATTTGCGATGGAAGGACTTCGTACTTTGGTGATTGCGAGCTCTATCATCGACTCGGATGTGTACGCCAAATGGATCCTGCGGTATCGGACGGCAATCAACGACATGAGACAAATTGAGCTTCGTCGGGATGGAGAGGCGAATGAAATTGATAGTTTGATGGAAGAAATTGAAGTGGGTCTCGAGGTTCTCGGCGCTACAGCTGTGGAAGATCGTTTACAGGATCAGGTACCAGAGACCATCGCAAAGTTACGCGAAGCATCAATCAAAATTTGGATGCTCACTGGGGATAAGGAAGAGACGGCGATCAACATCGCATTCGCGTGCCGACTATTAGCTCCTGAAATGGAACGTGTGATCATCTCAGCAGACACACATCCTGACCACTTATCGATCAAAATCACACTCAAAAGGTATATCGACGAGATCTTGGACATGGAAGCAAAGACAGCAAAATCAAAGGAACGGGCTCCTGCTTGTGGTCCTACGTCGTGTAAAGGAAGCCCTGCATCGAATGATTCGGACTGTACGCGTCCTCTAACGCGGATCGAGAATCGCCCGACGCGTTTATGCCAGCATGATGCATTTGCCCTCGTGATCGATGGAGAAACGTTGGAGCTCGCATTGGAAGACTGTCCTGAGCTTCTCATTCAGTTTGTCGAGAAGACTGTAGCTGTGATTGCTTGTCGAGTATCCCCTGCACAAAAAGCTCAATTGGTGAGACTCGTACGTCACCGGAATCCTAAAGTTCGAACACTT
This sequence comes from Albugo laibachii, assembly GCA_902706625.1. Taxonomy (NCBI): domain Eukaryota; phylum Oomycota; class Peronosporomycetes; order Albuginales; family Albuginaceae; genus Albugo; species Albugo laibachii. Next base: position 354,278 of record CACSLJ010000003.1, on the reverse strand, counting down.
GCCATTGGAGATGGAGCCAATGATGTCTCAATGATACAAGCGGCACATGTTGGAGTCGGGATTTCAGGCCAGGAAGGCATGCAGGCGGCCAATTCGTCGGATTATTCAATCGCTCAATTCAAGTATCTGCGTCGACTGTTACTCGTCCATGGTCGGTGGAATTACATTCGAATGGGCAAACTCATCCTGTACATCTTCTACAAGAATGTCATGCTGAATCTGACGCAATATTGGTATATGCTTTTGTACACCGGGTACTCTGGCCAAAAATATTTTCTCGAATGGGGTCTCCAAGGGTACAATTTATTCTTCACAGCGTTGCCAATCATCTTGGTGTCGATTTTCGAGCAAGACGTGCCAGCATACTTGGCGTACGAGTTCCCTCTTTTGTATCGTATCGGTCAAGAAAATGCACGATTCAATACCAAGATTGTCTGGGGATGGCTGTCTTCGTGTGCGTGGGAGTCTGCGGTCATCAGCTTTGGCACTGTGTATGGAACGAGACACTACACGGAAGCAGGAGTCACACCCGACATGTGGGTGCATGGATGCATTGCTTTTACCATTGTCATATTTGTGGTGAATCTGAAGCTGGCGCTACATCAACAGATGTGGTGGCCGGTGCATATAGCAGTGTACATAGGATCGGTCTCTCTGTGGATTTTCTTGGCTTACTTCATATCTAGTGGCTCCTCCGTCAATGGGACGTATTGGAAAAGCGTATTTGGCAAGACATTCAGCACTGGATCGTTTTGGGCTCTAGTTCCGATCTTGACGTTTGTGGCACTCGCTCGTGATATCTTCTGGAAAGGGTACACACGAGCTTTCCAGCCATCGTATCGTCATTTGGCGCAGGAGGTTCATGCGTTTGATCTTTCGCATTTAGCAGATCGTCTTCTGGTCTTCCCGCCTCCAACAGAGATTCCACGCGATATGGAGACCGTCGCCACACTTTCATCGTCTGTGGCTGAGAAGAATTACCAGAGGAATACATCTGTGAGATCACCCATGAATACCGCCCCTGTGCTTCGACCGATTGGAACAACCCACCCGCTTACTCGAGGAAGTGCGTTTAGTTACGACGCGGAAAGTGTCATGGTGGAGTCGTTTTTGGCTACGGATAGATGCTGTCTTAGTGATTCACAGGCCAAGAAGAAGGTCATGTTTGAGCGTCATGGTAGTCTTGGATCCCTCGCGTTCCAGGAAATGTCGAGTAGTGATAACTTTTCAGCCACAAAGCAGTCAGTCGACTCCCCTCGTCATTCCGGCACACTATTGAGAAGATCGTCCGTCGGCAAGGTCTTTCGTGGCGCACAGCATTCCTTCCGAAGCGCTCGATCTCTGAATAGGTTATCTGTGAATTTTCCCGCGCAAGAGACCGAAAGAAGTCGTGCACGATCAGGTGAAGCACGTCAACTTTTGGGTACGAGTCTGAACCGAGATGCCAATGAAACGGAGGAGGAGGAGGTCAGACAGGTTGGCGATGATGTTGGTGATCTACTGCCCCAAACACCTCTCCGGCTGGCCCGGCGATATACTTTATCCCAATTATCTCGTCAATCTTCCGTTTAGTTGGCACAAAGCAGCTTGGCGGTGATGTACAGTCTGGGATAGCGCTGCATTTGTTTTATCTTCCCATTTGGCTGGCCATTAGGAAGGACGCTTCTGCTTGCAACTATCTATAATATTACTTCATTTCTGACTTGTGTGAATGTACATCTTTCACAGCGTTCTTTGGCTCTGAGAGCTCATTTTGACTGGATAATACACTACGAGATCTGAATGTATCAATCTCCTATTTTTCTATATACTGAAAAAGTATATACAGCAAGGTGAACAATATCGATTCGCATTGGACAAAATGTATTTTTCCAAAGCCATTCGTGAAATAAGAAATGTGCATCGAGGTCCGTGGGTCGTAGGCGATGATTTCTTGCTCATTGTGTGTGCAGGATCTTTATCCTTCGCGCTATTATCAGCCAAGTCGTGTGTCATCCAGGCAGTAGCATTATTTCCCCAAACACCTCAATTTATTCGATTTCGCACCAGTGATATTCCTCCCAGACGATTGGGTAAAAAGGCAAAACGGTTGCAAAATCTGAGCGTTCATTGGCTAGTCGATGACATTGACGCTCCACCCAGTCTAAGCGCTTCCGAAATCGATTGTGTGAATCGCTTATTCCAGGCCAATTCGCGTCTGATTGTCTCAGCATCAGATCCCAGCGATCTACCTGCATGGAATATCCCCGAAGTCGCCTTTGCCGGTCGCTCCAATTGCGGGAAATCGTCACTTATTAACGCGATTTTGGGTCAGCCAGGACTCGTTCGGACCTCCAAAACACCAGGAAGAACGCAATTACTGAATTTTTTCTCAGTCGGTGGGAAAAAAGGAAGTCTCCCGGCAATGTCTGTGGTCGACATGCCGGGCTACGGGTTCGCAAAGCCCCCGAAAGATGTCGTAGACACTTGGGATAAGCTGGTCGGAGGGTACATTGAGCGTCGCCAGGCCGGGCTTTTAAAGAATCTGTTCGTTTTGCTGGATGCTCGACGAGGAATAACGACACTCGATCAGGAATTTCTGGACTTTTTGGAAGAGATGGAAAGCTTGTATCAGATAATATTCACCAAAATCGATGCGGTGAGAGCTGAATGGTCCATAGATTGTTGATTGAAAAACGCGTGTAGGTTCCCACAGCCGAATTGGAAAAGAATATCCGAGAGGTTCTGAACATGAAAGAGCTTTTTTCCCGAAGGGTGAGTACGTCGGAATGGATCGAGTGGCGATAACTTGCTTTTCCTGTAGGGAATGAATCCCATTGTGCTTGCGACAAGCACCAAGGAATCCTTTGGGATTCGCCAGATGCAGCAGCAGGCAGTTTACATGACGGGATTGCTGACGAATTGCACACGATAGTCGTCTTTGTATTATTTGGCAACCTCAGGAAGCTCAATATGACCGATTCCCGGCACCAACCGAGCTGGATTCACTCCATGCACAATCTGACTTTTCGACACAATGCCGCTTTTGACCACACTTGGGCGCTTTGGAGTCGATCCAATTGATTGTGAACGACGTACTTTGGTAACAGAATCGTGCGTTTCGTGCAGATTTTGGCTTCTTTTTGGAATAGATTTCTTCTTTTCTTTTGTGATCGCAGTGCGCACCATTTTCGGCGCTTGCGCGCTCTCAGTTGGCATTTTGCTCGAAGAAGCGCTGTGGCGGACCACGGCTTTTGTATTCTGTTTGAGTTCGCTGATCTTCCCATTTGGTTTCGCCGGTTTTTTGGGTCGATGTGACGCTACTTCCTTCCCAGTATTTCGTTCTGATCCGAGAATAGCGAGGTCTTCTCTTTCTGGCGTGAATTCGTCGATATCGGACAGATCCAAGCCTTCAGCATCCGTCTGACTGAGTCGCTCTTCGTGCTCATCGTCGTCCTGGATATCGATCAGAACCACCAAATCAGCCAAACCAGCTCCCGAATCCTCCATCATAAAGCCTTTCTGATCCTCAGCGATTTTCACTCCTCTCCAAAGCTCTGTCGAACGCCCCACATACCCCAACAAGCGCATGTATCTCAGTAGACTTTCACACCAATCTCTTCCCATTGCCTCCAAATCCAACGCGGAGAATTGCGTGTGCTTTCTGGGCCCATAATCCGGGCCACAAAACGAAGCTTCCAAAGTGTACGAATGTACCACGCCAAGCTCGTTGTGCACAACAACTCGACCGGTATGAAGCTTGGATTTGTGGACCCGAAAATCACAACTTTTGTAAAAGAAGAATGGCGAATCTTTGGCCAAGATCATGGGGAATACACGCGGATCGGTGCCCAACGTCGGTCCGGCCACCTTAAAATTCCGAGCGGCTAGTTTGTGTTTGTAGCAGCCATACATAAATATGTTGTGATGTAAGCTGTGGCCATGAAGGTCGCAGTAGACTGCTACGCGTCCATGTGCCTGATGTGACGCAATCAGCTTTTTCAGATGAAAGACAGTCGGGAATAATCTCTCCACGGGATTCGACCATTTCCGGTTGAGATCCCAGCCCGCGAGCCCGACACGCGAATTTCCAAGGATGACGCCGTCAGGATTGAGCATTGGAACGATCTTGAAAATGTAATGTTCTCTCAGCACTTGGGCTTCAAATGACGAGCTTGTGAGGTGGTCGATCATTCCTTTCACCATCCAGCTGCTGTTTGCTTCGCCTGGATGCACACGCGCCGAAATGACCACAACTACAAACGCCTTTAAGCCGGGAATTTGGGAGGGAAGTGTCCTTACTGCGACGTTGATCGTAGGGGGTACCTCTACTCCGAGCCGGAGACGTGATTGTGAGGAGGTCACACACGTTCCCCGCGAGCGTGAGACATAGTTCGGATCTCTTGAGATAAGGTGAGCGCTCTCTGTCTTGCTCTAAATTGTCACAATATTCACAGAGGTCTACAAAAACGTGTGAGCGTCTACACGCTGGGAGCAAGTAGACGCACCCGTAAATGTGTATGGCTGCAAGCAGGCAAAGTAGACTTTGTCATGGTCATATTGAAATGTATATCGAAAGCTGAGTGTGTTGCATCGAGCCGGGCTCATTTCTGACTTGGAGGCTTCATAATGGATGTGACTGCCTTGATGCTTCCACCCGGAAGCTTGGATAGAAGAATAGACCAAAGGCTGAAGTCCATTACCGAAAAGCGCTCCACTCTTGGCTAAATTGATGATGTGAAATGTATACTCGACATTCGTGTAGCCATTCTGCGTCTGAAAGTAAAACCACTGGCGGTACGCGCTATTGCCCACATCAGGATGCAGCAGAAGCTCGTATTCTTGATCTAACAGAAAAAGCCTTGAGCTCAAATTGAATTACTTGAGCCCTACCTTCGGCCTGACGAAACACGCGGTACACCCGGAGGAGATTGCCGCTTTCGAACAACGAGTCGAAACGGAGCGTATCAGCGGGAGCATTGGATTGGGATTGAATAGCTGGCTCGTTGTATTCGTAAATATGAACGCGATGGGCGACATAACCTTCTTCCTCAGTGGTGAAAGAATGATCAACGAGGGTCGGTTCGATAGGGTGTTTGCCGGGAAGAAACTCGCACGCATCGGTCGGGGCTGAGGCGGAAGGAAGCGTGTTAGGATGCCGATGGATCGGCAAATGAGCTGGACGAGTATTTGTTCCGGTGAGAGGTTGACGTGTTTCAGGTGGGAATGAAAACAGTGGCAAAGGCGGAGGTATGTCAAGCAACTTGCCTGCACACGACTTCGGTCGGCCGGTGATACGCTTCTCAATCGAAGTCATGCAAAGAATAACGCACGGGTTCTGAAGGTATTTTTAGGACCTGAGATCCGATCTAGCCATTACCGACGTTTAGGGCGTGTCCCTACAAAGAATGCTCTATTCTCAATGGAGCCATTTCGTAAAGCCTTCCAGTGATCGTGGTTTGATAGAACGATTTCCTCTGCTTCTTTCGGTGTTAGTGGATGCTCTTGCGTGAAGCGATTAACCGGGTACCCCTCAGCGGTCTTATAGTTGCGCAACCAGTCGATGATGTACTCGAGAACGCCAGGCTCCAAATCATCGACCGAATTAATATGATTCGCTTCCGGGTCGTCAATAGATAAAACGAGGATTTTGTGGTCGACTTCGCCTTGATCGATCAGAGCAAGACTTCCGAGGATTTTCACTGGATTCACGGATCCCATGGGCAATTTTCTGCTTCCAATCTCCAGTACATCCAGGGGATCGTTATCGCCTCCATTCCCGTCAGTGTTTCTCGCCTGAGGATTTTCCCACGTCTGTGGGAACATCCCGTAATTGAAAAAGGGAACTCCATACAAAAAGCTTCGTCCACGCGTGCCATTGTGTGTCGTATCTTGCATGATGGGATTGTGGGCGCTTTCTTTATTCACCTCCATCTTGTACATGACGCCTTTGGGGATTTCCACAACGAAATTGTACAAATGCTTCTCGGGTATACGTAGTGGAATATCGTGCCACGGGGAAATGAGCTTTTTATTCGTATCTTGGAAAAATAGCTTATAGTCCGGTTGTCCAAACGTCCCAACGACTTGGAAGCTCCGAGTAGCGTCAAGAAAAGGCTTGGACTGCTGAATAGAGAATCGGAGCCAATTGAAAGACCGATGTTTGTAATAATTGACCATAATTTGCCATCCCGAATCGACCATAAAACTCGGAGGAACACAATTTGGGTTCTCCTTCCATAGTTTCGGCACCATATCGCCCGAACATTTCGAAAGCCCTTTTTCCGCCATTGTACGCATACGTGATCCAGAGATAGAGAGAAAATCTGCTTCACGACCTTTTTCCATCGGCTTCATTTGTTGATCGTTGACGTCGTAATACACCTTGTCAAAGGACATCAACTGTAGATCTTCCAGGCCCGGGGCGACGTGAAGCACGAATCGCCCATGATCTTGATCATACAAATCCTTCCCGTGCGATTTGATTCCTGCAGGATCGCGTCCAACGATAAATACACTCGCTCCAGCGTTTCTACGACTTTTTGCATGCCATTGTACTTCTTTCGGGCCAGCGTATATCATCGGTGAAGGCCAAATTGCAAGGACTGTACTGCTGACATTAAGCACACCCGCACTCAAGACTGCTTCATGCTGCTTTAAGCGAACATCTAACGGCACATCATCATCCTTTGTCCATCCTCCAAGAGGTGAGAGCCATAGGACCGGGTTCTTGAAGCCTTGATGGATGAGTTGCTTGCGTGCAGAATCCATAAGGTATACGTGGCCAGCATGAGTCGGATTCCTGGTTTGAAAGGCGACAACGACATCAGCTTTCATCTGTTGGAACCGCTGTCGAAGTTCTGTTGGCGTCAAGCGATACGCATCAAGCCCGTCATTGTACCGCACTCGTTGAAGCATTTCAACTTCTCCTCCAAGCAGCAGATCGCCTGCATGAAGAATCTCTTGGATGACGGGATGCTGAGTATCACTATTACCAAAAGTTCTTGCAATTCGTTCGTCTTTCCGGTGCGAATAGATTTCTGGATCGTGAAGGATGGCCAATTCTTCACCCACTGGACTCACGAGGACGACTTTTGTCGCCTTTCCGATATGATTTTTCGTAGTAGAATGAATCGGAAGCACAATTGGTACGGGAAAACTGACACGTTCGGCTTTGCTTAAGGTGCAATTTGACTGAAAATTGGAAGGAGACAAAGAGAGTGGACCTCCTCCCGTCGTTTTGACTGCGCAAAGAGCGCTACTAAAGTGAAGTGATTGAAGGTACACGCCTTCACGCATGAATCCTTTTAGTGGCGACGCCCATCCTTCCCCAATAACCTGCAGCCAGTGGACATCTTCATGTCGTAACAACACGCGGGGATACTGTTCGAGATCTTTGTATGTAGAAGACGCATTTTGTACCACTGGATCAGACGGATACTTCATCTCGAACTCTGACTTGGAATTCACTCCGTCTGCAACCGCGATCCCTGGATACTCTTTTGAAACCTCCTTCCAAGTCAAAATGCCTTGTGCCGTGATGTACCGCATCAGAATTTCAGCCTCTTCTTCGACGCTCATGGTGGCAGTTTCCAAGTGTATATCAGGCTGTGTTGGCGGCTCATAAGGTGACGAGATTCCAGTAAACTCTTTGATTTCGCCTTTTATGGCTCGAGCATACAACCCTTTTGGGTCTCGCTCAATGGCTACAGAGATGTTGACATCCACGAAGACTTCATAAAATGGAATGCCTTTTTTCCTGTGCATTTCTCGGATATAATCTCGATCTTCTCTAAAAGGTGATATCAAGGTCACTAGTGCGATGACACCAGCCTCCGAAAACAATGCTGCAACTTCTCCTGCTCGACGAACGCTTTCTTTTCGATCAGCGTTTGAGAAGCTCAAATCCTGATTCAGCCCCAGTCGAAGATTATCGCCATCTAATTGGATCACATGAGCTCTTTTTTGCAACAATAAACGCTCTAGAGCCTTCCCAATCGTCGACTTGCCACTCCCCGGAAGACCTGTGAACCAAACTGTTGCTCCTTTTTGACCCAAACGGGCAAAACGCTCACTTAGAGGGATTTCGGAAGGAGCACGAAAAAGATTTGAGTTTTTTGAGTGATTCTGTAACACATGTTCTCGATGCAACGCGCAGCTTCCTGTTTCGTTTTGTGTAGCGTAGAGGTACAGATAGGTAAGGACCAATAGAAACGTTGGTAGGAGACACGTCAAACGCAAAAAAGACTGCAAAATGGAGCGTCGAGGTGTGACGAATTGGCCACAGAAATTGCGATTCAATTGAAGGGATCTGCTCTCCTCATTTTCGTCAGAATCTTCTTGCTCCACCGGTCGATAAACCTTTCTTGGAAACATTGACTTTGTTGGCTCCAGCTGATCAATGTGGACTACTCTATACTAGTGGCTGTTACTGTATCTGTCAGCAGGAGGCAGGAACGTTGGATCTCCAACAAAGCGCGGTTATTGCGGAAACCTCCTCCGGCCTTGACACTGCACTTTGCAGCCTTTTTTACTACATACTCGTCCGGTCCGTTTACCGAACTTCCACCATGTCAAAACGCTTTTGATGCGTTCGGTTTCTTTGACCTGGCAACCTCCCATCGAATCGACACTCGTGAAATCATTTCTTTCACGTTAGTAATTACTAATACGACGAGCACCAGTCGCTCAATATCAAGCAATGGACCCAATAATTCAAGTAACACAGAGGTCGAGTTGTTGTGCACGGCAGAATTGGCGTGGACTTCGTTTTGTGGCTCGATTATGGGCGCCAAAAGCAAACGCAATTTTCCGCGTTGATTTCCGAGGCGGTGGGACAAGATTAATGTGAGAGTCTACTACGTACATGCGCTTGTGGGGCAAGTGGGGCCTTTGAATGAGCTCTGAAGAGGGTTGAAGAACGCCAAGAATCAAAAGAGTTTATGATGGAAGATCCGCAAGGTGGTTTGCCCCGGGTTGGTGAATTGGATCGATATTCCAGGACGACGATCAGCACGAAAAGTGACTCAGTCAGACGGATGCTGAAGGCTTGGATCTGTCCGATATCGACGAAATCACGCCAGAAAGAGAAGGGCATCTCTGTTGCAGGATCGGAAGGAAATTCTGTAAAGGTTGCGGTCCGTCTCACCTCTCCTTCCAGCAAATGGCAATCGAATGTGCGGACTGCGATCAAATAAGAAAAGAAGAAATCTGTTTCAAATAGAAGCCAAATCTGTCCGAAATACACGATTCTGTTGCCAAAGTATGTCGTTCACAATCGATTTGATCGACTCCGAACTGCCCGAGTGTGATCAAAAGCGGCATTGTGTCGAAAGTCAGCTTTTGCGTGGAGTGAATCCAGCTCGGTTCGGTATCGGGAATCAGTTATGTGCCAAATATCACAATCGACTAAATCGTGTGTCTTTCGTCAGTAATTCGGTCATGTACACTGCCTGCTGCTACATCTGGCGAATCCCAAACAACTCCTTGGTGCTTGTCCCAAGCACAATGGGTTTCATGCCCAATACAAAAAGCAAGTTATCATCACTCGAAACCTCGTGGAATTCTCTTCAGACTGGGCTGTGTGAACCCACGCGCTTTCTTTGATCAACAATACCATGGGCCATTCAGCTCTCACCGCATCGATTTTGGTGAGTATTATCTGATAGAAGCTTTCCATCTCTTCCAAAAAGTCCAGAAACTCCTGATCGAGTGTCGTTATTCCTCGTCGAGCATCCAGCAAAACGAACGGATTCTCCAAGAGCCAGCTTGCGCACAAGAAGGTACCATTGTATCAAAAGAATATATTTGGACTACACAATTCGACAAATGTTGCTGACAACCATGACTGGTTTGCACCGATACGACGCTACATACAATGTCCTGAGTATGGGGATCATAATGACATACTCAATGCTGTTGGGGACAATTAAACAGGGGGTGTTAACAGCACAACACATTTTTTTGCGCTCTTTGGATTTTGTGAGCTGATTATGTGACACAAAAGCCAATGAGCTGCGAAACCTTCAGCTCTCAATGTTTGCAGTCTCAACCATATGTTTCAGCGAGCAAAAACTACGACAAGAGACACTTCAATAGGGCACTTTTCGGCGAGATATCGCGGAAAGCCTCCTTGAGCTGTTTCTATCATTCTGAGTATGCAATTATGGTCGTGATTCCAAACTTGCTAGTGTTTGCCCGCGTGAAGAGCGTAATGAAGGGCCAAAAGTCTCCATGATGATTAACCCAGCAAGACGCATCTAACAAGACGATGCGCCCATTTTCGACAGACCTACTCAAGTGATGAGAAGCGAGGGTTCCGGATGCACGCAATGAACAAATGGCGATAAGGATGTGATGTGATCCTAATCAGCGAACGATTTGCCCTCATTTTGCTGTCTCAGACTCCTGATACTCCTCATCGACCGTCTGCAGCACTTCTTTGAGCAAGATGGATACCTGACTGAATGAAATAGCCAGGAATTTCGACTTGATGAATGCGTATATATTTCCTCGAGCATGAAGCCTCTTTTTCGTTCGATTGCCTGCTTGATCTACATAGCGCTAGATATCCTCACCTTGCTTCCAATTTCACTATCACGAAACCATCTGAAGATTGGCACAGTTCTAAACCCTTTGTGAATTGAGCAGCCGGAAGGGTTATTAAGGTTGCCTATTAGTGCAAGGATGCCCACTTGATCGTCATACACAACAAGATTGTTCGGTCGATTCTTCCACCAACGTATGGATTCGCAGCCGATGCTTCTGTGCTAGTGAGGCTTGAGCTCGCACGACTACTAGGCAAAGCATCAAGCCTCATTGGGGAGAAAAACCATGAAGATCTCGTCCCATTTCACGCAGTGTCTGGATGAGAGTCAGGATTCACGTGCTCGAGCCGCATTGGTGCTGGGGTTGACCTTTCTTGTGTTGCAGAACCTCATCCATTCTTCTCCTTGGCAGATTTGAGTGCATTCGATTCATTATATCGCTACAGGGGCAAAACGCGTGGATAGATGCCATTTTCACGCGACTCTGCGCAGTCTTATTTGGGTATTTTGGAATATCCGATCAATGAGGTCCGATCGGTTTGATGCGACGATCTGGTCAGTCTCGTGGGTTGTCACAGGAACGTATGGCTCTGTCAGATGTCTTGGAAACCATCACTCTGTGGATGCTATCTACGTTCGACGGAAAGCTGACATGTCCATATGCTATGGAGAAGATGGCTGTGAGATTATATGAGGCTGGAAAGCTTGACGAGATCGTGAAGATCCGTGAAGATTTTGATGAAAGAATGCAATTGTTGCACCCCAAACTTGCGCTTCCGAGCATTCGAATGCTTTTACTGCCTATCCAAGAGCTCAAGAACGAAGGACTCTTGAATCACGTGCTATGTGGTGAGTGCGAAGGTTTTGTGTTCCACCAATGCAAGTCTTGTGCCTTTGACGCCTTTCTCTATTTGATCGTACCAGTCGCGCACATTTCATCTGGCTGGGGCTTCTTGACGCGTTTGGAAACCCAACAATACTCCCGCTACATTTGATGATCCTATCACTCATAATAATATGCTGGTGACGGAGAGGGAGAGCTTCGACTTGATATCCTTCAGCGTGTTCGTTTTCTTCACATCAGTACAGCATCCTCCAGAAGATAGCAATTGCAGACATCCATGTCGATTCGATCGAGCAAGAAAAGCTTTTTCCCACCGAAACAAGCTGTCTACATGTGGTGAACATGTCTGATTATCTTGTTCTGAGCAAGCGGGAAGATTATTTCTGCAACCAAAGCTCCCAGAAATGATTCATGATGGTAACAGACGGTCTTCTCTCCATGGTAGCTGCTTCATTTCAACCCTATTCCATCAGTTTGAACAGATATGTTGGCATAATGTTGCTCGATGTCACTGGCGTGCATACAGATTTTAGCATCGAGGTAATTATAATGTACCACTTAAAAAATGGCCTCTTCTTTGCTGAGACGATCTAATTGTATTGAGAATCTTCACTGGTCCGCTTCGATACTCGATCCATCGTTTTGAAACCAAATGTTCTACTCAGAAGCGCCATGTACAATAGACAGAGAGATCCAGCGATACGTTCCCATGATCTCACAATTGACAGTTTTGGAAGTTGCAGAAGTGAAGAAAAACTTTCATCCTTCCCGTAACTGACGATAAGATGGATCGCAAATCGTATCTTATATCTCTGGTCAGTCCATCTTGATCGTAAATCATGAGCGTAAGCTACGAATCTAAGAGTACGAAAGTTGTCAGCTTGTGATTAAATCAAGGTGAAGCACATCGTACCGGTTGCTTGTGTCGTTTGTTTGTAAGAAGAATCATCAGTGTGTGCTTCCATGGCTGTGCCGCACCTTGATAACTTATAGCCTAGCAAGTTTTGTATCGTACTTTGATATAGTACTGTATGACCCATGGAAGCACACACTCAACATTCTATGCACAAACGAGCATAACGATCCGGTACGATGTGCTTCACCTTGCTTTATTCACAAGCTAACAAGTTTTGTATCCGATTATTTTGCTTGTGAATAAATCAAGGTGAAGCACATCGTACCGGATCGTTATATTTATGAATAAAATGTCGAGTGTGATTCCATACATCATACTACAGTAAAAGCTGTATAAACTTATAGCCTCCGGACCAGGTAAAAGCTAAAACGTTAGACAGGTACAGCGAAATTCATCCAAAACATACACTTCACCCCAAGATAAATCACCCCTCCGTGTTTCGGCCGTAACTTTCTCAATTTTCAGAATCAGGAGCTGCCGTTTGAATATATATTGTAAACTACAGGCACGGTTCTCAGTAGTAGCCACCAAATTTGGGTCCAAAAAGTATTTATTTTGGCAAGAAATGCAAAACGCTCAGATATGAAAGTAGAGAGGGAGGTAAAGTACTAGCTAGAGAATGGTATGCGGTCCTGTGTGCAACTTGTGCATGTCGGTGACGATGTCAAAGGTATCTTCGTCAAGTATGCCAGTGTGACACCAGCAATTTGCTACTTGGCTTGCGTCACCACGCTCTAAGCCTCCTGAGCCCATCGCATCGCCACCAGAATGTTCACATTGAAGAGCTGCTCACCATTAATCTCGACGTTCGCCTTTCCCATTCCATCCATTCGCTCCAGCAACTCGTCAAGCTTTTCTACCACGTACGCATTTCTGATCTTGTTCATCTGCCTTTTCAATGACTGGATGATGCCTACATCCTGTGGCTGTAGGTGTAAACTTGTAGTGGGAGTGATGAAGTGGAGCATAACGCTGGAGAATTGTTCACTCACTCGGTGTGGCGATGCGTTGTCGAGAAGGAGGAGCACATGGTGAACCAAATCGTGCGTCCTTTCGTTGAATCGCGCCAGCGAGCACTGTATAGACGCAGTTGTCATTTATTTGTCATCAACACTTCTCGCCGATTCCGAGTTGAAGCACCGAGGCTGCCTCACTCTCCCGATAAAGAAAAGCGGAAAGTTACAAGAGCCGTCCGCGTTCGTGGTGGTCGCCACCGTGAATCTTCTTGATCTTCATTAGCCCCGAGATGATTACTTTTGTCACGGAGGTTGAAGACACCATGCAGTAAAAATACGCTGATTAATCTATGTTGTAATTATTCGTATTTATTGGTGATTATTCTCAAAGCTGCTCGACCTTCATCGACTTCAGTAGCACCTCAGACGTACGTAGCCTCTCCGTGTACAAGCTGTGGTTTCAGCCCATGTCGCCCCTGTAGTTTTGAAGCCACTCATCCGAGAACACCATTCCTTCGAGCTTCGCGTTGGGTACGTAGGCAGCATCTCGCAAGAGAGTGCTTCGAGTCTTCTCCGCCTTCACGCACATCGTCGTGCACTTGACCACCGGCATCTGTAGTAGCTTGCAGATGTCGATCCAGAACATGAGGGTGTGCTTAACAAGCAGAAAGGAATTATTTCACACTTTAACACAATTTCGTCATTTCAGAAAGCACACATACTGATTTTATTTGCGCGCAGGGTTGGCGTGCACAGCTTCCTCAGTGAAAGGTTTCTTGAACAGCACAAGCAGCGTTGCATGCGACAGGCTCGTCAGAAGCTTGAACGCTGAGCCAGCCCATCTACTTATCTCTCGCAGCAACAGCTTGGGGTACTAGCTGTGGCGCTTGCATAGAACCAGCTTCTTCTCCGCTATTAGCCGAACGCGGGTGGAGACAAATGGCATTCAGGTCGCTTAAGTTGTGTCATTTTGCTCTTGCGTTGGCTTGTGGCGAGCGGATGGCGTAAAAAAACTTTAATAAGCGCACCAAATGGGAAAACTATCGATTTAAGAAGGGTATGCATTATTATTGGTGGTTAATAATGAGAATGGTGCCTGTATAATAGACATATCTAGCTGAGCTATCACGATCAATCTTGCGTTTTAAGCGGTACCTCACATACAAATTTTTGTTTTTACCCTGCAACAAATTGAATCACTATTTTCAATACAATAATCAAGCATTAAAAACCTTGACCAGATGAGCCGTGGTACGGAGTTGCTTTGCATCTTCAGAAAGAAAAGGATTATAGAACCATTTGGGAAGTAGATGATGATGAAGAAGAACAAATCATCAGGGAGATGCCACGTGTAACGGAGAGGAAGAAAAGAATGATTATGTCCTTCCATATGGTTGGTCTAGGCACGACCGATACGCGCATATGACAGGACGTTGTAATCATACCATCAAGCGCGTGATACTTCCACCTCCTCCTACGACATGTAAGCTTACCGGTCCGAATCCGCTTCTGTCTGATCGCGACGTCCGACGTATAGTGCGCGCTGCTGCTGCTAGTTAGTCCTCTGCCGCCATGCTGAAAGCACGAACTCAATGTATCTGTCTCTGTCAGAACCCTCCAGCGTACTCTTGCCAGAGTAGACTGGCTGGAGTATATCAAAATGGCTAATACTCTTCACCTCACAGCCGAGAACATACTTGACCGCGTGGCATTGGCGAAGAGCATGCTACTGCAGAAAGATGCCGGTACTGTATGGGAATCTATTATGTTCCCTGATGAGAAGAAGTCGAACGAAATGGTCATGATAGATTTCAGCGCTATTGGCGTGGCCTCCGCCTTCCAGCACGTCAGATTAAGAGAAGACAAGCAGGCGGAGGTTCAGTCATGGTCTGGTAAGTCAAATCTCGTCGTCTTGCTGGAGAGACAAAATTCGGAAGACTATATCCACGTAGTCGCTGAGAATCTTCTCGCTTTTGCATACTTGAATCATGGCACTCAATGCGAGTATACATGAGCAAAACGCAGCATTGGGTTTTTCAATGAGGAAAATATGAGATTGCTGGATTGGCCGTCGAAGCCTCCATATATAAATCCTATAGAGAACTTGCCGTCTTTCATGAGTAGGAAAGCTTATGCTAATAGAAGACAGGTTGATAGTGTGCAAGCATCAAGTGTGTCTTTTATGGATGAGTGGGTAACAATTCCGAATGAAATTTGCACGTCGATACTGGATTCAATGCGCCGTCGGTGCATTGAGGTGATCGAATGTAAAGGAAAGAAAACACACTACTAAGTTGCCGAAAATATTTATTTGATTCTATACTTGATTACTGTATATAAAAGGTTATATAATTTGTCGCATGATTAAAACACATATTTGTTTATGAGGTACCGCTTAAAATGCGAGATGGATCGTGATAGCTCAACTAGATATGTCTATTAAACTTTCACATTGCATATCTAAACAGCAGCTCCTACTCTAAATATCAAAAGAGTTACGGCCAAAACCGGGGAGGTGATTTATCGTGGTGCGGAATGTTTACCCTCCCGATTGCGATATTTTGTGTGGGTAGAACAACAATTTTGTAAGATTTTACAACAGAAGATTGGAAAGGACTCGAACCTCCTTTCTGATGATGGATGTACCATCACATTCAATTCCACCACAACCAACATTACTTCCACCAACTATTGATTGTTTTTGATATTGTATAAAATAAAATCAAGATTTCTATTTTATTTGCACTATTGAAACAACCATTTCACAGTACGAACATCAAACAAATTGCTCCAAAAATGAAAAATGACTGATCTAATCAGATTAGGACTGAATTTTGCCAAAAGAAGAAACAGCATCCCAACTTCAGTCTTAGTCAGCTTTCGCGCTGGTTAAAAGAAACCTATGACATATCAGTCAGTCAAGTGACAGTATCGAAAATCATCAAACGATCCAGTGGATTTAATTGAATGGTTTCATCTTAATGAAGAAAAAATTCTTATGTCCAGAGACATTATTCGACAAATAGGGATTTTCTATTCGGGTCGCTGTTACCCAAACCAAAGCTTCCACTTTTTGAATGGATGGCTGAATTCATTTGAAAATAGGCACCACAATTCTACAACCAGACGTTTTGGAGAGAGTGAATCTGTTGATATAGTTGCTCTTGCTTCATCTTTACCAGCTCTTCATCTACTACACGAATGAGACTAGTTTGCAGTATCGTATGTTACCCGACAAGTCATTGTACTCCCACCAGCTGGGAGGTCGCAATCAATGAAATAACTTCAGTGCGCAGTTATCGGTGCAAATGGTGATGGCAGTAGCAAACTACCAATTTGGACCATTGGTAAATTTGGAAAACCTCGCTGCTTCAAAAACATCAATCTGGACAGTGTTGACTTCAAATACAGGTCCAGTGTAACAGGCCGTCCTGTTACATGGTTATGCATCTTACGGTAGTTGCATGCTTTTGCCATTTACATTTATAGGACAACTTTATTAGTAGGTTATAGGGCTTTTATAGCCAATCACAGAGTAGATAGAATTGGTTGACTCTCGCAGGGAGCCATATAATAATACACTTTTTTTTTGGCCTTATCTTCTACGAATTTCTCACACCTGCGCATCGCTAACAACTAAGCGGGTTTCAGCCCCGTTACACCTGGTAGCAATTAGTAGTCCTTCCAACGACCGGAGGGTATGGCTATTTTCGATTTTAACGAAAACGACAATACTACGATGAATCGCTCCGCCATTCTTTCATATGAACAACATCCCCATCTGACAGTCTCAAAATGGGATGCTCTTATCAGATTGAGCCAAATCACCTGCCTTTTAGCCGTTGAGAATATCCTACGACATGCTTCAGTAGAGTCTCAGCATGACGGGATTCAGCGTTTTCTCGATCGTGAAATGCTTAACCATACGCTGGCAACACCAGCGAATCGAGGAGGCATCAAAATTGATGTGAAGGAATACGATGGCTCAGAATCGAAGTCACTTCTGCTATGGTTTTGTGGAATGGATCAAGCAATAATTGCCCGCCAAAAATACCGCCGAGCGAATCCAAGTATCCTTTCTGATGTCGAAAATCGCGGGTCGAGGGCATGGTTGGGCTTATGGCCTACTACTCTCCGATCCGAATAGCTTTCCCACTATCACCATACTCAAAGAGAAGTTGCGGCTGACGTTCGAGCCCCGCAAAGTGAATTTATACCCCGCCTGGAACTCTTCCGTCTCCGCCAAGGCAAAAACTCGACACAAGAATAGATACAACGTACACGATACTTAGTGTCGTGTATCAAGGCGAAATCAATCGATCCTACGTCGCAAGTGTCACTGTTTATGGCCGGGTTGAAAGACGACCCAGTCGAAAGCTTCCTATTCCGGGAATAACAAGAACAGCTAGAAGACGCCTTCACGCTCGCTTTGCGTGAAGATTTCAACAATCGTACCTGCATGTCATCCAGCTTGTCACACGGAAGCCGAAACATTGCGAACCTGAGCCGATGGAAATTTGCGCGACCAATCCGACGTTCATAGAACAGCCCGGTCGTTCCCTCCCCGGAACAACTTGATTACATTTCAACTGAACGATCGGAAGAATCAACGGTGTGTGTCACCGTTGCAAGAAACAAGGTCATGTCGCCGCGCGGTGTCGCACCCCAGCCCCGGTCTACTCATCTGTGAACCACACGGGTACGTATGAAGAGAACCCAAAAAACGAAGAGGTGCATAGGTGCGGGGCATTCTACTGGGCGATCACGCACCTTCGATACAAATGTGGCTTTCCAGCGTGACGGCCTAGGTACACATGAAGTGTATCTATCAGCCACAACTTGCGAAAATGATGCACGACTCATAATCATTGACATTGAGGTAGAGGATGCATCAAGAAGACTCCGGGCATTAGTGGACTCGAGAGCGACAAACAATTTATTGGGGAATCGTGTTTGTTTGATCTATCAAGCATCGATGTGAAGAAGCTCCCCGGAAATATGACCGTAAGATTAGCGGACGGGGTTCCACACACAACGCATAAACGCGTTGTGTCAATGAGTTGTGGTTTCGACGACTTTAAGTCGATCGACAAGTTCCTTGTCATCAATATGGGTGGCAAGGTTGATTGCATCTTTGGGATGCCATGGCTAAGAATGTATCGTCCAGTAATTGACTGGATCGGACGATCCGTCAAGGCTAAAGACCTTGACGTGAATGAAGTGTGTGCACACTTGGCCCAACCTAAGTGTTCATGGCTTGCAGTAACAGCTGTGGATCCCACAATAACAGAATCGTCACAAAGAGCGACCGATGGCCCTCTTTGTTTTTTCTGTTGAAGCAACATCGACAGTGTTTCTGTGTCCATCGAACACCAAGAGGTTCCAAGTCACAATATCCAGGAAGCGCGAACTTTGCTAATTGTGTTGTTCGACACCGCACGAGGTTGCTGATGATGTGATGTCAGCAAGTGTCAATATTGCTGATAGAGTTGTTCCGACGTTACAGGGGTGCGTTGAAAATGTTATTACAGCAACACAGAGCTGTTTTGATGTATACATTCAAGCGAAGCAGAGGCTCGCTAGTGTTTAGGCGTCGCAGCGGCGCGCCAATGGTGTTTTCAACTCGAAGAATCAAGTTTCGAGTGATGTCTATGCACGGGAACAGTCCGTGCAATGTGGTAATATTCCAGCGATGAAGAGGCCAGCTAGTAATTCGGCGTCGCAGCGGCGCGCCAATAGTGTTTCCCACTCGAAGAATCGACCTTCGAGTGATGTCTATGCACGGGAGCAGTCCGTGCAATGTGTTAATTTCGGCCAATCAATCGAAGTTACGAGCGGCGTTTTACCGTCGTGGAAGCTTCCCTGAGTGATATATCGGGTAAAAAAATCTATCCAAAAGCGGTGGTTTAGACCATTCATCGGAAGTTCTCAATGTCCTTACTTCCATCAGCGATCCCACGAAGATAGCACGCCTTCGTGTCCACAACCCTCCACGGTCTGCTGTGGCAATGACTCAGCTTCCTTGTTTACTGTTTACTGTGGAAGGACTTCCTACAAGAGATGAAAACAAACTCAGTCGAACAAGTTTGCATAATCACTTGCGACCCTACAAGCGAGTATCTCAACGCAACTCAGGAACTATCTTCGAGGGAACAAGATTATGCGGTTCAATCTATGAATATACTTCGAATGGACAACAGCCCTGTCTATTCTCTCCTGCTTGAGTTCGCCGACATATTTCCGGACGCAATCCCGAGGAATCACCGAAAGATCGTGGTATTTGGCATTAAATCGATCTTATACCGGGCAAAAAGTATGCACAAATAGATCGTGCGAAGTAAATTCCTCTTCCAGCACATTCAGCAATGATTTTACTTGCTTGTCCACGTCTGAAGCCGGGTTTAAGAAGACAGAGATATGATTTTACTGCGTCATTTCGATTTTGTGCCGCCTGATAAGCCTTTCATTTCTCTTTCATCGCCTTCAACTTCTCTATCGAAGCAGATAATTTTGCATCAGTCCAGTTTGAAGTATTGTTATTGCTGTCACTACTTTCCGCGGAATCATCTTGCTGCGAATCTTCCTCTCCCTCTTGTTCATTCTCAGCCATTTGCTTGATAATGTATGCCGTCAATGGTTTGGTACCGACGACTGTGCGTTTAAGTGCTGCATTTTTTCGTCTTTGGGTGCGTTTTGATTGGCCAATATAGCGTGCTGGCCTGGAGGGATTTTCTAAGTTGGAGCGGGCAGATAGGGCAGCATTAAAAGCCCTTTCAATATGTTCTGCAACGCCGTGGGTTACCTCCTCCTCATCATTTCTTTCGTAACCACTTCCAATATCAGACGAATCGCTGTTGTTAATGTTCCAGCTGTCATTGTTATCTTCGTTAGTAGTCCCCGTGTTGTCGTTATTCCCACTATCCTCCTCCCTATGATTATTGACATCGGTACACTTCACAATGCTATCGTGTTCAATCAGCATTTTTTTTCGTTTTTGAGCTGATAGAACTGTCAAATGCTGCATTCTTTTCATTCGCTTGGAAGGCCGCGTCATTGCTTGAATGTTGCGCGATTATATCGTAGGAGTGAATGGCCAATCTGATCTTTTTAACCAATCAAAATGTAGATTTTTAAATTAGACCTTTTTAACCAATCAAAATCTAAATTTTTACAGGGATCGAATTTGGCCGCCCGAAAAAATTGTACTGGTTATTAGAGTCCCGCCTCATAGTAATTTGTTCTTAGGAGGTTCTTCAGGAACATTACTAATATCGGTAATGTTTGTAGCATTAGTTAATGGATAGTTTAGAGTAAGGCTTAGATTAACTAACAGTGAACTAAGGACCTTCAGTTAAATATACTTACTTTTAATTTTACCTTCTTCTTGCCACGTCCTCTTCTCATCGGGTTATGAGCCCAGCAGCAATGGACTCCAGCAATAATATTCTACATGTGAATAATTCTTTCTTCTGGGAGTTCAACGCAAGAATGAAGCTGGCAAAGAAGAATTTGTTTAGCCACATTGATGGATCAAAGGCTCCACCAGCGGACGATAGCAATGAGTTATCGGCATGGAAAACGATTGATATGAGAGCGTTTGCGATATTGTCAACAATGTTAAGCCCTCAATTTCAGACTATCGCACGCTCAACGGCAACTGCGAAGCACTTGCGGGATACACTGCAGCAATTCTTTGTTCGCAAGAGTTTACATAAAAAAGTGCAATTGAGATGAGAACTTCATAAGTTCAAGATGGTAAAAGGAGAAAGCTTGGTCGACCAATTGATGAAGTTAGATGAAATGGTGATGAATATGGGTGCGATTGGCGACCCCATCACGGACGATGAAATATTGGTGATATTATTGGGAAGCCTGACAGATGAAATTTTGCCGGTCATCAGAATTATTGAAGATATGGCTAGTATCGACCTTCTGTACACAAAAGAGATCTTACAGCGTGAGTGGTAGAATATCAGAAAGATTGATAGCGAGGAAATGGCATTAAACGCATCAAAAACGAAGGTGAACTATCGAAACAGATTGAGCAAAAACAATGAAAATGTATTCAAAGGACGATGTTTTATCTGCAACAAGCGCGGCCATCGGCAAAATGCGCGTCGGCAATAGAACAAACTCACTGATCACGGAGAAGATCGAAAGTACAATGCGCATGCATTCATGGCTGTCTCAAGCAAAACTCAAATGCATTGGCTAGTCGATGGTGGAGCAAGTAGCCACATGACTTTTGATGCACACGACTTCACTGATATAAACAATTGAATAATCGAATAAGTATTTCGATTGCCAATGGAACCTCGGTCGAGGCAATAGGTGTTGGTTCAGTTCCAATAGTATTGGAAAACGGCGCACACGTCATCATTTATGACGTTTTATTTGTGCCAAAATTGGATCGGCGAGTGTTATCAATTTCAGCTCCTGTCTCAAAAGGACTCAAGATTACTTTTGGAAACAACTGGTGTGACATTATTAATTCTACAAATAGAATCATCAGAATTCAAATGATTGGGAAGATGTATACCTTGGAGGCAACATATCGAACAACTAAGGAGCAAAAAGTGATTGCAGCGATAGCTACTGGTGATAAAGGCCAAGATATTAAAGTATGGCATGCTCGTCTTGGACATTTTCCTGAAAATAAAATACAAACTATTAGCAAGTGCCTCACCGGTCTAAAATTAGCGAATATTTCCATTTTTGACAGTGACGATTAAGAGCCATGTGCTGGATGTGTCAAAGGACGCTTGGCCATGAAGCCTTTTCCAAGACAAGTCATCAAAGAACCAAAAACACAGGAACTCTTGCAGCTGGTACATAGTGATGTTATGGACCAATGGAACTGAGTTCGTTTGGTGATGCAAAATACGTCGTTACTTTTGTGGATGATTATTCAAGATTCGTGAATGTATACTTCATTCAACGAAAGTCTTAAGCCTTCGAACATTTTGTGGAGTACAAGTCAATGATGGAACGACAACTTGAATTAAAAATCAAGTGTATCAGAACCGATAACGGCAAAGAATTCATTAACTCGCAATTTTCTCGCGAATGTCGCAAAAATGGAATTATACACCAGACTACGGTTCCACACTGCCCGCAACAAAGTGGAGTAGCGGAACGAATGAACAGAGCCCTTATGGATCGAGCACGAGCAATGCTAGAGCATAAAAATGTTGAGAAGCATTGGTGGGCTGAGACGGTAAATACAGCAGCTTATATTACAAATCGACTGCCAAACAGTATGCAGTCTTGGATAACACCATTGGAAGTATGTTTCGGCTATAAACCCGATATTGGTCATTTCCGAGTATTTGGATCGACGGGCCATGCTTACATCGATAAATCAAAGCGTTCCAAGCTTCAGCAAAAAGCATTTTCATGCTTGTTTTTGGGATATGGAATAACTCCAAAGGGTATCGAGTTTACAACAACGATAGCGGAAAGGTTGAAATAACAAGAACCTTACAACTGGCGGAAAAGTCAAGGCAAACATATAATGAAGTGAACGATCACCAATATGGATTATCTTACCGCCATACACATGTATATTCAGACGCTCCAGATGATGAAAATTATGACGTTGGACACATCAATCCTCATGGCTATATCCCTGAAGATAGTCAAATGGAAGTTGATGAGGCAGAAAAAAGTACGTTGCTTTCGAATAACACTTTGTTGGTCGGTCACGACCCGTCATCTTATGGAATAACTACTATGGAAGTTGATGATCATCCTAACGGTGACGCTTCACATTCAGCAAACGCTGAACTGCTATCGTTACAAGAGGCTAATGTAGTCGTGCCGAGGGGGAGATATGATCCTGATTTTGAAACACTTATTTCCGGCACGAATAATACACTACGTGAACACAGACAAAAAGCATTACTTCAGAGCACACATTTTCAGCAAATAGTCCCGCACGAAAGAGAATTCGAAGATCCGCCTCAAACAGGCAATCGAAAATCAAAGCGGCAGCGAATTGCTCAAGAACAAGCGAATCTCTCGTATGAAAGTCCTGAGACCTATAAGGAAGCTATTGAGTGGAATGAAAGCCAACATAGGATGGAAGCCATCAAGTCAGAGCTTGTTTCTTTAGCAACAAAATGTACATGGAAACTCACGTATAGAACTCTTAACAAAAACATCATTGGTTGCAAATGGATTTTCACCATCAAACGTGATGAAAAGGAAAAGATTCAGCGGTACAAAGCTCGACTCGTAGCACAAGGATTTCGCCAGATCCCAGGGGTCGACTTCAAAGAAAGCTATTCACCAGTTGCTATAATGAACTCAATCAGAATATTTCTGGCGTTGTGCTGTCATATGAGATATGAAATATATCAGTACGATGTGGATACAGCTTTCTTAAATGGATACATTGATGAGGATATTTATATCCTCATCAATATAAAGTTTGCAAATTAAAGAGAAGCCTTTATGGTCTCAAACAAGCATCGGCAATTTGATACAAAACAATTTGTACGGTGTCTATTGCTCAACTAAATTCAAGCGATGCCTTTCCGATTCGTGTATTTTTTCCCAAAAAGATCCAGACGGATATATTTACATTGCCGTATACGTGGAAGATATGATTATAGCAGAAAAATCCGATAGAATGGTGAAATCGATTCATACTCAGCTATCGAAATTGTTCCAATTAAAAGAGTTGGGAAGAGCGAGGTTCATTCTTGGCATGGAATTATCGTACAGTTCAAAAGATCAGGTATTGAGCTTATCACAAGAGGCTTGTATCAATAGATTGGTTTATAAATTCAATCAACAAAGCTCAGCCCCGGTGTACAACTCAAGTGTTGTTAGCCAAAAATTGAAAAAATGCAGCGCCAAAGATCCCGATATGGAGAATCGGCCATACCGGTCACTTATTGGATCATTACTTTATGTTGCAATAAGCACAGGACCGGATGTGGGATTTGCAGTGTGTCAGCTAAGTCGATTTCTCAATAATCCTACGACAGAACACTGGAAAGCGGAAATACGAGTATTGCGTTACTTAATGACAACTTCAAAACTAGGCTTTTCTTGCAAAAATGAGAAAGACAAATTGCAGATTTCTGCATACACCGACTCTGACTGGGCTAGTAATCAAGATGATCGACGATCGACTTCTGGAATTATGGTCATAGTAAATACCATGCCAGTGATGTTCAAATCTCGAATACAGAGAAATGTAGCTCTCAGTTCAGCTGAAGCGGAGTATATGGTCATGTCAATGTGTAGTCAGGAAGTCTTATGGGTAAAAACACTGCTGCTAGAGCTCGGTATTCCAGTTCAGAAATCTGTCAGCATATATGTCGACAGTCAAAGTGCAATTGCTATGGCAAAGAATGATGGTTACCAAAGCCGTGCAAAATACGTGGATATCAGGCATCAATTCATCAGAGAACACGTCAAATCGGGAGAGATCAAGTTGATTTATACCCCAACGAAGCAACAACTTGCCGATTTCCTGACGAAGGCTATAGCGACCAAGCAATTCCAGGAACTTGTATAGATGTCTCGCATTGGAATATGCTAGTCGAGGGGGAGTGATGCGGAATTCCTTCGTGACCACATGTAGAGGCACTACATGTGGATAGATTCTCCCGGAACGTAGTAATTTGTTCTAAGGAGGTTATTCAGGAATATTACTAATGTCGGTAATGTTTGTAGCACTATTTTATGGATAGTTCAGAGTAAGACTTAGATTAGCTAACTGTGAACTAAGGACCTTCAGTTTAATATACTTACTTTTAATGTTACCTTCTTCTTGCCACGTCCTCTTCTCATCAGGGATTGAAGTGAAGCAAAATCGACTTGAATACAGTCACCATTCTCATTGGTAAAAACCACATAAATATAATATCCTCACAGAACCGATTCTTTTTACATCAAGTCAAACGTACGTATCAGTTATAGTATTGTAAGCTGGTGAGAGCCTCTCACCAAATAAATACCGAATGCAGCAAAGACGTCACGCATTCGACTCTCAGCTGAGCAGAAGCAGAGGAAATTAGGCGCGTCTCGTTCAAGACGCCGAGCACGCTTCGAACAGCAAGCTATTAAATATGGTATTTTCAGATGGGTGGATCCAGAAGCTACAAGAACGCCACAACCTGAAACCACGTATGATACATGGAGAAGGAGTATCAGCGTCCTCCGTATACGTCGAAAAAGGGGCTAGCAGAACTACAAAATATCACAAGAGAGTACAGACATTGTGACATCTTCAACATGGACGAATCTGCTTACTTTTACTGCACGGCATATTCGACTTCTGTGTCGCGTTCAGGCGTTGCAGGACGAGAGAAGATTAAGAAGAGGCTCACTATAGCGATCACAACTAACTCAGATGGCTCTTTCCAGGTACCGTTACTTTTTGTGGGCACGGCGAAAAAGCCACGGTGCTTTGGCAACCACACGGCTGACGAACTCGGAATAAACTACACAAATGCAGCCAAGGGATGGATGACAGCTAAATTCTTTCGTACTTGGCTTGGGTACCTTAGCGATACCATGCGCAGCCAGGACCGTCACGTACTTCTTCTTCTTGATAACGCTTCGCCACACCGCGTTACGAACTACTACTCAAGTGTCAAGTTCCACTTCCTGCCCCAAACACAACAGCCCATTTGCAACCACAAGGTGCCGGCATTATCAAATCGTTCAAGAGCCAGCTGAGTAAAATCAGAGACAATTATGTGGTGGAAAAACTCGACGCAATGCTGGAGCAAGTAGATGCGATCGGGGAGGAAGACACAGACAAGAGAGCCGAGCAACTCTTCAACGTGAGCATCTCAGTGGCCATGCGTTGGGACCAGCAAGCGTGGGACGAGTTGTCGAAAGCCACTTTTGTCAGCTGTTGTCAACTGTTGGAGTCTCACTGGAATTCTTGCGGCAGAAATTGATCATCTTGTTTCTGAAATGAATAATTTTAGCATTGCTCCAAAGCCAGATAATTAACACGATACCTCTCTTTCTTTTTATCCTTTTCTACTTATGTTTACCTTCGAACATTATACATTTTGGCTTGGATTTTGCTTTTTACTATCGAGAATGGTGAGTGTATATCAAGACGAAGTACCCGATACGATCATCTTACTGCACTTACACAATCACAATCAGCTATTCAAAACCGGAGCTGGATATCCGTATACGCGAAAATAAGAATACTGTATAAATGTATGGATTTGGTATTTCGTAGCTAAAGTCGAGGAAGAATGCTGGGAGCTTTTCAGATAGCGCCGACATCCAAATCTCTTCGATAGAAATCCCTTCCGCTGCGTTTCTTCATCTTGGAACAGATCCGTCATCTCGTATCCACTGCTCGTGGAGCACGCTCTTGAACCATTTCACACGGCAATATACTGTGCGAAAGGTCAGCTCGGAAAGGGTCAATCGAGTGAATTTGTTCCAAAAGACTGAAAGAGTTTCCTGCAGTCAGCAACTTCTGTGACTTGATGGTACATAAACTGCAGGTGCACGCACTTTCTCGTAAAATATCGAATACGATGGAAACTAATGGTACATCCCGGAACTGATACGAAGCATCCCGAGGAGGAACGTGTCATCAACCCTCACCAGCAGCTGTTACACATAGATCGACGGAATATGGATCGGTTAGTGGGGAGCTGTAACAAGAGAGCTAAACAGCCCCAAGAATCATATCACTCGTGCTAGTGGAAGGAGTAGACGCTGGCTATACCATTGCTATTGATATGCTGGAAAAGATGGATGGTCTGTTGAATGTAACGGAGTTGATCTTGACACTGGCAATAACATCAAAGCACATATCGGGCCGATGGGTGATTCATTGATTGGCTTCAACAAAATGATATTCTAGTCGAAATATAAGAAAATGGTTTTCATCGCGAACATATTTCCCACAAAATTGTGCTGGTATCGTACCTAGCTGACTCAAAACAACTAAATGCTGTGAGTTTGCAATCGATTATCAACAATTGCATCATGACATCATGATCAAGCTTTCATCCAATGAAAAAAGCACGACAGGTAGAACTCCGCATCTGATGGAGAGGCAGCTATCACACGTCCAAGTCACAAAATATGCTCAAGTTCCTCATAGACGCCCTTGGATCATTCAACTGTCTGCAGTGCTGGAAGTAATTGATGAATAGCATGGTCTTGTTTCATTTTATCACTTCTGGTTGATAAAACAGCGGCGTTTGTCATGCGAACTACGATATTAATGAAGCGATTTGGTCGCTATCGAACTGCCGTGGCTCATCATCTCGAGCTTATTTATTGCATCCATTTCAGTCAGAATTGAGCATCGGAGAAGTCGAGCGTTTGTGGAAAAATCTACCCTTGTACCCTTGTCCACATCGGAGCGAGCATTCTGTTCGATTTTATGCGATCAAGCATGCTTACGCATATTACAAGTCTCTGGATCGTCTGCCATAGATTTTGACGGACAACGCAATAGAACGACAAAAGCTTTCGCACAGGATGATGCAGTTCCGCCGGTTCTTCCGATCGTGTGCGTCCACATTTTCCTGAAACTCTTCTATAAACAAAGGGATCTGACGTCATTGGGGACAACGGGATACAAGTTTTTCCACACCCCCTTTTTGTTGCTCAAATCGAAGTCTGTACACAACCTTGGAAAGCTCGGGTGGAATCAACCTGATCTCGCTTTACAGCTTATTGTTTTCGGTACACTTTGTTCAATTGCGATTCGATACGACATCCAAACGTTGTGGTCACTTCGGCCAGTGTGATGAGCTTTTAGGATATTCGGCGTAACTACTGGAGAAGAAAAAAACACGTCGAACCCACAAACATCCATGGACATGAGCCCGGATCTCATCGCTCTTGTTCCAATTCTGACTGATTTCTTCGATCTGAGTCGGAAGATTGCCAATTTTAACATCAGCGGGGGTCGTGGAACACGAGCAGGAAAGCAAATTTGTGAAGGAATGAGCAGAGCTATCATTGGTGACCACGAATTGAACGAGAAATATGCACAGGAAGCAAGCTTTCAACAAGGGCAGTTGCTACCTTCAGCGAAACAAGGCATTTCCTCGATTCGCATTGAAGCTTTGAAATCCATTTGATCGATATCAGTCCGCGGTATCCGTGGACGAGGGTCTCTATCATCCCGAATCACGAGACATTGGCAAATATACACCCTCCTGAACGACAGAATTCGCCATATGCAGATTTGTCCTGACGCGTCGTAGAGGCCAGAACAGTCGTTTTGATTTTGTATTGGTTCAACATTATCCGAACTAATTTGCGCAAATGCTATTAGAAGAGCCGACAGCGAGGGAGAGATGCGTGATAGGCAGGTGATACTTGACAAGCGAACGTTTACTGACCATCAAAGGAATACAACGTGGCGATGAAGCAATTTCCTTCTCTGGCGTGAGACTCACTAAACGACAGAAGCAGTCGGAGATTCCAGGAATCAGTGGAGAGTTGCTAACATGTCAAGGCTTCATTGAGACTGGCGCAGGGAGAGCCTCACGTATTGCTATCAACGAAAATTGAGAATCCCCCACTTATGAATCGCGGATCTGATTTTTCGGACCTTGAAAATCCCATTCGTCCTCTTGCTTCTATAACTTTTCTTTGAATCGATGACATTTGAATTCTCCACAATAAAACGCTTCAACCTTTCATAGCGCTCTCAAATAAAAAAGCAGCAGTCAGCTGGAAGAAACTACACACGGCAAACCCGACGGCCATATCTGACAAGAAACGCACTGATAGTGACTCGTACAGCAACGTCTAATTCTTCGCAGCCCGTAAAGTAGAAAGAATATACCATGGGAACGATGTCCTCCGAAAATTAGGTATCTCTTTTCGGGGCAAAACTACATTGATTTCAGCAATCTATCCACTTAATGTAGATTTATAGTGCTTTGCTTTTACTTTGAAGCGATTCAAGGCGTGATGCTCGGGCGTTTAACGAACTATACACACTTGACGGAGTTTTATCGCAGTGCTCCGAATTTTTTTAAGGGAACCTTCCGGTGCTCATCCTGGCGTTCACGGTGCGGATATTGACGTATCGTTTGTAGATGGCACATGTAGCCAGGTTTTATGGCCCTCAACGTGATTCTGGAAGCACAAAGAAATAAATCTAAGCCCACCATCCTTCATCACCACAAGCCTGATCTCATCGACTTCTCATTGGATTAGAGTGGTTTTTAAAACTAAGTCGGAACTTTGGGAATCGCATTATCAAAAAAACCACCGAACACGAACAGAAACGCAAGCATATGTTCGAGTGAGGTGATGTATCGATGTTGTTGAAGAGCGCGACTACTGATGTGCGAAAGGGTGCGACCATTGGAATTGACGGAGTGACTCCTGGAAACCTACGCACAAGATTTAAAGTAACGGCGAGAAGATAACTACGATCATAAAATCAAATACATTTGATTCTCGTCCCAAGCTCAGGAAACCAACAGTTTATGATCCCAAACGACAACGACACGACGCTTCACCAACAAACCCCGACACGAGGCATCGCAGAATTGGAAATGCACGCACTGAACGTGAAAAATGAACCGTTCGAGCTGCGTCAAGAGACGCGATCAGTATCGGGCGCGTCCGAGGCTCAAGTGAGCGCATGTCGTATATCCGACGCCAGCTCTGAGGGGATGGATCGGTTTAAGGGCCTCTCGAAGTGATGGCGCATCCACAAGCTCAGTTTATATCAAGTCAGCTGAAGACACAAATACAGCTAAGTCATCGGGCCGAAGCTGCGCACACACCACCCTCCAAGCGCTCGTTTAACGGGTCAAGCGCGTTTACTGACTTCATCAGAGAGTGCCACCGTCGGATGAGGAGAGGCTTGCTTGATGAGCCGATGCAGAATGCCTTGCCGATCACTCCACGCATGCCCCCACCTCCCCAGACGCCAAAAGCGTCACAGTATTTCGTTCCGGCGGATGATCATGGATCGAAGATACCAAAGCCCAGGGACCTGGACTGGCCCGGCTTTGCCAAGTTTACGGGTAAAGAGACATACCCAGGAGTGCGCGCCGATTTCAAGGCTTGGGTAATGCGTTTTTTACAGAGACTTGGCCCAGCTCAGCTAATGAGTGGAGGTGACTGGCCGGAAGAGTTCAAGGTCCTCGCACTGAGTGGTAAACGGGGTGGTGCAGCACTCATCTATTACGAGAAGATGTTACCGGTATGGTCGGCGGTGTCGAACAAGCTCGAGCACGTCATGAACAGCATGGTGATGCTGTACATGACCCCAATTCCATCTACGAAAGGGATTGAGCTAATGACGAGCAAGAAGGCTCACATCATTACATGACCCGAGCACTACCAGTACCTTGTATACGTGGCAGAGCTGTCGGGTAACTCGGAGTAGAATGTGCTGGAATACCTATGCAAGTCGGCGCCTGCGCACATTCAGACCGCGATATTAACTCGGCTGAACGCACAGCGACCGGATTACCTTGTGCAAGCTGCCGAGCTTATTGCATTCGCGATTGACTTCGAGATCAGCATAAAAAAGTCGAAAAGCGGTGTGGGAAATGGTCA
The DNA here is from genome assembly GCA_902706625.1 of Albugo laibachii. Taxonomy (NCBI): domain Eukaryota; phylum Oomycota; class Peronosporomycetes; order Albuginales; family Albuginaceae; genus Albugo; species Albugo laibachii. The sequence continues at coordinate 323,495 of CACSLJ010000003.1, read as the reverse complement.
AGATGGTAAATCAGGCCGCAGGCAAGGAGGTCGATACCCTGGCGGTGGACGAAGCGAAAAAGGAGGACGTGGAGGCAAATTTGTCGCACGAGTAGGAAGCACCGAGTCGAGAACATGTTATGGCTGTGGCGAAACTGGGAACATAAAATCCAACTGCCCCAAACAAAGGAGTGAAACCAAGTCAGCGTCGAGCCGAGTCGTACTAGCCATCGGGACTGATACTAAAGCTGACTCCAATTCGTGGATATTAGATAGTGGGTCAAGCGTGCACCTTGTAAGAGATGCGAGTATGCTGAAGCACGCGGTGAATTGTGATCAAGTATGTCGCGCTGCAAACAATACTATGGTACGAGTGACCAAGGTGGGACCAGTCGAGCTGAAGACAGCGGTAAATGGAAGAGAGTTTATAGTTGACCTATCTGAGGTCTACTACGCTAATAATCTCGCCGACAACATCATCAGCTACGGTAAATTGGAGGAGCAAGGTGTGTTCCTCGAGCGAGACGACAATCACAGCTACGTGGTGCATCAATCGGATAAAATGAAGATTTTCGAAGTATTTCGTCGCAACAATGTCTTTTGACAATCGACGTCATGGGTGACAAAACGACGGAGGCACGCGTTCAAGTGACCAACTTAGCTGAGCTAGAGGGTTACGATGAAACTAATCAAGCCAGGACTGATGCAACACTGTTAGAGCTGCATCAGCGGCTTGGACACTTTGCCTTCGACACTGTCGAACGCATGGCTGACTCGGCAAGCTCGGATATCCGGTTGACGGATTGATCTCGGCCGAACTGTCTGACTTGCGCACAGGGCAGGCAGAGCAAGAACAGCCATTCCAAGAAAGATACAGGCGAAAATGCGCCGATCGACAAACTCGGCAGCGTAATTGGCAGTGACATTAAGGGACCAATGACTTCTAAAGATCGACGTGGGATTCAGTACCTGATCAACTTCGTAGACTACTCGACAAACTACGTACGCGTTTACGTGGCCAAGAAGAAAATTGAGGCAACCAAGAATTTCAACCTTTTTTCCTCTGCTTCGAGAAGAGATTCAATTGTCGCATCCACGTACTGCGCACAGATGGAGAAAAAGAATACGTCACAGTCAATCCGTTCTGCAAGTCAGCGAAGCTAAAAATCAGGCATCGAATGGAAAAGCTGAGCGGATGCACAAGAGAGTTCTCAACATGGCGAGACGCATGTTGTTTGCGAGCGGCCTGCCACTGTTTTTCTGGGGTGACGCCGTTGACTACGCGGCGTATGTCCTAAACCGGAGCTCGTGCAGCGCCAACCCGAAGCGTATGTCACCGATCTAGATGTTGACGGGTACGATCCCGAACCTGGTGGGTATGATAACTTTTGGCAGCCCATATTCGACATTCAGGGACGCTGGAATGAAACTATGGAAGTCGAGATCACAGGTTGGCATGATTATTGGCAAAAACAATGAGACTAAGGGAATCAGAGTATACCTGCCAAAGGAAAGAATCGTCATCACAACGCAGCACATTCGCAACGTTGAGACACTTAACAGTAAACAGAACGTGCAGCTTCGTGCTCAGCTTGAGTGAGAAGAACCCATGTTACGGCGAGCGGTGGTAGAGTGCGACGAGGTCGCAAAGAGGAAGGAGCCAGCAACTGTACTGCATCCACAAGAAAGAACACCAAATGGTAATACGACTGAAGGCAGGAAACACTTTGCTGAAACAAAGAAGAATCTTGCTAAGCCGAATACAAAGTAGTATAAGTCATCAAAGATCCAGTTGAAGAGAAACTCGGCTAAGGCAGAGAAGAACTCGGAAGCAAACAAAAACACCATCGGACCAGAAGAAGTCAACAGCGGCGACCAGCTGCCTAGGGAGGAACCGACCCGGACTCGGATGCAAACTCGCAATATGGGTGCCAAGCACGTCCCAGGAAGACGAGTGAAAGCGCTTATTCTCAAAGATCCCAAGACCTACCTTGAGGCGATGAAAGACCCACGAGTCAAGCAGTGGGAGGAGGCAATGCGGACAGAGATTGAGGCTTTGGAACAAAATAATACCTGGGATGTAATTTAGAAGCCGCGCGAGCCCAAGTTATTGCACAGTAAGTGGGTGTTCAAGCTCAAGATGAACCCCGATGGTACTATCGAAAGATATAAGGAAATGCTAGTGGTGCGCGGTGACGAACAAGTCTATGGTGTTGATTACACCTTTACTTTCTCGGCTGTGATGGAGATGATCTCCGGCAAGGTAATACTTGCGGTATCAAGACTCTGGGTAGTACCTGCGAGACAGGGCGATGTGCCGAGCGCTTACTTAAATGCCGAGAAAGAGGACAGCCTGAAAATTTTACTGCATATCCCGCAGCGAATGGAATTTGACCACGAACTTCTACAAAAGCTCGGGGTGCGGGACAAGAGGCAACTTGCACTGAAACTCAAAAAGGGCTTGTACGGCCTCAAACAGTCGGTTCGACTGTGGAACCTGATGCTTCACGACATCTTGAAGTCGTTGGGTTTCACTCAGTGCTATACAGACAGTTGTCTATACATTAAGACTGAGGCTGACGGCAAAACGCTCGTGGGAATTTACGTGGATGACGTACTAGTGACGGGAACCAGTGTAAAGAAAATTGACTATTTTTTTTGAAGACATGCAAGGCGTTGAGCCAAAGGATCTCGGAGTGGTAACCAAGTTCCCCGGCATCGCGTTCAAGTACAATCCTGAGATCGGGTGGCACTAAACCAAGAAAATAACATCGAAGAGATGCTAGAAAAGTTTGGTCTATCCGAGTCAGCGGCGGTCAGGGTTCCGATCGGTGGAGAGGACGGAGATGAAGAAACTGCGCTGCTAGCTTCTGGTGGCTGCAGCTCACCACAGAGACCGAGTGTGCAGACGTTCCAATCGCTGGTGGGCAGTCTTCTGTAGATAGCCCAGCGCACACGCCCAGACATAGCCTTTGCGGTCCACCGAGTGACGCGGCGTTCGCACGCACCGAGTGAAGGTGACTGGCGTCTGGCAAAGAAGGTAGCCAAGTACCTAAAGGGTACCAAGGGACTCAAGTTCAAGATGCATGGAGACAAGGCCGCAACGAAAGACGGCATACTAGTAGAGGCATACAGTGACGCTGACTACACCGCAGAGAAAAACCCGCCAGGAAGTCGGTTTGTGGTGGTGTGTTAATGGTGGTGTATTAATGGTGGGCGGTATGGTTGTGGGGTGGCTATGCAAGAAGCAGAAGTGCGTCGCACTATCAACGATGGAAGTCGAGTTTGTGGCGGCTTCACAAACAGCTGCTGAGATGATGGGCATCATGGAACTACTACAGGAAATCGTTGTGCCGATTCAATCAGGTTCAATATTACACATAGACAACCAAGCAGCCATCGCGCAGATCAAAGGTGAGGACACATCAGTTCGAGCGAAGCACACTGATGTGCGATACAAGTTTATTAAAGATCTGGAAAAAAAGAAGATGCTTAAGGTGCAGTACTGCGAGTTCAAGAGTATGGGTGCGGACATCCTGACCAAGACCCTCCTAGCGCCACGACTAAGCCAGTTCCGCGGACTTGTGATGCTCACAGGGTAAGTATGACCTCCTGGTAAGGAGTGTTGAAGAGCGCGAGTACTGATGTGTGAAAGGGTGCGACCATTGGAATCGACGGAGTGACTCCTGAAAGCCCACGCAAACAAGATTGAAAGTAACGGCGAGAAGGTAACTATGATCATAAAATCAAATACATTCAGTTCTCAAATTTTCGTCCCAAGCTCAGAAAACCAACAGTTGTAGAGCGCGGCAAGGACGAGAAATGTGCACAAGTAGCAAGCTCTGAGCAGTGGCAGTTACTATGTGCGATGGAGCTAAGCAGTTAAGGCTATCATGCATTTCTGATCAGAAAAAGTGTTTGGTCCTCAATCCTGCAAAAGTAAGGTGTTATTATTTGAGTCCTGTGACGACGATTCCTTCCCCTCATGAGTTTGGCTGCTTCAGTTTGGAACCGTGACGGACCGGTGACGAGTTCTCATGACTTGATAAGTATAGGTTGTGGGAACAAGAGAATATAGGCTACAACAGAAATAGCAACACCATGGAAGATTGAAGCCACGACAGAAAAGTAGGTATGGGAACAAAGGACTTGACTGGCACCTTCTGCTTTCATCATAGAGTATGAGACCGTGTACTTTAGAAACCTATATGTCGGTTGAAGTCAAATATGCAAAACAACCAATCTTGAATGATATCAGGGCCCGTTGATAAGAGAAGATTCGAAAGAGAATTCTCGCATGCTAAATGACGCAATGTCGCATGAGGCTCGAGAATTTGGACTACTGCTCGATGCGGCCATGCGGAATGCTTTCGAGGTGGCGTGCTATTTGAGGAAAATGATGAAAGTTTGATTGTAGGGGTTTTCAAAATTCGATTTACTAGGTTCGAGCTCAGAAGCCGTCAGTGTATTATCCTTTTATTCAGTTACTCTCGGCTTTGTAACCCTTCTTTCAGGGTAGAATTCACTTCCCCCCGACCTTTTGTACAGGCTCTGAGACGCTTTGGGGGAAGGTTGACGTGTGCGCATTTTTTTATCCATTGACCGAGTATTCATAAACCCTTTTATTAGAGATGTCTCCGTTAGATGATCTTCTCCGAACATTTGCGAATTGGGACGACTTGACGGTTCTGGTTTATTACGCAAGGAGAAATAACCGGCTACGCGCTCAAGTTTCGTGTATATTTCTGAATTCAAATTTTCAACGAGTGTTTCATCATGTTCGCTTATCACATCTGTCAAAAATGGAGAGTAGAGTCAGTAACTCAGAGTCTGACGATACTTCTGCTTCATTACCATTTATCCTTTCAATGTATTCTTTACACGGGTACACAAGGTCCATTACGAGCTTTACAGCTTTTGGTTCTATTTCATTCGTCTGGTGAGGCTTTGTTAAGGCTATTGAATGCGAAGGAGGCATTGTTTTTGAAACTTCATCTCTGGGATCCATGCCAATATATTCGAGGAATTCACCCTGGTGGACAATTATTTTTCCACACATATCCGAGTATTGTTTCAATTGCAAAATCTCATAGATTAAAGTATATAAGTCGGTGTTCTTCTGGCTCGAGCCAAGCGAGAAGCAGCTACGGTAGCCAGGCTTGGGATGAAGATGCGAACCATTCTGAAGGATTGTTTTGTATGTCTTTGTTTGTTGCTTTGCTAGTCGAGAGTATTTTGAAAAGTGAGAGACCAATATTGCCAGCTCTGCTTTCCAACAGGATGGAAGTGTGGGACATGCAAGAATAAATCCAGTAGTTGTAAATCCAGAAGATGGCGCACTTTGTAATGGACATAATCCGAACCAGTACTACGATTAATATATAAAATACTGAAGGATTCCATAAAGATAACTCATCAGCTAGATTGGGCTGAATCCATAATAGAGTACGGCATTCACGTTGAGGTGTTTCTTACCTCATGCATTTTAGTTTATCCTTGGTCTATCGCTGTAATGCTGAAGCACCCTTCTCTTCCGTTTCTGTGTATATAAGATATGGAAGAATGTATTCAGTAGAGGTGTGGTACAAAGTGGTCAATCTGCACATACGCAACATCCCCTACAACTAGACAAGGACACGTGGAGGCATCTATCAAGTCGTACATACAGCAGCAAGTGTAAGTATGCTGTTACATCACAATTTGGCTCCGCAACTTTGCTGCTGAAGAATCTACTTGCATACGAACCGTACAAAGGTTTTCTTTCAAAGTACTTGAGTCAAGTAATCTCGTAAACCAAGCGCCATTGGGATGGCATTGCTATTTATACACTATGCCCACTTCTATGTAATTTCCAACAAGCTACAAGCTAAAAATTCGCAGAGTCTGTGTAATCCACTAAATGGAGGTGCAATCAAACACATGCACAACGTAAATTTCTATTCAAATGATTGGCGTAGGTAGAGAGGTGTACTGTAAGCACGATTTGGCGAGCAACATTTAAATCAAGTGCATAGACGAGCAACATTAACAGTAAAATAAAAGAGAAAAGCAACATTATAAATCAAGTGCTGCAGACAAACCCTGGCGAATTGGATCCCACATAAGTAGTTAGTGTATCTCTTTCTGAACTTTTATGCCACCAACACCATTTCATACAAATATCGTTGCTCAACTTGATACATCCATGACTACAATGTTTTGCGTGTGTTTAAATCGAGCTGATTGGAATTAGATAAGAAACATTATCCACTGAAATTCCAAGTATGCAATGTATCCACACAATCTGGAAGCAAAGTATATATTCAACCAATCATACTACGATTAGGAAAGATGCCGCCAATCGTACTTGGTGCAGTTGATATACAGCCAATCAGCATCCTTCGAATCGCAAACCCCACCCTCCAAGGTATGGGGATTCTTGCGGAATTCCTTCCTAACCACGTGTAGAGGCACTACATATGAATAGATTCGCCCGGAACGTATAGTGCAGGACACTAAAAACCAGCATGTTTTTTCTCTTACTAAAATTAATAATAGCGATTAGGATAAACTATGAAAATAAAAAAAAGAACGCTATCACCTAAAAAAGCAATTCAGCTATCTCTCTACGCTCTCAGATTTTCTGTATCAATTTTCTTATCCATAAATTATCATTCCAAGTCAGGCTACATTATGCATTATAGTAGGGCCAGGTACAAAATTGGCCACCTCTATAATACATTATTGGGTTTATAGACAAAATATCCCAACTTTTGTGAAAATTAAACAAAGGGAATTACTATATTCACAACCCGTTTCCTTAAATTCACACCCTTTCTAAACACCCACTTTGTTGATAATTGTATTGTTAAAAATATACACAAGTTTTTAAGGATCTATTAATGCATATGAGACAACAGGCTAGTTGGTTTATTGTGCCCTACTTGACCGCAGCACCCACACTCTCTTTTTTTGAGAGACTCTACCTGTTCGATATGTTCGAACTTGGATAAGTCTCGCTTTGTGCTGCTTTTCGGAAGGTTACGGGAACCGGGGGGACGACCGCGGGTTTCTGTTTGTATTTCAGGAGCTCTCATCTCCATCACTGTGCTGTGGCCTCCCACCAGCTGAGTCGATTGGGTCAGCAGGACTTTTTGTTAGTCACCTGGTAATTCCTTCAACTTTTTTTCAAGCACGGTCCATTTCACATTAACGGCCCCAGTTTCATCGTTTGCGTCCTATAATACAGAACAATCGCAGCAATTAACGTGGATCAAATACACAATTTACAAGATGAATGTCTTACCATTGCGTCGTGTCACCAATCAAGGTGCCATTGCTCATGGAAATCATTTTTTGTCAGTGTACTCCCACTGTTGTCGATCTTCTTCAACTTTTGAGCACAAGGGATCCCCATGGTAGAGGTAAAACCATTGTGCAACCTCTCTCTTTGTTTTTCTCTTGAATTCTCGAGATACTTCTTGATCGCAAAGGCTGATATCCTCCCGTATACCGAAGTGAAAATTGACGGCAACCCATTCAAATACCGTAACTTTTCTTCGCTGCGACGTGTTTCTTCGGTTCTAACCTGATACACAAGTGCAAGAGTCAGCTTGTTGAGCACCGACAGCAGGTCCCCTGTTGATACTTGCAGGAACTTATTGATGTAAGCATGGCGCCTTCGACTCGAGACGTAGCTTTGTTCCCAAAATGCCGATACTTTGACGTCCATGCATTTACAAAGCGTTCGTTATACAGTGGGTCCAAAAAGTGAGCACCCCCCGATGAAAAATTACGTTTTCTTTTCGTTTTTGTTTATTTTTCCCATTTGCAGCTTCACAGACCATTTTAACAACACAAAAGCAGATTCACTCTTCATTTCGCCCCACGTAACGCACATCAACATGCAACAGGCCCCCTGCCGCAAAGAATACTCTCAAGACCTGCGCTTGCGCTGCGCTGCGAAGTCCCACAGAGGCCTTGGGGCAAAGAGAATCGCCAGGGAACTCGAAATACCGGACTCCTCCGTCAAAACCATTCTTCGTGCCTGTCGAAGATGTGGCCATACGTTCAGTGCACCACGCTCAGGTCGCCCCCTCATCACCGATGAGTGAACCGACCGGCGCATCGTGCGCGCAGTGGAGAAGAACCGATTTGCAAGTGCTATCGCCATCGCCGCCGAGGTCTCCGATGAGATTGGCTGCCCCGTGATGGCCACCATAGTGCACAAGAGGGCTCAAAGACACCGGCCTCAATGGACGAAGCTCTCGCAAGAAACCCTACCTTTCAAATGTACACAAGAGCAAGAGGCTGGAGTACGCCAAACGAATGTTGGCTGCTCTTCCTCGTGAGGAAGACTGGGCCAATGTCCTCTTTACGGACGAGGCGTCCGTCCAGCTCAACGGCTCGACCGGTAAGATGTCCGTCTGGCGCCGGACGAGCGAAGCCTTTGCTGAGAAGTGCACGACAGCAACGCACAAGAACGTGCGCACATCGCTCATGGTGTGGAGCTCGATCGCTTCCAATGGCGTCGGCACCATCCACTTCTGCGACCGCACAATGAACGGAGAGTACTACAGCAAGCTCCAGGAACAAATCCCCACCACTCGGGCCCTCCTTGGTCTTCCAACTCCAACTCCCCTTGTGCAAGACAATGCACCAGCGCAGCGAGCTAAGCTGACGAAGGAATGCGTGGACGAATTGCAATTAATGGACTTCCTGCACCCGCCTCAAAGCCCCGATCTGAACCCCATCGAAAACTTGTGGACGGTGATGAAGGCAGAGCTTCACAAGAATCCAGCTTCCTCTATTCACGATCTAAAGGTAAAGCTTAAGGAGATATGGTACAGTATCGATAATGAGATAGTGAGAAAGTGCTGTATGTCAATGCCAAAGAGATTGGCGCAGGTTGTTGCCGCAAAGGGCGGCAACACTAAGTACTAGCTGACTATCCTTGATCTTTTATTTTGATTAAAGTATAGGCTTACGTGCGGGCACTTAAATATGCAATACAAATTCCAAGTTATACAGCTTTAACAAAAGCTGAAATTTGAAGTTAACGATGACTGCGAGAAACACAGCAATGAATGACGATGCTTCTTGTCCAATTTTCAAGCAAAAATGGAAAAAAATTAACAAAGCACAGACGTAAAACGTGATTTTTCATTGGGGGGTGCTCACTTTCCGAACACACTGTATATATGCCAAGTATTCGCTAGTATTCGAGAGCCTTTGGTTTCGTTTTGGAAGAATCTGAAAGCTTTTTGAATTATTTTTCATATTCCAGTTCCGTGTTGGCCGCCACCAAAATACATCAGTGTTGAAGAAACACGGTCCATTCTTAGTTCGTCTCGAATTGTCGTTTGCACTTGGCCAATATGTTTTTGTTAATGTGCCATATGCACATCCAGTGGGTCGAAGATAAAAATACTTTATCTATAGCTGTCATCAACTCCAGTTCACGGTCTATCACAATCACACCCGGGCTTGTTTCCGGTGTCTATATGGTTGCAAGTTTGGATAATGCCCACGTGTAATCGCTTTGTTTTTCTTCCTTGAGAAAGCAGAATCCGACCGAGAAATGGCTATTGAAGCTTGTCATACCAACAATATGAAGTAAGGGGAGTCGGTACTTGTTTGTCTTGTATGTACAGTCCATCAATGCAACATGATGGTATTGCCGAGCAAGCCTAACACTCTCTTTGTGAGCGAAAAAAAGAGAGGGAATAATTCCATTTCCATCACATCTGTGGAAGTGCAGAAATTCGGTACTTGCGAATCATGAAAAAGAGCTTGAATTGGTGTCCTTCCATGAAGCAAATCCTTCAGCACATTCGCTCGCCCATTGTATAATGTAGAGAGGTTCACAAGGGCTCCTTCATTTGTCTTGCGGATTGTTGAAAGAATCCCTAATGGTTTTACACCAGCCAAGGTCATATTCCTGACAGTATCAGCCTGCGTACTGGTTAAGTTCCGGTGCGTCGAATGGCCGGAAGGATGGAGTGACGGAGCGTGATTGTGGCTCCAATTCAAAACGTTTAGCCTCTAATTATCCCACCTTTTGGAGAGCTTCCCACTCAGAAGAAATGAGCAATCAATTCGGCGTGAGCTGGTCTGAAGTTGGCGCTCTTGCCCAAGTTTATTCACATTTAGGGCACCTCGGTCACATTTAAGGTAGACCCGTTTTTCTCCAATTGAACTCTTGATCGTTACAGCGCATTCTTGCCCGAGTGCGAACGTCTGCACATTATCCTCAAGTTGCTCCCGAGTGTAATAATCAACCTCCGGCGGAAGAGGCATGTTGTTATGCTGCACAAGTAGTGGGGATGGTGTGGACAAGCAAGGCTCAGATCTGAAAGGTGAGGGGGATATGGCACGGACGAGGATGGTGCCGATGCGGCAGACAGGAGGGGGATTCGGGCATGATGCGTGGCGATGTCAGAGGGGTTGAGATTTTTGCGGGAGGGCTGCAAGGAAAAAGGGTGTGAATATCGTAAGTCCTTTTTTGAATGGATGGAGCGTACCGCAAAAATGTTACGTATGCTGTAGTTTGTTGGTTCGGTCATGGTGAATAAGAAACCTTCGGAAGGGAATTCGGACCACGTGGTTTGTAGTGCAATCAAAATCAACCTAAAATACAACAATTATATTATCGAATATTAACTGAATTAATTAGTGCAGTGCATTCGCGTCCTAAGTAACGACGAATAAGGTGGACATCATATCTCCACGTGCATTCCTAAAGGAATGATATACAACTGAGTTGCGTTTCGTCAAATGTACGGGGAGTGAACATAAGAAATTGCGAAAAAGAGTTAATTTTCAGGAAAAGGGGTGTGAACATAGTAATATTTTAACTATATAGTACATATTGAGATGAATAAAAGGCATTTGTATCGACAAACACACCCTTCGAACCAGATCATAATCCCATTTGGGATATTTCTGTTGTATATTTCATAATTTTGGGATATTCTGTATCATTATTTTTGAATTTGGGATATTTTATTTATAAACCCTACATTATTTCTAGGGAATTGTTATATTCACTCTCTTTTTGGTCAACTTCACCACCTTTTCCCCCCATTAAGTTAGCTTTTTTCCGTTAGATTCCCCTCTTGAGAAACTAAACAAACATAAAGAAACTAAAGGAAAAAAACTTTTCGAAAGTAAGCCTTTGACGCGATGAACACTCAAGGCATGCTCCCTCCTCCATAGGCTGAAGTTGATAGCCGTGAAGAAGTAATGTCTGCAGCTCAAAATTGGGCTCGGATAAGGATGTGAAGTGACTATCAAACGTTCAGCTGCCAGAAATTATGTACGATTAAAATGTGACCGTGCTGACGCAAACGTATCTAAATCTACATAAAAGAAGCGACAGACAACGTCTCGGCGTATTGAATGCCCCTTTATCATCTCTGCAAATTATTCCAAAAATACTGAATAATAGATGTTGAACACGGTAGTCAGTGAGCACAATCACCAAAAATATTTCCACTCCTCTGAAAATTCAATCCATAGAAAGCTCACTGTCGACCAGGAAGAAAAAGTAAAGAATATGACCAATGCGGGTGTTAAACCGACTGCAATTTTATCAGCTTTGAGGATGACGAAAAGTGATACCTTTGCAAACTTGCGCACTATATACAACGCACGAGTCAATATGTGAACGAGCAGCTTGCGGGAAGTTCTCCCGTAGAAGCGTTTCTTGACAATCTTCAAGAGAGCGAGTGGGTAAATCATGTTGAAGCAAATGAAGTAGGAAACATCATTGTTCTATTTTTTGCGCATCCGGACAGCGTGAAACTTGCAAACCAATACAATCACGTTGTTGTGATGGACTGCACGTATAAAACCAACCGATATCGAATGCCTCTTCTTCACATCATCGGAATGACCGCATTCAACACGACGTTCACAGTAGGTTTCTGCTTCCTGGCCATGGAAAAACTGGAGAGTCATCTGTGGGCAATGTCAAAATTGAAAACTGTGTGAGAAAATGGTTCTGCACTGAACGTAATAGTCACATATCGGGAACTGGCCCTTATGAAGGCAATCGAGCAAGTTTTTCCGTCGTCTTCAAATTTTTTATGCATTTGGCATATCAATAAAACCTTGCCAATTGTAAACAATACTATGCAAACCAGGAAGTTTTCGACGCATTTATGCAAATGTGGAACGTTCTTGCCTCTTCTTCAACGGAAAAGCATTTCGAGGATCATCTTGCGAAATTCACAGATAGCCTCTCAGAGAAGTTGGAGGTTTTCAAATACGTTATGACAACTTGGCTCGTCTACAAGAAAAAATTTGTGAAGGCTTGGACTTTGAAGCATCCACATTTTGCACATAAGTCTTCATCGCGGGCAGAGGGAGCCCATGCATATGTGAAGAAGTTTCGTCAAGTCTCTACAGGTGACTTATTGTCAATATTCAATAAGCTAAAAACCGCGCTCGATCACCAGATCAAAGCAGAGGTAAGTCAGAGAAGCATGGAGAAGATGCATCATTTGGTAAAGATTCCAGACATTTTTTCATCGGTATCCGGCAAAATTTCTGTGTTCGCCTTGAGGAAATATCTTGTACAGCATGGAAAACTCAAACAAGAACTTCATCCATGCACCGGGATCTTTACGTTGGAGATGGCCATTCCTTGCACACATAAGCTTGCAGCCATTATCGGGAATCGAGGTACACTGACTGCATACAACTTTCATCCACAATGGCAACTGGAATGGACTTCGACAAATGTAAGAGGAGTGAATCATTTCACTTTCAGAATCACTAATTTCTGCTGAACATATCAGGGAGAGAAGAAGAATTTTAGTGGACAGTGGGAATTAATTCGAGCGCGCATCGAAATGCTTCCAGCAAAAAAGCAAGAGGAGGCGATATCGGATATCGAGAAAGTGCTCGATGGTTGGAGCACTATTGTGATATTAAAACCGCCGTTGGTGAACGTGCAATCCCGTGGAAAACCTTTCGGCGCCAAATATCTCCCGAAGTACAGTGCGGAGAGGGATGCGTCTTTATTCGAGCACAGGGAAGGCTGCCCAGGAAAACGGAGGTGTGGGAAATGTGGAGTAATAGGCCACAAGAGACGTAGCTGCCATTCGGTCGATTGTTCTGGAGTCGCATAACAAAACTACATTCCAAATGAAATACATGCTAACCGGATACGCTAGATGACATAGAATCGATGATGGCGTTGGAAAAATCGAAAATAAATACCGTTGAATTGGTGTCGGTGCTGGGTACAGAATAGTCAGGTAGCCCTGAAGGAAAAGGTGTAGATCTAAGTATTCCTTGATATAATCCTGGTTGATAATGCATATAGTCACGAAAAAAGTCTGTATAAACTCTTACGTGCGCTGATAGATCATCTCTTTCATCCATTTGACTGATCTTGTCCGCATAAAATGGACGCACACTTTCTTATCCTCCAGAATAACTTCTTCGCCACACTTCGGTTTTAAATGTAGTCGAATAGTGTAAAGTATTGTTTTTAATCGACGAGATCAAGTTCCAGAGAAAGACTTTTCAGTATTCTTAATAGTGATTGACGATCTGACATAGAGGATTTAGTATTTCGAAGTTGCAGTAGTCATGTAAAATACGCAAGCTTTCGACAATCAGCAGCACGATAGACTAATTCCTAATGGATTCCTCTGCAAAATATTGACAAGTATTCCCTCTTTACCCTTGCTTGTTCGATCATGTGGTGGTAATCGAATTGAGAATCTGTTCTGCACATTCTTTTATAAGGAGAATTGTGATTTTTATTTTCGCTTATTGTAGACAACTGGCTTTATACGTTACGAGCACATTTTCACCATGCACTGTTTGATTGATGTACAATGTCGACATCTGTTCATTGAATCGGTAGCTTTGCTCTCCATTAAGGTGCCATGCTGGAGTTGCCATGAATTGAAAATGTGCTTGATCAAAAGATTGAGATATCCATCAATTTGACATCCAAGGTTGGAAATTAGATTCAATACATACACCTTGTCTGACTATGTTTATCAGCAAAACAAATCAGCAAAGCGATTTTTGTTTTCCCTTTTTGATACATACATAGTTCAGAAATTTACCAAAGCTTCCATCCGTGTACCAAAGCAGTTTGGCCTTTATCCTAAAAGCCGTATCAATTTTCGGTTGAGTATCATGAGTTGGATGACTTCCAGCATGTACTCTAGCGTCGACTGAAGTTGAAGTATGGGTAAAAATGTGCGGAAGACAAGGGTTCATTCGCCCTTCCATTAGCAAAGCATCAAGACATTTCGATTTATTATGTAATTCTTAATTGGTATGATGCAAAGTGAAAGTAACAATTCACAACTCGGAAATTAAAGCAGAGATCATAGACGTCTTCAGTAGTCATGGAAATCAATGTGACCACTATTGCAATTACACAGAATCTAAAGGAAAAGGAGTTAACTTAATGGGGGAAAAGGGCTTGAATTTAAGCAAAAAGGGCGTGAATATACGTCTTCAGAGTACCCCAAAACATTAGTTATATCCGACGTTATGTTGTATCCGACACTTGAATTTATCCAATCAAAACGCCCCATTATGTAGCGGGAAATCATTTTGTTATATCCGACACAATGTGCTTACTGATAGCCAATCTAATGTACTGGCTGCTGCTGGCTACTCATCCCATTGGCTCGGTTGATTTTCCTCATTAACCAACATGGGGCGCGGTAGAAATACTGATAGCGAAAATTGAGGGAGGAAGCCACGACAGTACATGAGGAATGTGACAACTCCCAGCTTTAGGCTCACGGTCATCGACCACTACGACGTGCATGGCATGCCCGCGACGCTCGAGAGGTTCTGGTTCTACCCAGGCGTTGTCGGCTCAGCAAAGGAGAAGAAGCGCAAGAGCGTGTACCTGTGGGCAAAGGGCAGGGAGAAACTCGTGCGCCTCTGCAAAGTCCAGGCGACAAGCGAGCTGCGCCGCACGCGAGAAATCGGCACAGCCACGACGCTTCCTCGAGGCGTCGAGATGGATCTAATAAAGCGGATCAACGGATATCGCTTGGAATGAGCTCCCATCTCGGCTTTGATGCTGACCCGCAAGTCGCTTCAGATTGCCAGCGAGATTGGCGTCGCTTCTATAGCGTTTACAGCTTCGTGGACGTGGCGGCAAGCGTTTCTCCGTCAGCACAAGCTCTCCTTCCACGTGAGAACTCGCCAAGGACAGATTTCACCTGCTGGAATCAGCGCGAAGGCAGCAGCGTTCTCCTCCGAGCTCCAGCAGCCTATGGGCGAGCTCGATGTCGACGTGGTGTACAATGCCGATCAGACACCAATCTACTTCGAGCACATTCCGACCAAAACGATAGAGGCTAAAGGAACTCAGACCGTGTGGGTTAGGTCTGGCGGAAAGACAAAGGAGCGAGTGACATGTATGCTGCTTGGTGACTCTTTCGGCAACAAATAGCAGCCTTTTCTCATTTTCAAGACCACGACCCCATTGAAGAAAGAAACAACCGCTGAGAACAATGCGAAGCGACACGGCTTCGGCAAGCGGCTGTGGATCAAGATGTGTGACCTGCAGTCGACGTTCGGCGTGCAAATCTACGCCAATGCGACGGCGTAGCGGAATGCCGAGATGTCAGTGTGCTTTCTCGAGTACCACTTCGGTGAGCGGCGCGAGCGACAAGTTTCTCCCATCCTTCTGCTACGGGATGACTTTTTCGTGCACTGTTCCGCTTTCTCGAGTACCACTTCGGTGAGCGGCGCGAGTGACAAGTGTCTCCCATCCTTCTGCTACGGGATGACTTTTTCGCACACTGGTTAGAACGAGTGCGAATTTGCGCTGAAGAGCTCGGCGTGGTGCTCATGTGAGTGCCTCCTGGCTACACAAGCGTTTGTCAACCTGCCGATGTGTCGTGGAATGCCCCTCTCAAGCAAATGCTACGTGTTCGGTGGGCTGGGATGCTTCACCAGCTGCTCGACAGCCACAGCAATGGTGATGATTCGTTCAATCCCGTCCCGCCCACACGCGACGATGTGATGGAATGGCTTGCTGAAGCTTGGCAAGATTTATCAATCGCAACAATCAGCAAAGGAATTTCAACAATCCTCAAGGAGGAAGAGCTTTCTGAATCTATGCAGACAAGTTACAACAGCCTTGAATCTCGTCTTCAAGAGATCAATCTACTTGACGGTGATTCCGGCATTGTATCGGTTTCTAGCGACGTCGTCGACAGCATTGTAGAAAGCAATGGATAATCACGGAAAATACATGCTACCTTTTCTTCTATAAATAGACGAGTTGAAATTCAAATAACTTAACATTCCATGTGTATGGCATGGTCGGGATTTGACCCGCGACAACTCTGCTAGCCGAAGCGTGCTCAATGAGTCCTTTATTGGAAGCTGTAAAGATTGAAGATAAATATGCGTATGCGTTTTTTAGCCATCATACGCAATTTGGTGTAGGGTCTACTATTTAGCTGAGCTGCGGTAAAACAAATATAAAACTTACTCATTTGATCTCGAAAAATCGTGTTCTCTGTCTGCTTCTCCTGTGTCGCGTCCGTGACGACCGTACCAGGATTTAACATTCTCAACCGCTCGGACTGTCAGCGCATGTCGAATGGCTGCGATAGTCAACAGCATGATAGTCCAATTCATGTATAACATGTTAGAGGGGGAACATCATGTTTCAGAGGTTCGCAGCAAACCTATCCTGGATGGAACCTGGCTGTCGGATATAACTAATGTTTTGAGGTAATCGAAATCAATGTGAGCACTTTTGCAATTACGGTAGTGGGACTAAATCTAACGGAAAAATGAGTTAACTTAACGGAAAAAAAGGGTGTGAATATAACAACGCCCTAAAAAAATACTCCACTTTTTGAAGACAATTGAAAAACTACGCCATTCTGTAATTTACGGAGAGTATTTTGTAGTTTACAGTTCAAAAATACGCCACTCTGTAATTTACTGAGAGGCTCGAGACAATTGTTGTTACAGTCTAAAATTATAGTAGTCTAAGGCTTAGAGAGAAGAACCGTCCACATTTTTTATATGATACTATTCAGTGCATCACTAGACTATTTAATTGTCACACTGCAATCCAGTATTGCTACCATTTTTTTTCATATACCTTATTACAGTCGATTACACTCGTCTCTGCTTGTTCTTCTCGTTATCAAGTAGCAATGTAACTGACTGACTCTCATGTCTCTTCGACTTTTCGGTCTACCACGACGTTTGATAATCTTTGTTGGTTGACAATGTTCATGAACAAGATTGCGTTTTATGATTGGGGGCGATAAATCCATATCAGTATCTGCCGTATGAGTAGCCAAATACATTGATGTTTGCCATGTCACATCAAAATATTCATACATCTCGCCTAATCGATTCTCGATTTTAGACATGGAAGTGCATGTTCACAAGGTGACAGCATGTCTTTCTCAAATCCGCAGCAGCATTCAGCTCTTGTATCCGTGTACATAGCCGTATACTCAGTTGGTGGATCACCGATCTTGTCATATGCTGTTACAATATAAGCACAAGGAGAGCATCTTGTAACCTGGAGACGAGAGACCGACCGTAAAGAACGTTCAACACGATTTGTTGCTCACTCAGTGATTGGTCCCCACATAGCAGCTGTCAGGTTATTTGTGGTATACTTCCTTCCCACATATCGCTCTGTTTCCATCAAACAGTCTAAAAGCGGTAGCTTGCGAATTCCCATCAGAGCTGCATTGATAGACTCTACATAATTTGAGGTGATATACCAAATCTTGGACATGGAATATGACACAATGACCAACGTTACGCTCCTATTTCCATCAGCCATTTAACTGCAGCAGAATTTACATACCGCAAGCGAGATAGCTCTTTATCAAACACATCTTCCGTTAAAGCCTGAGCAGCATTTCATGCCATTGTTTTCAGTTGCTTAGACTTGATTTTCTTATTGAAGTTTCCAATATATGTCTGAAGCAATAAAGATGATGATTTATGCTCTCAATTGCTCTTACTGCTGGAATCAATCCTTTATCACGATCCGATGCGATGAATGCTGGTGGGCGAATAAGATGTGCGAGTAGAAACTTGAGAAATAAAAACCAGTTATCTTGATTTTCGATGGATACAACTGCAATGGCAACTATCTGTAGCTCCATGTTACCACTGCAGAAGCACGCAACAAGTAATGTCCCACCTACAATGGACTTCACTAAAGTGCCATCTACACATAATCCTCTTGAAACATAATGTTGGAGTGTGTGAATTCCTTCCCTGAATATCAATGCCAGTCTGAAAAATGATTCGCCAGTCATTTCGATACATGCATGGTGTCCAATCCATTCAGTGCTTGAACGTAAGAGTAACATAAGATACTATTATTTGTCACCGCTATAAAGCTCTTCTTGCAATTCTTTGCATGCATTGAAACAGTTCATGTAAGTAGTTGTATAGCCCAAAGTAGGTGCTTTGTTCATCAGATGTTTGGGAGTAGTACTGCTTCCGTGATCTTAGAAAAAAGCTCTTACTGATGGTTCCTTTACTAATCGTTTTGCTGTCACTTTCCGGGTGTACGCAATTTGAGCATTTCCAATGACACAAAAGTGTGCCTCAAATTTATTTGGACGCTCAAATTGTCTACCAAACGCAAAGCGCACCATGAAAAGCAACCTTCATTCGGACATGTTGCTGAAAGCCGCCTAGTATCGCTGACTGGAACTTTGTACGGGCGTCAGATGCGAGCATGATAATCTTTTACCGCGTCGATGATATCATGTTTCGATAAATACTCGATCCTGGCAAAATAATCATCTGTATGGATATCTGCATGCTGATTGTCCTCATCCAACATGGTGGACGAACAGTATCAGAAAGCTGTTAAGGAATTGAAAAATAATACAGTGTACTTTGCTTGTCAATTGCCAACATGTAATTTGTTGTTGCTGAGCTGTAAACTACAAAATATTCTCCGTAAATTACAGCATAGCGTAGTTTTTGAATTGTCTTAAAAAAGTGGAGTATTTTTTTATTTACAACTCAAAATGGCGTATTTTTTTAATAGCCCCATAATTATAACATATCGAGACGGTGTACTGACTTGAAACCCTGTTGCCCAACCAAAGCATGCTTCCTCCTCCTGAGCGCATGTATTCCACCTCTGAAGCGCTCATCCAGTGTTCAGAATTTTGCTCATTCTCAAGGATACACCCCACAGCCACAGTAATGGTGGTGATTCGTCCAAGCTCGTCCCGCCCACACGCGACGATTTGATGGAATGGCTTGCTGAAGCTTGGCAACAACACTCAATCGCAACAATCAGCAAAGGAATTTCAACAATTCTCAAGGAGGAAGAGCTTTTCTGAATCTATGCCGACGAGTTACAACAACCTTGCATCTCGTCTTCAAGAGATCAATCTTTTTGACGGTGATTTCGGCATTGTATCGGTTTCTAGCGACGTCGTCGACAGCATTGTAGAAAGCAATAGATAATCACGAAAAATACATGCTACCTTTTCTTCTATAAATAGACGAGTTGAAATTCAAATAACTTAATATTCCATGTGTATGGCATGGTCGGGATTTGACCCGCGACAACTCTGCTCGCCGAAGCGTGCTCAATGAGTCCTTTATTGGAAGCTGTAAAGGTTGAAGATAAATATGCGTATGCGTTTTTTAGCCATCATACGCAATTTGGTGTAGGGTCTACTATTTAGCTGAGCTGCGGTAAAACAAATATAAAACTTACTCTTTTGATCTCGAAAAATCGTGTTCTCTGTCTGCTTCTCCTGTGTCGGGTCCGTGACGACCTTACCAGGATTTAACATTCTCAAGCGATCAAGGTGTCAGCGCATGTCGAATGGCTGCGATAGTCAACAGCATGATAGTCCAATACATGTATAACATGTCAGAGGGGAAACATCACGTTTCAGAGGTTCGCAGTAAAGCTATCCTCGATGGAACATGGCTGTCGGATATAACTAATGTTTTGGCGTAACATCTAAAACAATTAATTTTGTGCTCAAGCAATGTTGGTTATGGTGGAATTGAAAGTGATGGTGCACTCCCCAATTGGATGAAAGTTCGAATCCTTTGCAAATCTTTTTTATAAAATCATACAAATTTGTTGTTTTACCCACAAAAATATCGCAGTCGGGAGGATGTATGTTTTCGCTCTACCTGTCTAAAGATATAACCTGTCTAAAATTCAGGTTTTTCCCGGTCCGGAGGCTATACCTTTTGACAGGTTGACTGTAGCTCCAGAATCAGACCTTATAATGGCTCTTGCAGAAGAGAGGAAAAGCGGCGCGACAATACATAGGGCATGCAAGGAGAGTCTTACTCTCTATACATGCACCCTATTGCACTGGAGCGTTGGACTCACCCATTTAAATGAGAAAAATATCTCACTTTTCAAATTTCCAGCAAGCAGAACGCAAGTATGGTCTTCA
The DNA here is from genome assembly GCA_902706625.1 of Albugo laibachii. Taxonomy (NCBI): domain Eukaryota; phylum Oomycota; class Peronosporomycetes; order Albuginales; family Albuginaceae; genus Albugo; species Albugo laibachii. Next base: position 303,099 of record CACSLJ010000003.1, on the reverse strand, counting down.
CCAAGAACTTCGTTGCCGGACTCGCCTTATCTATTATTTAATTGGACGCGCAGGGTAATATCCCCACAAAAGATTATTGTTACAATGCACCCCGCCATTCCACAAGCCTAATGAAGGAAATTCGAGAAGATTGCGCAAACTTAAGCCCCAAACCCAATACTAATTGTGAGAGCAAGGTACAACTTGTTTTTGATCAAACCCTTCAAGGACTTGACATTTTACATGGAGTAGAACTTCTCAAGACTATTCTCGATGTTGATGTAACGAGCGCTTTTGATTTCGAGGGAAGTTTGGGCTCAGTAGCAAAAGCTATTGTAGACCGAGATTCATCGTTGCAGTTTTTATTCCAGTACGTGGACGCTGACCCCATCGCATTCACTGCATTGTATGCCACGTTCAACTGTTTAAAGCAATAAACCCGGCAGTAAGAAAATGAATACACGTTTGTTGTGAGATTGAAATGCTTTCTTGTTCTTCCCCGTCCTAATTTTCCGCTATCTCATGCAACAGTTCCTGCATTACATACCGGTAGATCGAGATAACTACCTTTGATTGCAGTAATCGTGCCCTAATATGATGTACACTGTAGCTTAGGCTCTCCTCTTTGACCAAATGTCTGAGGATTTGATGCATGGAAATGTAGCGCGATCAACAAATACGAAAACGCATCCACAGACAGCATACGTGCCCTCTAACAATACATCTGACCCTATATCTTCGCATCTCCAAATTCACATAGAAAAAGGAACCAATGCACAACCAAAACAAGCCGTACAAAGTCCCGAAGTCATACTATCAGGATCAATCGATCACGACAATGAAATTGACAGTCTGTGGCGACGCGTTTGCGATTTGGAGTACGAGAAAACGGTCCTTAGCAAAGAAAACGAAATTTGGAAAGGAAGGTATGAGATTTTGGAGAAAAGCAATGCCAAAATTGTGAATGTACACGAGCGCTCTTTGAATGGAATGCAGCATCAATTGGAGCTCGTCAAAGTTGTGGTACGTGGAATGTATATCTGCTGACATGGAAAGACTGCATCATATGACAATGTCACGCTCAGGCAGCTCTGGAGATTGAGAAAAGTACACGGGAATCTTTGGTTGAGGAGCTGTTAGTACAAAAGCGGAAGCTCATGACCGCTGAAGAAAAGATCAAATCGAATATGGTGAAGCTTGAGGAGTATCAGCGTAATGAGAAGGTGCTCACGCACACCATTTTACTATCTGAACGTCGGGCAGATATCCATACTCGACAACAGACCGCAGAGCTTTTGCAAACTTATGAAACATTGAAAGCCGAATTGGAGATGGAGAAATCGAACGCAGCAGATGAAAGTAATCAGCTTCGGCTACAAATTGAACAACTTCAAGCTCAAATCGAGACATACGGTCAAGCATTGGAGCAGAGTCAGCAGGCACGACAGACACTGGAGCAACAATGCCAATCTGATCAAGAAGAAATGAGCTTGACACGAGAAAGAATTCGAATACTTGAGACAGAAGCAGCGGTGACTCGTTCCAAACACGAGCAACTTGAGAAAGCGGATAGCCAATTGCGGACGCAATTGAAGCAACAGAGCATGAAATTGAATGACTCGTTGGTAGAAAATAAATTGCTCCGTGAGGAAAATTGTGAGCTGAAAACAATCGCCGACGAGTTGATGGTTTTGGCCGAGAAGCAAGAGGAGGAAAAGCAGAGACAAAAGCAGCTGGAGCGTAATTTATCGAGGAGTACCAGTCAGCCTCAAAATCAACAAACACTTGGCAAGCGACAAGTCCGACATTCCCTCGGCTGAACTGAGCCTTCGTATGATTGAATTTACTTATTGCCTTTGTCTCGAGCACACTCAGAAGTCATTACCACAGCGACGACGTTTTCTTACATCTTTTCCCATGCCCTCGTCCAAATGGAAAAGACTTGTATCACAGACTAAAATTTGTGGATTTCAACATTTACGGAGAAATGAGAGCAACCAGCCTATCCGTTTCTATAGTTCCTGCTCCTTTATTGCCAAAAGCACGGATCAAAGTCGTTGTTTCGTGTAATGTGACTTGTTCCACAAATTTTTGGAGCAATGAGTGCGCTTGGGACACATTCAGCACTTCATTTCTGCTTTCTAAAGCCAAGCAATCGCGTGATAATTCACGAAATGCACCAGAAGATTCCACCTGAGTCTGCAATTTCGATATGATTTTGTGGGGATCTGACTTTGGAAAGTGTGAATCTGCGTTTGTCTCCATGTAATTTGCAGTATGATCATCCATTTCGTCGAGAACAAAAATTTGCCCAGCAATTTTGATGCTAGCGCCCAAATAAAAATCCTCAGCTCTGTAAAATCGATCCGAATCGTCTGCATCTCTAACTTTTCTTCTTTCCAGGAACTTGCCACCAACAAAGCCGGCATTTCGTTGTACAGGCTCTGTGATGGATATGCTCTCGTCGGATAGACTGAGATTGATGATAAATCGTCGGTCAATGTCTTCCGGTTTTGTTGTGGCCAAATGAGCCATAAATCGCAGCACTTCTTCGTTAGTGCCATCGAATCTGCGTTTGGATTGGGAGTTGGATTGGACTGATTTTTGCTCCTTCTTGTCTGGCAATCCAGGAAGGTCGCATTTTGGTACGATGATGGCGGAAGCCAATGGCTCATTCTTCTCCAAGTACCATTTTCGGGTGTTTTCGTCCGCATCAAGGAGGAGAATATCCCGTTGATACACGGAGATATATTTACCGATAGCGAAATCCTGCCACGTATAAGATGTATCCATGTTTTTTCCGGTCATTTCGCATACTTCTTGTTCCAGGAGAATGTTTGGCAGTTGCTTTGTATCATCACGCGATAATTTGGTTCGATTCAACAGTTTGGGGAATGGATCGCAGCCTGAATTTCGCTCATACGATTCCAAAATCTCAATAGTATTGTCGGCGAGGAAAAAGTGTATCGTGTAGCGATGCTGCCAACCGTATAATTTGTCTGTATCATCCCACAGCGCATAAAATCGCAAGACATGCCGATCGTGATCGAGGAATTGACGTAAATGCTCGCTCGGACGGGCAAATTTTCCTAAACGAACTTCCATGTATTCTTTCATCGGGTACTGTTTCTTCCCGTAATTGACGGTCATATCTTGACCTGTTTCACGGGCCATGTGAGCTTTTCGAGCTTCCGTGTAAGCATCTCGAGGAGCGGAATCGTCTGGCGCAACAGGAATTCCTTGAGATTCCAAATATTTGCGTGTGGAGCTATCCGCTGAAATCAGTCGAAACGTCCGACCATAAATCGTGACTTCTTGCCCGACATTGAAATGCCGAAATGTCAGAATGGACACCCCCTTTTCTGCCTCCATATCCTTCAGCGGTAGAGGTACCTGATGACGCTTGACAAAGTTTCCTTGGACCAGCCCACTGTTTTCAACTTTTGGTTCAAGAATCTGAACTGTTTGGTCATCCAAATAGAACAGAATTTCGCAGAATCGCACACGGTAATTCTCCATATTACTCTCATGAACTGTTTCCAAAAAATATGCCCCGAATCGCAAAACTTGGCCAAAATTGCGAGAAACTGCAGTGCTTTGTACTGTGGGCACATTGAGTGTAGTAAGCTGATCTTCTCCACTTGCCCGTAATCTGTGAACGTAGTAGGAATTCGGAGTCGATTTTGTGCCCAATACATGAGATAGCGGCTTTGGTGTAGTACTGCCGTGTCGTCGGTAAATCATCGGCACGTTTGCATGACTCTGCAGCATTAGAGTATTGACCATTTTCAAGGATTAAAAGCGTGTGGTTATCTCAACGCGCTTAATAAAATGAGCATTCTCAGTGGCAATCATCTACTCAATTGGGCTCTAATTATAAGCGGTAACGACCGACTATCATAAAGCATGGAAATAGTACGTGATTCATCCATTTTTAGTCTGCTGATTTTTGTTGTGATGACACACCATTTGTATTGCACCATTCATTTTTTAGAAGCATGTCGACCACGTCAGAAAATCATAAGCCGAATGATCCATTATTGCAAAAAAATGGCGATTTAAAGGCGGAAGTATGTCTGAAGGAATTCACAGAAGAGGAAATCAATCTACACAACACAGCACAAGACTGCTGGTTGATCATCGGGCCGCAGGGGGAACGAAAGGTCTACGATTGTACTTTGTTTCTGGACGATCACCCCGGTGGTCCAGAGACTATTTTGGAAATGGCTGGAAAGGATGCGAATGAAGAATTTGAGGATATAGGACACTCTAGCGACGCACGTCAACAGCTACAAGAGTTTCTGATCGGGAAAGTGAAAAATGACGTGAAGGTGGTCACAAGCTCATCATCAGCATCAACCACAAATGCCATTGCCCAATCTATCAAGCGCGAGAACAGCACCACTTTTATCGCGATTAGTATCATTGCCGCCATCATGGCAATCTTCATGAGCTTTGGTAGAGTGGAATGATTGTAGACTGTCGTAAACTTGTTATCCAAATTTTTTTATAGCTAATGAGAATAATGCAAACGATACGGACGGATGCAATTGCGCTTTTGATTGCATTGTTACGAACGATTGAGTCACTTGGAGCCTTTCAGTTTTGAAGGACGAGGAAAACACGGGAGTTTCCGGAGGTTTTCCATAGTGTCCATCTTTTCTAGTGCAGCCAAATACGGCTTGTTCGCGCTCAACCAGTCATCAGAAAGCACACCTTCGGCAAATTTTCCGACAGTGTCGGCTGGATTATACTGGAATGATGTCTCGGGGTTGAGAGCCATAACGAATCCTCCGGCCCAGCCAGGCTGCGAGACAACACTGATGATCTGGTCAAGTACCCGTTTGGATGTCTTCAGAGGATGGGCATCAAGGCCATATAATCCACTAAACTGCCCCATTAAGATTGCTGGACCTGTTTCCGAACTTAAAAACCCGAACATATTGTCCATCATGGCTGATGTGCGGGATTGTAATGATGCGTCATTGAGCTCGACATAACCTACAAGTTTACCGGTTGCTTCGTCCCATGTCCCATTTGCATAGAATATCGATTGTGGGTAGACAGCCGGAGAATTAAAATGCGGTGCGTACACAACCTTGTTGGCTACTGAAAAATGCATACCTGTGCTTTTAACACCTTGTAAGCCACCACCATACCAGTCTGTGAAATTAACTGCCTTCCCTTGTACCTCAACGGTCTGTCGTCCCGTTATGCCTTGCACCAGTCCAATCCAATTCGGACATCCATCCAGCATTCGTGCAGCGATCTTTCTAGCACCAACGTTGAAATCTGTCGGGGATTCGTCACCCCAAGTTGCTTTGTGAGGTTCATTGGTCAAATCAATACCGATGACATTCCAGTATTGATACGTGCATAAACTCGCCGTAAGTTTGTCGATCGCGAGAAGAAAATTTTCCTCTGTAACTTGGCTATTGAACCAAAGACCTCCAGCATCGGTTGGTGTGAGTGTTTGCATACTTAAAACGACTCCAATTTTTCGGAACTGTAACACAGTGATTATACTCTTCAAGAAAGACATGTAATTTGCAATTGAGACCGCCCGATTCTCTTGTCTATTGATCAAATTCGCATTTGGTCTCGAGTTTCTGAGAATAGCGCTCGCCATGAGCGGTATTCGGACTGCATTGAAATTGTTGTTGGATAAAAAAGACGCAATTTGATACTATACAAAACACCAAATTCGTTTACTCGTCAAAAAAGAGTACCACAAGATAACTTACCGCAGACGTCCCATTCAAAAGATTTTCCCAAAGTCCAAGTAGAATGTATTGGCCACTAAAAAGAATCAAAATGAGCTTGCGTTTCAGCATGAGATGACCAAAACGTCACGTACGATTCCATTCCAGTCCTATCAAACAAAACACAGCAAAAGGTCAGCAGATACAGTGAGGAGACCTTGCTTGTAGGACATACCAGGTGACTCCTTTGATCACGAATTCGACCTCTGTTCCATTGGGTGCGACGGAGTACAGCTTCCCATTTTTACTCAAGTAATTTGGAAGGTAGCAGGCTTAACAATTCAAACAGAATGGTGTGAGCCCAGGAAATGGACAAACGCACAGATAACCACTTACTACTAGGTGGATACTTTTTCGGATTCCCAATAACACCATCGTCAGCGATTAATTCGTCTCCACGAGCACCTTTTCCTCCTTCAATCTGAGCCTCCTCAAACGCGTACTTTGCCGCTCTATCCGCCTGTGCGTCTCTAGAATCGCGTGTTTGAACCGCGTAGTACGTCACGGCGATCGCTGAGGCCCCAAGTAGCAAAAAAAGTAGGAGTAAACCCGGCCAAGTTCGAATTCGTCCTTTGTAATCTCTAGCTTTCTCCGAAATGGGCTCGGCAGGGACATACGCCTCAATTCCACGATCCCCCAACGATCCGCGTACTGCGACATCATTTCCAATTCTCACTCTATCGGATGTTAAGCCTCCTGTGATTTCAGAGCTTCTCGCGCTGTCGACGTTATCCGGATTCAATCGGCTGTATGTGTACATTGGTGTCTGCAGCTCGCCGTACTGATCGTGAGGATGCTGGGCTGATGATCCTTCCATACCTTTTCGTGTTAATGTGTTATGTGTTTCAATGGTCAATCGGAAAGGCACGTGCAACAAGTCTATCAACTTGCAAGGAGCAAATTGTAAAGTAAAGTAAAGTGCCGTTTACAGTGACAGAGAGTACACCAGCTGCACTTTTGGCGATGTCTATTTCACATAAGTAATCCAAGAGGCTGACTCCAAGAGAGTGTGTAAAGGTTGCCATGGGTAGGGCTGCTTTTTCCACACAACGTGCTTCATACGATAAGCACATTTCTTTTCGGAGAACACAGAGCGTTGAGACAATTGGCTGGATTCTGCAGAGGAAAGGCGGCGTGTGGGTAGGTCTGATACTGCACTTATGCGGTATATTTAGCTCTGTGGGAGGGGCACAACGCGAAAAGTAGGAGATCAAGCTGTTAAATGATTGTGCGACTTAAAAGTCTGATTAAAACGAACGTCGTTTTCGTCACTTGGACGAGGAATTTTCATGATATCATCGCAACAATTCGTATTTGTTAGAAAAAGGGCTTTATTCGTCTTCTTCGGCTGCGTCACCGTCAACTTGACGATTTTCAATCTCTAGTTTCTCAATCATTTGAAGAAATTCCTTTTCTTCATTGGCGCTTACGATCTTTGGCTCCATTTTGACCGATAAAGAGCCTTTTCTTGATTGTATGTGATCTCTTACTGCATCGATGGCCACGTGCAACTGCTGAATTCCTTTTTGTTTGTCCAGCGTGCTTGTCGTTATCACATACATTGGTGGAGCTATGAGCTTCACTTTGATGGGCACGTCTTCAGTTCCGACTTCCTGGCCGGCTTTCAGTGCGGCACGAATTGCCTCAATACCTTCGTATGTGAAGCAAGTCACCTGATCAAGACACGATACATTGTCATGCACGGCTAGAACACACACTTTGGCTTACTATACCTCAACATCCGTGCGAAACTTGATCGGTTGTGGGGTGAGTCGCCTTCGAATATGAGACTTTAGCGATATTCGCATCTCAATCGTTATATCGAGACCTTCAAACACGGAATCGTCTGAAACTCCTTTCTTGAAGACGTCGTAGCAATGTAGGTACTCTGTCTGTAATAATAAAAGGTTGATAGAATGCAACTTGCCTTTGCCTGCATTTTGATTACCTTTTTTTCGTCCTCATTTTGGCTTTCAATTTTGAATTTTTTATACAGCGGCCACGCGATTTTTTCATATAATTCTTCGATTCCCAAGGACGTGTCCACCGCAAGCTGCCGAAGTACACTTGCAACAAGAAAAACGATTAGAAAATTCACAACATGAGACGCTAAGGATTCTGCACCCATGCACAGTTTTCGCTTTATTGTATCGTTCTTCGCATTTGAATATATCTTCGGGTGACACTCGGCGCTTTGATAGATCAATGTATCCTTTTTCTTTGTCAACTCTCAAAACCATTACGACTTCATTTTTACCGACACGGATCAGTTTGTTAATAGATCGAATACGACGTCGGGAGAGCTCTGATAGTAGAATCATCCCTTCGATATTGTTATACTCCAACAGCGATACATAAGCACCCATTTCTGCAATGGATCGAACATTGACCATAACTAATTCATCCACTTCGGGGTATTTTTGCTCATAGAAACGACACTGTAAATGGATGAATTCATCAGAGGGATTAACTTCGTCCATCAGACCGTGTCTCTCCGCATTTGTGACTGCAGTCTCTTTATTATCAGAACTCATTGCCAAACACTGTAGCTACTCGATCAGAACTTTTGCCACCCAATGACTACAATGGATTAATTATATCTACGATTCTAGACCATCATAATCTAGATATTACACTATTGACCTGCTTTGATGGGTAGGCCCTAGTATGTAAGAGATTAAATCCAATTAACTGTATTTGTGCAACAAATGGAAGATTGTGGTGAGATGCGCTATATGCTTTTCTCGCGGTCTCATTCATCAGTTACTTTCGCACTTTGATCTTGACTCGATTTTTCGTCCTTTACATGTCCATCCAAAGGTTTGATCAGTAAGCTATCAACGATAGATGCCGATACATAGTCTGCGCCACCTTCCAAGCTTTCTACAGAATAATAATTTGAGTGAGGGGTGATCAGACGGCTTGAATTGACATGCACCTATTCGTGTCGTATACGTATTATCGCGACGTGAGAGCTTCATTTCTGCAACCGCCAAAGCGGCAGAATCGCTTTTAGAACGATGGACGTCAGAGGTTTCAAGGGAGTGACTGGATGCGAGCGATAAACTTGATCCCCAAGATGCAGACGCCAATTGATCTGGTCTAGAGACTTCATTTTTATACGTGACCGAGGAATCCGGTTGAATGTTGTTTGCGGCTTCTAGATCTGATTGTGTCACATTTCGTTGGGAGCCAGCCTTGTTCGAACCTTCTGGCTGATAGGGTCTCTTCATGCTGCCTACACTCGCCAATTCTTGTCGAATATCATTCAATTCATCGAGACCTTTTTGTAGCTGTCGCTGCATCTAAATTTATATAGATCAGAGTCGTGGTATACAAGCGGAGAGGATCTGATTAGATACCTGAACAACTTTGCTGTCTTTCGTTGCATCAAAAAACTCTTTTTTCGCGCGGATTAACGCTCCGACAGCTCGTCCAGTGTACACACCAGCAATGTTTCCAATTTTCGGAAGCTCTTTCCTTCCTATGACATAGCTCGCAGCTGTGAGCGTCAAAATTACTTCTCCCCAGCTCACCATTGATGACAGACCTACATTAAGGGATTACACGCCAAGTCAGACGCTATTTATTGTCCGTGACACTATTTAACAGACATGGCGCCAGCAACGCCAGCAAACACGACAGCAGTCACATATGATCCATCTGTGTATCGCAAATTATTCGTAGAAGAATACACCACAAAATGCCTTGAAAATGAGATTCGAACTGATGCACGGACGTTTGATGCTTCTCGCTCTATGCACATCCAAACAAACGTCATCAATAGCTGCTATAGCTCAAGTCTGGTGAAGCTCAAAAATACATCGGTTATTACTGGCATACAACTGGCGGTAGGAACGCCCGCGATTGACAAGCAGACGGAAGGAGATATAGGTATCATCAAGGAATGCATTGGTTCCTTCTTCTGTTCACGTTATTAGAGTTTCGCCATTGTAGTCATCCAGATACATTTGACACCGCTTTGCTCTACTCGATTTAACGTTGGACGAGCATGTGAAGAAGCGAATGCCGTCAGCAGTCATATCTCTAAAATCATAAGACGGTACGTAAAACAGCACCAGTTGTCTGTGATAAGAGGCTTACCATTACTTTAGCGCTCGCATGATTGATCTCACACAACTATCCATTGAGAAAGGAAAATCAGCTTGGAATGTGATGATTGACGTATATTGTATCGATTATGATGGGAACATTTTCGAAGTGTCGTTGATGTCTATCATGACAGCACTTCAAAAATTGCGATTACCAGCAACTCGAGTATCTGAGGTGGATCACAAAGTAGAGATCGACTCAGGTTAGCTTCCCAGCTCAGCCTCATTACGATTTGATTTGATAATGAGAATTTGGGCGTAGATGAAGAATCGCGGCCTCTGATCATGCAACGCGTCCTTTGTGCTACATCCTTCGCCATTGTAAATGAACACGTTCTCATTGACCCAACCAGCGAAGAGGAAGGCCTAGCATCTTCTACCTTCAACATCATCTATACGACAGAAAATGAAGTGAGATATTTACGCTTGTCGAATTCTCCTTTGCTGATTTCAGTAATATCTGTAGCTCTTTGGCGTGTACAAACCCGGTGGAACTCTCATATCACCAGCCATCCTAAAAAAATGCTTGGATACAGCGAAGAACAGAACCAAGAAGGTTGCAAAGCAGCTGCTTGAATCTCTCAGTCAAGGCGATATTCCGCACAATAGCTAGAACTTCATACAGCTCATGTCGGTTATTGTACAAACATTCGATCCTGAGCCTCAAAATCTCCCGCTGTACTTGGTCCTCTCTCGTCTTGACGGCTGGAATTTGGCTTCAGACATACTTTAGCCAATGTTGCCCTGTTATCCGTCGACCTCATTTTGTCGCTCTGTGCATATTAGTCTTGGGAGTAGACGGGTTTTTTGTAATTGCCAACTTTTGAGAGGCTACGTTGCGTAATTCAAGGATTCACGTATTATTGTAACGAAACGCCAAGAATCGTGGAGACTAAAAGTTGAATTGTTTTTTCCGATAAATCGCTTTCCAAGTGCATAATTTCCGATCTGATTACACTCTATGGGAGGCTCATTATCCCTCTACCATCAGCCATTTCGAGTCTGTACGTCTTCAAAACGCGTCAATTTAATTGTAATGCAACTTCATACTCAAGCGTCGTGTTACCGCCAGTCGACCCTGCAGAGTTTACAGTTGCCTGGCTCACATTCAAGGTGATTAAGGCGATACATACGTTCTTTCCAGCATTGATTGTCTAAGATTCACATATTAGGGCGTCGCGGTGGAAAATGATAAGCAGCAGCTCATTGCGATGAAATCGCATGTGGTTGCTTCCAAATTGCTTCGCAATCTTCTGGGAGGTACCCTTTCATGTCTATTTTTTAGAACCTTATTTTGACCAAGAAAGGATAGAACATGCAATGCATTGGCTTGAAGAAAGTAACGGCGAGTACATCTCTCGCGAGGCGTTCATTTGTCGGCTGTTGTTGTCTCTCGAGTGAGCTGTAAAGTTCTCCCTATACAAGCCGAATTTTGATTTTATGATTTTGTAGAGGAAGCACGGAAGATCGATTGCATTACCTTTTTACAATGTTTGGTATCATGGAAGGTGCCGAGCGGTGAGTTTTGCTGTATGATGGCGGCTTTGTCTCTGTTTGAATTATCGGTGCAGACATGAAGATCCAAGCATTCGGAAAAAGGATTTCATGGCGCTTCTAGAGTCTCTGAGTCAAATTGATGATGTTCCAAAGGTAAATTATATCAATCGCTCGTCAGATTGCCGCTAATGTGGGGTTTTCAGGAACTTTGGAATGCGTTTGACGAGTGTGTTCTCACAAACTCTGGACACTTGTCGAAATCTCATTTCATTCAGTGGATTGATCGGAATCCAGCGATACTACATGTAAGCCCGATTGCATATGTATGGAAGGTGTGATCGAGATACTTTCATTAGTTTATTGCTCGACATCTTCCTCCAGCTTCGCAAGCTGACGAAGAAACTGTCGATCAAGAAAACCATGATGCTCGATCCGACCACAGCCCAACGTTTCGTGAGGGACACTCAACTCGCTTTGCAAGCTTCGATTTCGTCAGCGGAGAAGACAGCGGAGAGGATTCTGATGAGCTCTACGACTCGGACCAGATTTCCGATTTTGACGAGTGTTTGGAAAGTAGTAGAATTCCGCAAATATATGACACTCTCAGCGTCAAAAGCAATCCATCCGTTCACCCGCGGAAATTTGTCAATGAAGGCAGAGGACGAGTTCACTCTATCGATATTCCTCAGGAAGCTCATCGCCGATCTTCCATACCTGCTTCCGGTGGAGAAAAACCATCAACAAAACATATTGGTAGACGTCGAGGTAAGCGACATACACCAAATATGGGGCGTTTTGGCAAAGCAGTGAATGGCGGGATCTCTCGTGTCGGCAATGTTGGACGAAGTATACTTCATGGTGGAAAACATCAGACAGTCTCGTCTCCGATCACAACCTCCTCCGGCCGACCTCCAGCACCAGAGCTTGATTCTGTCTCGGCTTCTCTCATGGCGGGCGGCTACTTCTCATCAGACTCTCGGTCCAGTAGATATTATGTGTGTGGATATCTTCACAAAATCAGCGACGGAAAGTGGTCGAAAAGGTCATGGCATCGGCGCTGGTTTGTGTTGGATCGCCAAATTGGAGTTCTTTCGTATTATCGGTACAATCCAGCTAATTACATGGAAGCTTCTTCAAATGGTAATGTGGTGCAAATGGATGATGCAGAAGTGGGAACGCAGCCTGGTCCACTTGCAAATCGAGTCACAGGCCTTGACAGTACACAGCTAGAAGCTGGATTCAATAATGGAGAAGATGTGATATCGGGAGTCAAAGATCAGAATCTGGATTCCGAGACGGAAATAAGTTCAGACCTCGCAAACCTTGTTGCCTCGAACGAGTCTGGCGGCACCACGGTGTCCAACACCTCCACTTTGGGTAAACAGCATACCGAAAGTAGGTGGAATGATAAACCGCAGACTTTGCTGTACATGAACAAGACTCATCCATGGTTTCGTGGCGAGATCGACCTCAATTTGGAGAGTGTCTCTCTACTCTTTGAAAAATCGCTTGCTAGAAATGCACCAACACAGTACTTTTTCCAAGTCTCCAGTGTTTCTCTGGACGGCATTGGTTCCAAACGTGGCGTACAGTACAAGGTAATCAATCGTAAAGTGTTGCATGCCAAGCATAGTGACATCGGATCTATTTGTAGCTGTGTGCTGACACTGAAGACGACTTTGAACGTTGGACACATGCACTTTCAGAGGCGATTGACCGAAAGCATGTGCAAAACAAGGCTACAAGTAAGCACACTCATTCTCACAAACACATGAAGCTGTAGCACCAATGCTCTCCCATCAACAACTCTACCGCCAAAAGTTACAGGAGGCAGAAGATAATGCAACCAAGGAAGATCACGGAAACCATGTGAGCAAGACGACTGAGGTCACACAAGACGACCGGGTGATAATCACAGCTGATAACCAAAGAGCCTCAGAATTACCAGCAGTGGAGCCAAAGTTACCTCCGCGTCCAGCTCCAACTATTATCAAGCCCATCCTGTCACCTCCACGCGCACTTCGACCGCCGCCATCTGCAGGACGTTCGAGTTGGAAATTTCAAGTGTGCGCTGTTGGTCTAAAAGAATGTTGTATCGTCGGTTTCATTGTCAATATTATCGCTGTTAAGTGCTTCGCAAGCGAGAATGTGATGTCAAAATTGCTGGTCGCGGTCATCGCAAGTTTATTTTTCATATTGGCTTCATACAGCCCAATGCGAGAACAAATGTACGAGTTGGATCGCATTTTTCATGTCAAACAGCGATATGTTTCGGATCTTTTGAATCCCGAAAATGCATCAGCGTCGTGTCTCAATAAGGAAAAGTGCTGTCTCCATGGCTCCAGCCATATGAATCTTCAACCCACACAAATCGACGCAACTGGTAGTTTTCGGCTGGAATGTGAAGCTGGTTGTTCAAGTGCTTCAAGGGTACCGCTGGGCTCATCGATGTTTCAAGGGGATCCATTGTCCGTCCAATCCCATTGCTGCCTTTCTGTGGATGCTCAAAGTTTTCAAGTACGCGGTCGGGACTACAAGAAGTCAAGGCGAAAAGAGGTAATTCGACCAAAGCTGATTTCCCCAATTGTTCTGATTGCTTGTTAGGCGTCCCATAGCGCGCTGTTCCAGTATGTTGGGGCTGATTTATTTCGAACTGAGCGTAAGATCGACCGGATGCTATCGCGGATTGAGGTTCCCGATCAATCGGGCAGACTTTTCATCATTAACGCTCAGCTTCCTCACTACAGCCCGACCATGTGGGGCGACGCCAATGCCGACGGACCAGGCTACAGTCTTGTGCTGTATTGGTGGATTCCAGAGAAACTCCTGGCTGAATTGGAAAATCCCACAAATGGATACTTAAGCCTGCTCCAGCAATTCTTGTCTGCAACGAACGAGAAGAATGCCGCGATAATCGATCGATTCAAAGTGATTGCTCAAGTAGCCAATGAACAAGATTGTGGCATTAGTGGCGTCGCAAAGCGATTATTGCACAGCCATAACGCCACGCCCGTCCTCACACGACCTCAGCATCGATTGTACCAATATGAAGACGGGAATATTGAGATGGTTGTGGATCTTCACACATTTTCTTATATCGCACGTCGTGGCATCCACTTGCTTTTGAATAAGACTGCGAGTCTGGTGATTGATGTCGCGTTTGTATTACAAGGAGAAACAGAAGAAGAACTTCCTGAAAGAGTTATTGGTTGTTGTCGGCTCAATTGTATTGATATAGATCGAGCATTATGTTTGGCTGTTTAGCATTTATGGTATGATCTGTATAATATACAATTCTCAAGGATCCAATGCACGAGTTCTTGCCAATGTAACAGAAACACGCGGATATCCCGTGCTACAAACTGAATTTTGAAGTTGCCGCGTGAATCGAGGAGGCTCTATTAGAGTGGAAACGGTTCTTAGACTTGTATTTAAGAACTTACGGTGGTAGTACTTCGCTCAGAAATTAGAAGCTCATGTCGTTGGCATCGATTTGCCGCATTCCAAACCTCCCGCACAATGTATTGCGTCATCGACAGCACGTAAAAAAGTTTGCAAAATGCGTCTCGGCTAAAAATCTTCCTTTCGGAGCGTTCTTTTCAACGTATTATACTCCACAACACGAGTACATAAAGGTCGAAGGAAAAGTAGGCACGATCGGGATCACCGATTTCGCTCAAAATTCTTTGGGCGATGTCGTTTACGTGGAGCTTCCGTCAGTTGGAGAAACATTTTCAAAAGGGTAAGCTTCATGACATTTGATGCGCTTCATTTGTCTCACAAATGAAAATCAAGCGATGTATTCGGTGCAGTCGAGTCGGTCAAGACGGCGAGTGATACCTTTACACCGGTCACGGGAAAAGTTGAGGCGATCAACGAGGTAATAAAGTTTTCAAGAAAGTAAAATCACTCGGCTAAAAGGTGTTTCTACGTAGCAATTGACAGAGAATTCGCATCTGGTGAATGAAGATGCTATGAACAAGGGATGGTTCATCAAGATCAGCGTATGTGATTAATTCGCTCCGTTATGAGAATTCTGACTTGATGTGAAATAATAGGTCGATGATCCTACAGATTTGGAAGATCTCATGGACGAGGCTTCGTATCAGAAACACTGCGAAAATGAAGAGCATTAACAACAATGATTATTTACTTTGTTGAGATACCGCTTTGGCTCACTACGCTTTCACCTCGGTCGATCGTACTTCACGATTGCTTCTTTTCTGGCTGACTCCTTCACGCAGCTTTGACAATACCGCACATGTCTCGGATTCCACGTTTACAGCATTTTGATACTTATCTTGGCGATACCAAAATGGTCTGCGATGTTTTACGCGATGCAAAACAGCCTTCGTCTGCGTGCATGATTGCTACTCGTTTTGCTACCATCAAACTCAAAGTACGAGCCACTACTTTGAACATCCGTTTCTGAAAGTCTGGTTGTTGAGGCGCATGGAGCGTCGTAGTTGCCACTGCTCAATCGGTGAAAGTTAGTTGATGTCTTGAGCTGTTTTTCATTTCCATGCAGTAAGTCAATTCAGTACTTTCATGTATGCTAAACCATTTATGAAAAAATTTCAGGGGGAGTATCACCGACCTTGATAGCTTCGCTTTCAATTGAAGATATGTTGCGCTGTGCAAATCAATCATCACCTAACAATGATTGTCGAACGCATTGACCCAAGAAGACTCGGAAAATCTTCTGACTCCTCTTTGGTCTGGTTATAGCCATGCTCAACTCGAAGACTCATTGTGGACAGCGAGTGTAGCAGTTGGGTGGAATTTCCACCATAGTCCTCCCAGATTTTGTATTGTGGAAAGACTTGGGTGCAGCACTGGTGGGCCAATCGCAATATCATTCCTGAAAATCGATCGAGTCTCAGGTAATAATCTACATTGATCCTGGGGCCATACATACATCAGCTTGGAGCATCGTCAGGAGCGTTAATGGTTGTGAAACGCTTTGAATGCGTTTCGTAGTTCTATCTTCCATCCGTTCATCATTCAAGTAAATGGAAGCACAAGCGATCACTCTCGTTTATTCCATATTCAGTGACGTGTCAAGCAAGATGATCAGAAACATGGACATTCTGTCTGTAAGACGCTCATTCATAATTGCTATGCGACAAGTGTTGTGATACGGCCTTGCTCATGTGAAGATAACACATCTCGAGCCAAATGCTTGCTTTTAGCTGAAGAATACAAGAAAGCGATTTTCGTAGCCGTCTAGATTTACCCGTACCCAGAACATCGTTTCATTTTGCTCGAATGTCACTCTTCATTGATTTCTTCTCATCAGATTTTATTGTCGAATATAAAAATCTTCATTGCAGCACAAATTAATGGTTTGGTCATACTTTCGAGCTGAAGCTGAGAAATTCAAGTTGATGCAATCCGCATAACACTTTCAGATCGAACGTGTCGAAACTGATTTCAATACAATTGCACAAATCACATCGCTTTCGCTGTATGCAAATAGCGTTCGCCCAAGTGCCAAAATACCAACTTTCGATAACAAGCTTTAACCAGCCTTTCCTTAATCCAACAGATAGTTTTTCTAGCGCATGTTTACAATACTTTTGTCGTTTGCTTGCTATGTATCTATGTATGATTTTGCAGTAAATAGGATAGTGCATCAGCGCATCACATTACAATTTCTTTGCTCTTGTTACCTGATAATAGTGTATAGTACAAGAATTTAGTCAGCTCAAGGTAGTGTACGGAACATTATCACACACTTGAATGCACCGCTCTTGCACGAGATTATTAGACATATTACGCGCGTGATTATTCGCAAAATGGCACCCAAGAAACCAATTTATTCGACTGTGTTCTATGATCTATTGGAAGTGAAGCCTGACGTCACGCCCGAGCTACTCAAGAAAGCGTACCGAAAAAGGGCCTTACAACTACATCCAGACAAGCGTGGAAACTCTCCCGAAATACAAGACGACGTGAGATCAGTCTGTTGGATAATGTCGTAACGATTCTGATCTATCCTTCTTTAGTTTACTAGAATGAAGTACGCTTATGATGTCCTGTCGGATCCGAAAAAACGTGAGATTTACGATCGGTACGGCAAGGATTCCATGCATTTTCGCAGTGTTTTTATCTTCATGTGGCAGGATGGGTGAAGATGGAGTTAAACTCATGGAAAATGCTGGAAATCTGAGCCCAGAAGTACGAATATGAATCAGACGTACGTCTTACCAGAAATTGTGATGGTTGATGTGTTGTAGGAAATGCTGGCGGCGCTTTTTGGGTCCCTGAATGCAGTGGGTGTAAAGGGAAAATGTTTATTGATGCTGTTTATTGCATCATTCTTCAGCTTTTTTCTCATTATCCCAAGTAGGAAGCTCAACTCACACAGCTCCTTTCGTCCTCTCACTATTGTTCTTTATTGTTGTAGTATTTTGGTGCTTGCGAGTCAATCATACGGTGTCTTGGGACTGGGTTGTAGTATTTATTCCAATGTGGATACTGGATAGCATTTATTATTGCTGTCTTGGTTGTTCCTACCTCGTTCCAGATGAAGAAGATGGAGAAACACCAACCAAGGCTCCCAAATCTAAAGTATTCAAGCTATACAAATTCCTCAAGTCTCTATTATTACTGGTACTGCAAATATTTATTGCCATGAAACTCAATGAAAATATTGAGTGGTCGGTGAAAGAAGTCTTTATCCCGTATTTCGTCTATGATGGACTCACCTTAATGGAATTGGTCATAGTTGGTTGTGTGAACTATGCCAGTTTGACGCGGCAAAGTGAAGGGGCCGGTGTCAGTACCACAGAGGCGATCAAGCAACAGCAGCAGATGTTGATTCGTCAAATTGGTGGCACCCTCTTCTGGAACATCTGTCGACTCGCTCAAGCGATACTTGTAGCAACTAGAATCGATGGTGATCTAGGTGTTACGAATTGGTGGATTGTATTTATTCCATTGTGGGTTTGTATCGCTTATCTTATGTGGCACCCCATCAAGAGGTTTTTCGCTGCACGGCGATCACAGCAACAAAAAGCAAGTAGCAATTCGGACACAAAGTCGACTGACTTACCATCATACGACAATTGCACCCGTGAGTCAGAAGCAAAAGAACCAGACTGTAGCTCAAGATCACCAGGAGTGGATGCTTTTTGCACACTCGGACTCATTGCGGTGATATCTTCCCCATTCTTCATTATGTCGGCACGTTTACAGGAGGGAAGCTTTTCAACTCTTTACATCTTACTTCCTTGGTTTATCATTGTAAGTCTTGATGTCGTTGCACCAGTCTTTGACTTGATTTCTCATCTTCGAATTTATTATTCACAGTCAGGACTGATTCTGTTACTCATTTGTTGCTTCATTGCTTGCCTGGGCTTTGGTTTGCGTGCTGAAGATGGATCATCCAACAATGAAGAGATACCAAGTCCAAATGATGAAGTCCAGACTGAATACGTTGCAAATCCTGAAGGCCGTTTTTCTTTTGTGACAGAAGCCAAGGACGAAGCCACTTAAAGATGATGGATAAGCAAGCTTATAAACACACAGCTCTTTAGACTCGTTCGGCACTGATCTCACTATAGAAAATAGGATTATTTGAAGTTAGCTCCTGCTCGAGAATCTTGTAATGTCCAATTCTGATCGCATGGCTTCCACAAGTACCCGAAAGCAGTCATCAAGTCTCAGTCTGGCAGAGATCGTTGACGATGCTGTTATAAAAGAGTGCCGAGAACATCACACCAAATCAGTACAAAGCCGCGCACATCGATAGGTCAGGTTATTGGCGAAGTTCAGTAGATCGCAAGAGTTCTTTCTTGGACTGAATCACGTTCATTCTTCCAGAGCCCAAAACATGCGAGGTGTGACAGAAGATGCGACTGTATCGCGTTACTGCAGCAAAGCCGACAAACTGGACATTGCAATGCTTCGCTGCCCGCATGACAATTTTTCTCCTCTCCATCGATCTTCTGCTGGCATATTGGACAGTCAATCGCATCATCCCTTCTCTCAATGATCGCAAGGCCAGCTTTGGTGCTCAATGACGCTGAAATCTTGCAAAATGTTGTCCTCGACTCATTTTCAGCCATATGTGCATAAACGTCCCTTCTCATTTTGACGCTACTTTTTGTAAAATGTGGAAGACTGATACTACCAAATTCGACCACGAAGGCGCATCGACCACACCACGTTATGTATAACGAACAATTTCTTCCCCATGCTGCGTCCCCCGGATGGCCATAGGATTATAATCACTGGTTCATGAACTTATCAGTCCCATACGACCCGCTACTTGTCAGACGATTACTGATATACCCCCGATTTGCCGCTAAGTGCTCACTCAGTCAGCAAGCTTTAGCATTTTTTAGAATGTCCTGGACTTGAACGCACTCCAATGCAAACGATAAACCGGCAAAATCTCATCGTCCTATCATTTCGTGTTCTTCAGATTTATAGATACCAAGGCCACAGATGGGGTTGACGGTGTTAGGGGGATTGACTTCTTTGTTTGCCAAGTAGCGGAATGCAACTTCCAATTGGTTGTTTTTCTCAAGTACAGCGTCTTTAATTGAATTCAAATTCTGTCCGCATTTTCTTTGGAATTAATAGGAAGCTTCAAAGTAATTCCAAGAATACTATAAGCATGTATTAATTGTTCATTTTCTGGACCACCATAGAATCCCATTACCACACAAGTTTCAAAGACAGGTCCTTGTACCAAACTCCAACATTTGTTGTTCTTTGTATCTGCCTTGCAGTTTTTATACGCTCTCGTGAAAACACTCACATCCGTCGTATTCTTTATTTTGTCACAATATCCTTTAAATTTGTTAGTGGAACTGGACATTCCTGTGCGCCCGATTGGATGGTGGACAAGAAGAGCCCGGCAACGATATTCTTTGCGGAGATCATACTAGATGTTCTGTTTGTTGGGAAATTGAAAAGTGAGTAAAGTATCAAACTCAGAATCGGTGAGTCCAACACGTGTAGTCCACTAGTGCGTATGAATGTCTCACCTCCTCTGTAAGAAAACCGTTATAACTTCTGATTCTGCAGCTGTATTCGGTATTACTTCATGATTTTACGGCATGAGAGCCTTGTGCTTTCTTGTATCATATGCCATCGTCATCCTCGCCGTGATAGGCTTTGAGTGGTAGAGCGGCCGTCCATCTGATCATTCTGCTTGTGTTGTTTGGAAATATATGGATAGAAATGCGCTACACACTGGTCGGTGTGCCTTTCCTTGTTGAACCCTTGATGTGAGACGGTGCGTATTGGGTGCACACCCACCGCGTACCCACCACCTACTATTGTAGATAGAGACCTACCATACGGTATGGAAAAGGCTTGGATGAAGAATGCGTGTGTCACCTCTTTTTGCTGAATTTTAAACATTATTTAGTGGGAGTATACTATTTAAAAATTTGGCAGTTAACGGTGCCCTTGCCGGTAAGTTGACAACTAGGCTTTATCAGTTTGTCCATCTCAAAGAAGCCGATCGTCGAACTGACGTCTTCTACTTTTCAGAGCGCCATGTACCACATGTCATCCTATGTAATCCTTCTGGCAGCACTCCATCCGATTTCTTCAATGACTTTTACAAGTGAAATAGCGTAAAGCGGACGGACCTGCGCTGCGCATTTATTTTTGAGGCTGTTTGGTTATGATGATAGGTAAATATGTTCCTTTTTTACGATTGATTCGTTACAATAAAAGCTTTTACGAGCTGTGATTGGGCAAACCAGATCAGTCTATAATTGCCATAATCGATATTAGTCCAATCAATATCGAGCATGGTGGCTGCTCCTGCAGTACCGTGCTTAATTACTTGTCAAGGACGGCACAGTAGATAACTATACTAGAAAAGCGCTCTGTATTGGTTTAATGCACCCCCGCTGTCTATTATGCATGACAATCTCTGCACTAAGACAAGGAGCTCATTTCGTCAAAGAACGCGCAGACCAGAATCTTCTTAGACGCCTTCACTAACAAGTCGTCAACGTAGACGCCAACGATTTTCGTTGCTGCCTTGATGCTTGAAATACAAACCCATGTCGAGCCGTACAGTGATTTCTTGAGCCTCAATGCCAGCTTACCCTTTTTGTCCTACTCAACGTCGGCAGGTGTAATTGGCGATCACAATATAGCGATATACTCAGAGGTACGTATGTACCGTTCAATCACGAACACGCAAACGTGCTTCCGGCCGTGAAAGAAACCAAATCGTGCTATTTAGCAGGATAAGTCAAAGTAACATATATGATTCATTTAACAATCTCCCATCCATTTACTTGCAGCTGACTCGACAAAATGGACATTGAAGCGCTTCGTTCTTTCCGGAAGCTGCCTTCATACCATCGAAACACTTTTGGTGCAAACAATGTCCGCATGATAAATTTTTCTCTTTTCCATCGATTTTCTGCTTGCATATTGGACACTCCACCGCGTCATCATTTTTCTCAATAATCGCAAGACCAGCTTTCGTGCTCAATGACGCTGAAATTTTGCAAAATGTTGTCCGCAACTCATTCCCAACCATAGTGTGCATGTACGTCCCGCCTAATTTTGACGCTACTTTCTTCAAAACGTGAAGATTGATACTGCCAAATCCAACCGCGAAAGCTCGAAGACCATACCGCGCATAAGAACGGGAAATCTCTTCACCCATGCGTGCGCCATCCACCGGGTCGTGCGGATGGCCGTCCGAGAAAAAGATGATAGCTGGTTTATAAGTCGAGTAGTTTGTTCGGGACAGTACGCCTAACGCTTCACGCAGCGCTAAGGAGTAACATGTTCCTCCACCGTTGTATGGAATATGAAGGTGCTCGGCAGAACTGATACAAAGGCCTTCGACAATGATATTCGCCTGGCAAGCAAATGTAATAACCGTGACAATGTCCCTATACAGCCCGCCACTTGTCAGTCGATTGCTGATATACTCTCGATATGCCGCTAATAAATGATCCCATGGCGTCCCACTCATCGATCCAGAAGAATCCAACACGAAAATGTGATGATGCTGCCCACCATCCGCAATGTGCTGACACTCAAACTCGTGCCCGTTGACGTTCGTAATATCAGTAGACGGTCTATGCCAGGCGGGTAACGTGCAATAGGATTCCTTGCCTTTGTCCGAATGTTCTGAGGCATCACATTTGAACCCGCATTTGCGGAATTCTTCCTTCTCTTGCATAGACGTACACGGGTCTTCCCATCCCAATGTCTCCCAAAATTTTCCATGCAAAACTTCATCGAGCGGTTTCTCAGGTTGCGGGATCAGCTTCCTCGTACAGTGTTGTCGCTCATCCTCACTACCAGTGTATGTGCATTCCGACCTTCTTTCACTCGTACAAGGTAAATAATGTACGTGACCACGACCCATTTTACTGCAATACATATTGCACATTTCAGCTGTCCCGCTTTCTCCACTTTCATACTGCCGATCTTGAACGTTCACATTCTTCGTGTCAGAGTAGAACCTCGTGTGGATCATGTTTCCATGTGCAGTAGTATGCATTCCTTCGTGTCCATATTTTTCGTCGCAGAAGTAATCGCAGCAGCGACACCGAGCATCACAGTAATGCACAACATCACCGTCATCATCCTCGGTCTCCTTGGCACACGTATGCTTCCCTTCATGATGAAATTCTTTCGGCTGGAGTACAACGCTACACTTCTTCCGAGAAGCATTCATCTCTTTGTAGGTATACCGGAAGCTCCCTCTACTGCCTTGGAAGGTTCTTGTGGTTTTTTTTAACTTCAAATTTCTTTTGCAGATGCCAGCTTCTTCACATGTCTCCATGCATTCGTGGGTTCCATCACACATATGAATGGCTGGCGCCTCCGCCTCGGCATCGTGCACAACACCTTTTCCATTCGTAGTTTGATCGAGGGAGTGTGCCACAAGTGCCTCGATATGACCATGAAAATGCTCTTTTACAGAACATAGACGTTCACAGCCTTCCATAAAGCACACTTGCAGACAGTTTTCAAGCGCGCATTTGTGTGCCGAATGATCCATATCGAAATTGACCGTACAAGAATTGTTACAGTTCTTTGCCGAGCACATCCCCGGACACACATGCACCTTCACAGAACACAAATGACCACCTTCGTGACCTCTTTTCAACGAACAGCTTTTGTCACAGTTTCGAGCTCCGGAATTCACGCACACCAAGCCACAAGAATGGTCCCCTTCCTTGCATTCACACACACCTTCGTGACCAGCTTCCTTGGAGCACATCGGTACCGCATCGGCCAAAAAACAATATGAACACTGTCCATTGCATCGATGCAATGTGTCACAATCGTGGCCGCCAGAGTGTGATGTGGGTTTCATACATCCCAATTTGCAGCTGCTACAC
The DNA here is from genome assembly GCA_902706625.1 of Albugo laibachii. NCBI lineage: Eukaryota > Oomycota > Peronosporomycetes > Albuginales > Albuginaceae > Albugo > Albugo laibachii. The sequence goes on along the minus strand of CACSLJ010000003.1, from coordinate 279,402 downwards.
TGATGTTGACATCGACAGACGATAGCCTTGAATCGTCCCAGCATCTGGTGCCGATACATGTTCCACTCATCACTTTGCAGTACTGTGGAAGCCCACTTTTCAATGCGTGCACATCGCCGATGTACTAGAAAACTCAATACGGCATCAAAATCTTCCTGCGTGCCAATATTGTGGCATTTCTGTGGATATCCTGCACTTTCCAGGGCTTGAACATACTTCCTATGTAAACGACCTAATGGCAAAAGAAGCTCGTCATGCTCTTCCTTCGTACTATTCAGATTGATGCAAAAATCAACATCCCCATCGTCCCAAATATATTCGAAAGGAATTCTCTCATTGAGCTCCTCCCATTTCGCTGCATTATTTGGGTGTCTGGCACACAGCTCGTCCAAAAACACCTCAATCTCTGTTCTATCGTTCGAAGAGAACAGCGCTTCCTTGAAACATTGCTCGATATCGGTAGAGTCCAATTTTTCGGACGGTATCTTACAACCAGTCCGCACCAATCCTGGAAGCAATTGCGTCAGCTCTGTCAACTGTAGCTGCTTGGCTGAATCGTCGAGAGACGTCCAGTCCAAAATATGAATCTTGGCCAAAACCAACCGCAAACAATTCGAGAAGTCTTTAGAGCTTGCATATCCTGTATCAGAACCTCCGGTCAACAACGTTCTAATCATTTGGCTTGCGACATCCAGAGATCGGTAGTAGCTTCGTGTCCCGAGAGGTGGCGAACAGTTGATGCTCAAGTCCCCGCTGTACATATCTGACAAGAAATTTGCATCCTTGTTTCGATGCAATAGAGTGTCCAGTTTACCAACAAATTCGTCAGTCACACCACGCGCGTCATTGGGATTCACATCTTTCACGCTCATATACAGCTTCCCGCGGAATAGCCGGCGATCTCCTTTGATCAACTTCATCCCTTTTTGAAATTTGTTGAACAAATCGTCGATGTCCTTGTCGAAGCGCATTTCGCTTCGAAATATCGTGAACAGCGAAATCGAAGAATTGAGCACGGCAAGAAATACGTCTTCTTGTTCCGATCTTTCGAAAGACCCCAAACCTTCAAAGTCCAGAATCACTAGAAGCACGTCACCAATGAATTTCAGCGACATCCATGCACCATCCGTACAACGTGAACCGGAAATGTTGAAGGATGACCCAGTCAAATGATTGAGAAAATAGCTTTTTCCGGTAGATTGCTTGCCCATAGATGATATCACTACACATCGACCTTGCCAAGCATCCAATAATACTGACAACAGCCCGAACCGGATCGAACCAGCAATATCAGCAGCGTCGATCATCGTCGAATTTTGCAGCGATTCATTCGAGAGCTTGTTGTCGGTGCATCCTAGAATATTCAAGGTGTTGTCCTCGGCCCGACAGATTTGAAGCGGAACAAAGGTAACCATTCTCAACACCAACTCGTGAGCAGGAATCGTTGTCGACCGATGGACATGATCAAATATCCACTCAGAGCAGGGATATGCACAGCCAACCACCACGTTGGACGCTAGATCTAGCCCATATAGGGTTTTGTTGAGCTTCCTGAGGTCTGACATTATCGTCTCAAGATACAATTTGAAAGCTAGCTCCACATTCGACGTGTTATAAGCTGCTTCGCCCTGAACCGAGAACAGTACTCTGAATATTCGATTACCAAAATTGTCGTGAAGACTGCCTCGTACTGGAAATTTCTCGTACATGTGGTACAACGTGCGCAGCCAGCTTTCCTGTTTATCGTTGTCGGAGTCTGCATCGAGCTTACCAGCAGCATGACGTATACGGTAGGAGTCACTTCGGATGGAAACGTCCAGTCGGATCGCATGAAGCTGATTAGCTACCAAGTCCAGAATATACAACACATTGCCCACGCATCCAATTGACACATCCTTTGATAATAACCGGACACCGACGCTTTCGTCCGGTAAAAAGCGGTGGTCTAATTGCGAGATTGTGGACACGAATAGCTCGAATTCAGAGTCACTGATGGACACCATCTGTCCAACCATCAAAACAGCCTCTTCTTGTGGACAAAATAATTTCTCGCAGCGATCGAGAGGATCAATTTCAAATTTCCTGGAGACTTGTTGGGAATGAAAATTTATGGATTGAGTCATTCCCGTTTTGTTCATAACATAGACGGCATTCTTGACAACCACAAGCTCGACAATGGGACCCTCCAGCGTGGTCTTGATGTCGAGATCGAGGTCGCCAGCTCTATCCATTACGTTGTAGTTGTCAGAGAAACGGAATAACCTTACCACTCCCAGGTGTTCCTCAACTGCGTCTGACAATACAGCCAGGATGCGCTCATTAACATTGAAAGCACTCAAAGAGATTGGCCTTTTAAAGGTTCGTTCCATAGTGAATACTGGATCCATTCGCATATCGCTAGCAAACTGGATCACCCGAATTGTTGAATTCCGCGAGGATACTACCAGTAGACTAAAGGCTTGAACCGTGTATACTCCGATGATGCCTTCATCTTCGTCGAATGGTAGGGTACCAAGAGGATGAAGACCGTTCGAGCTATACTTGTGGACAGTCATCACGTTCATGGAGGTCTCTTCCTGCTCGCTTTCCACGTCAAACCCTTTCCAGTATCCGAAGGCTCCAGGTCTACAACGTACAGTCATTCGCTTTTTTTTCTCGGTGGTAGCGAGTTCATCAAATAAGGCGACGAGCGCACCCTGGACGGCCTCCCGCTTCTCATATTGCATTCGATCATGCGCTTCTGTCAATTCTTGTACGACAAACTCGTTCATGCAAGCAATGTCCATCGCATCCCCCAAGACAACATTCACGCAAGTGAGCCATTGGTTATGCATATCTGACATCCGCTTTAATACCATGCTGTTCAGTGCTTCTGGTACTTCCGATGAAAACCAGCTCCAGCTCGGAAGACTCCATATAGACTTTGGACACGTCTTCCCGTCAATTATTTCGTCAATCACCTTGTGCACTTCATCAACATTACCAGAATTGAAATGCTTCACTAGAACATCCTTGGCCTGAAATAATCTGATTGGTGCTTGAGTCGTCGTGGACATCGTCTTTGTAATTATACCAGGTGACACGGCGCTCGTGATCATATCCAAGGCGCTCTTGTAGCTTTCGATCAAGGTGTGGGATAAAAGACTCAACGAGAAGCATGAGTTAGAGAACCGAGTCATCTTTGCTTGAAATAAGTGCTTGACGTTCTTCTCCATAGTAAACTTGGCATCGATTTCTTCCAGTTTCTGCTTCGGATGTCTCTCGAACGTCTCGAGAATTGTTTTTTTCTCTATACGATCCAAAGTGTTCAGCAGAGGCCGCAGATCCACACGATACCCTTTTACACGATTTTCAATCCACCTACACAAATTTTCCACACTGGGAAACTTGGCAACCTCTTTCTTCATCTTCCGTTTCATCTCGCTAGAGCTTGTCACAACACCCAGATAGCTTCCGTCAACTAGCAATACCTTTGACTTCTGTTTTGATTCAGGAATCTGGATACAATGTTCAATGCTACAGGTGACCTTGTCGCGAGCGTCTTCTTGACACTCGACCTTGAACCTTGCAGAATACGATAAGGCATCCAAGTCCTCATCGTCACTTGAATTACTGCGCCCAGCGACGATGCTTTTGATGCATCGGACATCTTCATCCACAACGCAACATACCAAATGTGAAGTTAGATTTGATAGAAATCGAAGCATGTACGTCGCCATATCTCGTAATGCCACTGGCTCAAATAGAGCGTCCGCTAACCACGTGAATACAACCAGAGTCACACGCCTTCCATTTGCAATTGTGGATGCTTTACTGTTGAGACAATATATCCCTTGATCGTTGACCGAAAGCTGTCCGACTTTGTCAGTCCAAATATTCATCTGCTCCAGCTGTTGCTTGACAGCCTTTTGCTTCCCAAATACACCGAGCACCTCCGCGTTCTTTCCATCGTCATTCTTCATCAGATTCACCGGTGGAAAAACTTTGTTACGAAGATATCGGGCAAACTCCTGATCAAAGTCTTCATGGAAATCACTATCCGTATTTCTCGTCATTCCTGGAGACGATGCGACACCGAGTTCCACACAAAGGCGCTTGAGCTCTGCCTCATCAAGGACTGGTTTCATGGCTTCTCCACCATTTTGGAGCTCTCTTGATAATGATAAGATACGATAACAACCGCTCGATTTGTTGCATGTTTTATCTTCAAGTTGCAGCCGCATTGTTCACTATCGCAATGCACTTTTCAAAGTGAGTACTACAACAGCTCAACAACGGGGGCAGGTCCCAGAAAAACTGTGACTCAAAACTGGGAAAGAAATCTAACGCCGACATCTACTTTTTATCAACCGCATCATTGAAAGTCAGCTTTTGATGGATCCAATAACCGTGACAGCCAACAGTGTCCTGGTCCTAGTCCTGGTCGCAAGCCCCGATTTATCACCACATTGTGACGAGTTCCAATGATCAACACATGATACTGTTAGGAGCTGTCGCGATTGCAGGGGCGGTTGCAAAGCGATAGCAGCTACCGGTAGTACCAAAAGCGCATCCGCCACGCAATGCTGACCTTTTCCGCGTACAACTCTATGTCAATGCATCATTATATAATCGCTGTATGTATCCATGATGGCCCTTCCCCTACAGCGCTGATTGGAAGTATCCGTTCCTTTTTATATCAAGTTGCATTGCGCATGTGAGCTTTTAAAATAAAGAACGAAACGCAAGCGATTAGCTTGTATTATAACGAATTTGACAGTTGTTTATTTCAATTATACGCATACCATTCCATACAAAGCAGTAAGCTGCACATGTTCTTGTGCGTAATCTATTTGAATGCCTATCTTCTCTGTTCCTTGCAGTAGTTGAACAAATTAAGCGGCTTAGAACTGACACAGAAATGGTCGCACATGAGAAATCGACCGGATCAAGTGGCTCAACTTGGGGAGTAGCTACATTCGCAAGACATGTATAATAACACCGCTGCAAATGACGCGGTTCCTATATTGAGTGTTGTTGTAATGCGCAGACGCAAATGGAAAGTGTACCGCTATTCGAACGGGAGCATCGAAAGGATAGCCAGTTAGTACAACGACTACAAAACGAACTGGCAGAAGCAAAGCGATTTGTGGAAGCTCAAGCACGGCGACAGAATGATTTGGAGTATGTGAATGAAGATCTTGAGCACCGGTAAGGAATTATAGAGGTTGTGGATGAGTACTTACGTTTAAGCAGATTAGAACAGGAAGCACTAGACCGAATCGCGTTGGATGCTCAGAAAGCAGACGATGAACGGTACGATGCACACCAGTTTGTAGCGAGAAGAATGGCATCGACGGCTCTCTCACGCTAGACGATGGAAAGAGGAACGAGCAAGGCTAAAATCCGAGCGGGAAATGTGGGAAAAACGATACGAAGAAGAACATCGTCGTCGTGGCATTGTCGAAGAACGTTTACGTCGTGCAGAAAAAGAGCTGTATCGAATGCATCAAAAGAAATATGACATTGAGAAAACAATTCGGCGAGAAGAAACGGAAAAACGCAAGCATGAAGCCGAGATTGTGCGTAGTTTAGAAAAGGATTCTCAACAATCGCTTCGGCGCTCGATGACCCATGCGTACATGCATATCGATCCAACGCTTAACCCGAAGGATACAGATCCCATAGCGGTAAGAACTCGTCAAGCATTGTCATCTGCAATGGACTTCTTGGGTGTTTGATCACTTCCAAGCTAACAATCCTGGTGAGGACACACACGCCAACGAATCCCAACCTGTATGATAGTCAACTAGACATACCAATAAAGTCCAATTTCTTACTAAAACGCAAAGTGTTCAAAGACATCGGTAGTCTTGTTCCAGGTTGGAATGACTCGTGTCGTACATAAGTCTTCCAAGGGAGATGGTGTCCCGGGGAGTCTTGTCGACTGCATGCTCGATTCTTCTCGGCATGACTGAACAGATAGAGTATCTCTAGTGATCATTCCGGTGTTCTGCATTCCCCGATTTCCATGCTCATTGAAGCGCTTCCCTTTTTTTAGGGCTGCGCTGAAATATATGAGGCACGTATAATTTCTCGGACTCGGTACCATCACCGATTGAAAATGCACATGCATCGCTAATGACGTGGTGAGTGATCTCGGCTAGTTTACTTATAATGGAGTTGTGAATATCGGAGCGTGAATCGTGATCGTGATACTCAATTAATTTGTGAATAGACGACCGGTATGGCAATTCTGTTTGGGTAGCCGCATAATGTATCGTTGGACTTCGTTGTGATGTTGATATAACGAGTGATCCACTGGCGTTTGGATTATCTGGCGAAGCAGGAGAAGGCTTCAGGTGGACGATGCTCAGTGATAATGGCGAGGTTTTGGACCAGGGCGAAATCTCGCAAGAAGGACCTGAGGCTATAGATGTTGATGATGATACTTGCGTGGATGTCATACTACTGGTTATAGAATCTTGACGTCGCAATTGAGGTGACTGAGTCATCAGCTCCATCGACGCTTTCGAGCTTTTAGCGCGGGTAATTTTCGTATACTCCAATATGCCAGTCTCTAATTGAACGGCAGCGCCTTCTGTGGAAAGTGTAGCGGATTCTTGCTGTAGAGCTCCATTCGGAATCATCGCATCATTCAAACTTTTAGCGAGAACATTTCGCACTTTGGACAGTTCATTGAGAGAAAACTCCATCAAGTGATTGTCTTCTGCTGCGACTTGCGAGTGATCTTTTACACGCCGAATAGTAGAACTGATACAAGAATGAGCTGTCTTTAGCCCTTCCGTCGCTTGATTCAGTGTTCTGTCTCCACGGTTCGCAGTGACGTCAGACGTACTGTTGATGTACGCCTCCCAATTTATAATTCCTATCTTTCGGCGGTGAGGACTGATATCTTTCAAGCTACTGATTGCTACTCTCAAAGTAGCGATTTCCTGACGTAACTGAACAATTGCCACGTCTGCGCCTTCTAATACTTCAGCTTCACATAGTCGTGTGAATGATCGAGTGCGTGAGCTTCTACTATCATGCTTCATCGCGGCTTCCTTCTCTAGTTTTGCAAGATTTTGTGCTTGTATGCGTAGGCATCTAAATGACTTGATCGCAACATGCATACGGTGTAGACTTTGTATTTTGATGGTTGCCACGCAAAGTTTCCGATAATTGGAACAGCAATGATATTTCCTGTATGCTGTCTCTGTTTGAGCAGCGCAGTGATTGGCACGAAGCGAAAGGTAGCGCGTTCGAGCCAAATAGCATCGTAAAAGGCATTGTATTCTGATAGCTGCAGAGCGCTGGCGTTTGTAAAGCCGATGAAAGTGGTACCATCGATACCATGTTTGAAGTTGTACAAGAGCTTCTTTCATTCTCGAGTATTTGATTTGAGTGTTCCACCTTTTGACGTGAGTTTGTATCAAAAGTGCTTTTGAATGCAGCTCTCTCGTACGTACTCCTTCCAAAACCTCCAAGACACCCTTGCAGAAATAAACACGTTTTTTCCCGAGTTGGTACGTGTTACTCTCAGATGGTAAAAGCTTCTGGAGAAGGTTTAGAGTTGTTTGGCGAACAAAGTGGTCAGATTGATCCGATTGATAGACAGGATAGCGATGTTGCGTGTTGAGAAACTGATTGGATTGTACTGTAGCTGCAGACCTTTCGATGTCTTTCTCAAGCATTGGCTTTGCAGATTTTGACAAGATTGTGCCACTAAATCTTTTGATAAAGTGGAGCTGCAGCATCCGATCTGGATACGCATTCCGGCTGATTCGTGTGGCCTCTATCACACCAGAGTACCGCAATTGATCCAGAGTTTGCTTCTTGTTGAAAATAGATGAGCTCTTGCAATCATTGGGATTGATACAGCGGATATAATGCACTTTCGTTCTACGAATACCGGCCAAAAGTTCATCAAGCTGACACTTGAATTGATTCCCGACTGTATCAGGTACAATGGACATGCTTCTCTGTCGACAGGTGCCATGCGCTCGATCACCTTGCCTTCTCTGAGACCGTCTGGTATGGGCTGGTGCTTGGCCATCGTTCTTCTTCAGTGAGAATAGAGATCGCAGAAACAACGAGCGACTTTGTCGTACCAGTTGCATTATATCGTTTTGAAAAGCACCCGAGTTTTTCATCAAAAACCCATCCGTCTCGTATAGAACAAAACCAGCATAATGCTTGATGCTAAAAGCGTCGCGGTTAAAGCGCGGAAATATCAAGCATCCGTGATCATTGTACTTTTCCCTCAGTCTATTTGTAAATGATCCATCACTTCCTTTGGGTCGTAATCCTTCGTCATATAGAAGAGATAGAATACCAGAGCATCCTTCAATGAGTGTCACGATGTTTAAATTGTCTTGAAACGCCACGTTAGGCCATATTAAGCCCTCTTCCGTGTATTCCAATTGTATACTCTTGAAAATATCCTCTGTGAATTTTTGCTGTAGCTTTTCATTCGCATAATTAATGCAAAACTGCTCGTATGAATTCTGTTCCAAGTTTTCGAAGCCAAAAATGTCCAGTAGACAAATTTTGTTTACAGCCACTTCACTGTGTATGCGACTTGTCGAGGTATTGACGCGATTGACCAGCCACCGGAAGAGATGAGAGTAAAGAGTTGTAGCGATGGAATTTCGAACTTTGATGGCTTGTTCGGCATTTAAACGAACTGTATATGTCTCAGGAACAGCAGTTAATGATAATTCGTGAGCTGTTAAAGCAGTCGTGAGATCACATTCTCCAACCTCCAGTAGCTGGGATGCACGAATGCCACCTCTTGTTGAAATGAAATCGCTGGAATCCAGAAAACACTCGTCGTTATCGCCTCCAGAACTTATGAATTTGAGACAGGACAAATACATAATGGCCGATAAAATCTTGAAAATCTCCACTTGTATTTGTGGAGTAATGCCCAAAGTCGTAAGGGAATCCACTGTTGAATTAAAAGACGCCTGATCTGTTGATGTACAGTTCATGCTCCCTCTCGATGACTCAATAATTTCGTCAGTCTCACCTGCTCTGTCAGGAAGCTGCAATTTTTCTCGAAGCGAGGTAGTCGATGATCGAGCTGATTGCAGCATTGGAAAGTCACCACATTTGACATCATCAAGCTGTACTTGGGACTTTATCACGAATCCTGAGGCGAGCAGCTGATAAAATATATGATAATTTTGCTCTCCCGGTCTTTGGAAAGAAACTCGAGACTTTTCAAGTAAATGAGTGCTCGACTGAGCACCCACCAGCTGCCCCGACGCATTGAAGTGCAGCTCTGTAAACTTCCCGAAACGGCTGCTATTGTCATTTCGTGATGTCTTTGCATTTCCAAAAGACTCCATGAGCAGGTTCGATTGTAATACTCGTTCTATGACGTTTCTTGCAGTGTCATTTGTACTAGAAATTGGTAACTTAGGACTCACTGCTGCCAAATGAGACATCAAAATTTTTGTAGTTTCAGTTTTTCCAGCGCCAGATTCTCCACTGACAAGTATGCTTTGATCTTGCGCGAACAAACGCATCTCTCGATAGCTACTCGCACTGATTGCATAGACATGAGGAGGCAACTCATCCCGCTCACGCATAAAATATAACTCTTTTGACCTCATAGAGTACAAGTCCAGCCAAGCATACTAGTCATAAGACTGTGAATAGAAGCTAAATGATGCATCGATGTAACAAACGTACAGGATTCACAGCGATACAGATTGGACCTGAATAGGTATACGGCACGCGTTGTAGAAATCTTCGACGCAAGTTGTAGAGAATGGCAGCTTCATGTAGGTGATTTAAATTTACCATATCGTCACATCCGTCTGTGCTACAATCATTGCACAGTAATGTGCTGCTTTTCTGTAGAGCGAGCGAATTCCATTAGTAGAGACTTTCACACTTTACAGTAACCCACCAACACAGTGCATAATGTCCCGGGTGCAGGATGCTGTTGTATTTCTTCGTTGTCATCCTCTTGTATTACGGCGTCAATTGTCACCTTGTGAGTCCATTGACTTTTCTGGGCTGAAGCCTCTATCCATCCGACTACTGCATGCGGGATGTAAATCTTCGAATATTTCATATAAGTCACACCATTACAAATTTTACTTTGGTGTGCTCACCTTTATTTGTTCGTCGTCCATGGTCATTTTTGTTTTGACATATTGTTCGCCATTTTGATGAATATGGTCGCAGTCAATTTTGGAGCATCTTGTGCAGTTTTCTCACTCGAAACTGCAAAGTCACTTGCTACGGTAAAGTGAGTTTAAGTCGACCTGTCATTTTGACCCATAATTTAGTCTTTTATTAAGAAACCTTCCATATTATGTTCTCCGAATACCACTCATGCTACCAAGCCGGCTAGTACTGTAGATCATACCATAGTTACGTCGCTAGACGAGCGCCACATAAGTGGACGAGTTTCTACAAATCTTTTTGGATCTACGTCCGCTGCAACTTATTGAGTATCTCTCGAACACTAGTAGATCCAAGAGCTCTAGCCAATCTCTAGTTTTTATCCCTGTACTAGCTGCATAGCGTTTTTCTTTACCGTATACGTTGCCCGCTTCGATATTGCTTTATGTGATCGACATTGGTTGTGATGAAGGCGTGTTACCTTAGTCGATCATGAAATTCGGATTTTCATGACGAAATTTAGTATGAGAAAACTCAGTACTCGAGTCGCTAATTCAGTGACGTATGTAGGAATATCGAGGTACGCAGCTTAACCGATTCGCTCAAGTATGTGGCCTGACTCCAGTAGGCCCTGTCAGACATACAGAAGCAAAGCTACCTGATGATTCAGATTTAGTCCAAAATACCGACACTAGACGCATAATGTAGAGCTGATTACGTCTGACCAAGTGAGGGGATTGCAATCTCGCATGAGCCAGTTAATGTGTACTAGCTTGCATCTATGGTCCACTGCTCGTAAATGCTTGAAGGGCAGCGATTCATGTCACTTCACGTTCACTGAATTCGCGACCTTGTTCTATATAAAGTCATGTGTTGTTTGTCTGAACAAAGCCCAGCGATCGTTATCGTTGGCTAACGCAGGCAACGAAATTTAATCCACACGGTGAGCTGAAGTGTTCAAGTTTTCATGTCAGAGTGTGTCATGGATGGGTCTATGCGTATAATTTATGTTACAGTACCAGATTCGCTAAATGATCGGGGAGTAAAAGGACTGGAACCTGAAAAAGTGGAAAAAAACATGCTTTGTACAATTATCTCCCTTTCAAATGCAAAATATAATCATGTTATGCCCGACTTTAAGTGCGTGTGAAATACTCTTCGTCGCTGCTGAAACTGTATCCACTGCCATTGCCAGGACTCACGCAATCAGCCATGACATATGCCTGAATTTGCCAGTTACGCTGCTTCAGCTGAAACACCATTAAAAACGATGGTGTCACGTCCATTCATGGGAGGATGTTCAGGGTCTGAGCTGTAGGAGAGTAGACCGATGTGAAATTCATTTGCGCCTTTTAGTTTTGGATTGAATTTGATGTCCTCGCGTCGTATCGTTGTAACCTTCTTATCATCTATGCCCACATGATATTCCATCATTTCTGGAGAGCATAGTATGTCAAATTTATAGTAGGTCCCTACTTTAAAACTTTCACGCCACACAAACATGTCTGGGTTGGTGGTGTTGAGTATTCTAACCTCCGGATTACCGCTGGATTGTTCAATACGAACTTCTACCTGATGGGACTCCAGGAAGGCCACTTGATAATCGAGTTTGTTTTTGAATGCTTCCTTGACCACGAATGCAAACTTCAGACGCATTCCCCTTTTAGGAGGAATTTCGAGTTTTTGCACAAGCTCTGCTCGAATAATGTTCCTTTGGTCTTGGAATCGAGCCTCACCATCCACCGAGATAGAACAGCTCCCAGAATCGTCGTTGAATTGGCTGTCGATTTTCACGGAATTGAGAGTAACATAATCCGAAACTTTGCAATTATCCTTCCTAGGGCACTGCGTGAGGATGTGAAGCAAGTAAGCGTCCTTCAAATTATCTAGACTCAAATTAGCAAAGCGGCCACTCCATGGTAACTTTCTTGGTTTATCTTCAGCGGCAAATATGGACAGAGATGCCGTTAAAATCGAAATGCGGAAAAGTTGTTTGCTTTTCATTGTTCTCCAGTGTCGTGTTGAGTTTTCTTAATGGGCGGATTCGATAATGTCAAATGATTTGACAGAGCCGATTCGCCCCTCCTATGAATAGACATTGTATCGGCATAGGTGACGATGGATAGACGTGGCAAAATTCTCTCTCTCGACCGTTTTTTTCGGATTCAATAGTGAGGAACCTTGGCCAGTATAGATAGACAGTATGGGTTTAGGTGATCATGTATACATATGACCCCAAAATTCTCATTACGGATCCAGAGGTAAAGGATATAATCACCTGGACCAGATTCGTTGACCTTCCTTCACATTTTGCCCACACACACTGTTTGATAAGCTACTTTGGGCCGCAACCTATCAATTAGATCCGAGTCGACCAAAACTTATGAAGAGCACGCCTCCAGCAACCGATGTCTTCTTGTCCCCACTTCTCGTTAACTGGAACTTCGATTGCAATAGTTTTGGTTTTGCTAGCCTCTTACAAAGATATATTTTAGGAGCTGCACTGACGAGTAAACCAAATTCATTGTGGCTCTGTGGCTGCTCGACTTGCAATAATCTACTCAAAAAATGACGAATGAAATCGCAAGTACATGGCTCGATGCTAGGCCTTCTTACATTATGTCTAATAGTGTACTACACAAAGTATTGACAGGTAAATACCCTAGATTATTGATATCATGCCTTCCGGTTCGCAGCCGCTATAGAGGCTTGTTAACCGCATCTCAATGAGCCTGTGTCGAGCTTGGAAGAAAAATAAATTGTCCAAGGAGTGCAATTTCCCCGAATTGGTGTTCGCCACATCAAGTTGAATGGGCCAGCCAACTACAGTAGCACCAAGATTCAATCTACCCTTACTTATCGTCGTTAAACTTTCGATCGTTACAATGTAACAGGTATCATTACATCCGCTGTCTTGCCGGCATCCAATGCATGATTAGCACTCGATTAGAGGACATTCAGTCGAAGTGAAATACGTATAAGTGAATTGTTTGTTCAAAACAAGAATGTGGACCTTTGTGAAGGGCCTTCAATGAGTCGCTACAAGCTCTATACACGGTCATGGAAATTGTACTTGTTTGAAGGATGCAAAAGTGGTAAAAATGCCTATGAAGGGATTGCACTAGTACCGCTGTGACGTCGCACTGGTTGTCGTACTTGATGTGCTCTTTAAGCTTAAAAGCCTTATTAACCAGGGTTATCTTCGCCAAGTGAATGAATTTAAACACAAGCAAATTCACAGGCTTGAATGGTCCATCAGGTGCTCAGAGCCAATTGCGCCATAAATTCCAGTCTAGTAGATTTGAATTTGCGCCTTCACCTTGCATGTTGCTGATAGGTGGTGATAATGTCGCCCTTATATGATTTTCGTTAGAGCTGATAGCGCATATCTTAATGTAGCCACAGCGGCTTCTGTTTCCAAGTCGTTGACATAGCCCGTCTAGGGTTCTGAATAATATGAAATCGATCTTGTGTCCGAAAGCTAATGGCAGCATCTTTACGTAATAGTAATACGTATATAAGTTGGGTTCTTGCACTGGTGGTATTTCGGCTGAAGAGATTGTTTGTAGTGCTCTCAGCTCACCCTGCTCGCTAGCTAGCCACTTTTTCCAAATAACAAATAGACTGGCATTCCGTAAATGTTTTCGAATCCCAGTCCAATACTAGCACGTCGTGAGGCATTCGAAGACCGTAAACCTGAGCGCACATGGGTTTTTATCTGCCGATACAGATCAAAGTACCTTTGCCACAAAAAGGGATTGGCGAGCTAATACCATCAAACAGTACAAAATACCTTAGCTTTGAACACATAGTTTCAAGCAGGACGCACACTATCGGTGCTGACATTGAATTCAAAGCCTCATTCTACTTTGCCGTACACTTTTTAAATAGCAGTCAAGAAAGCCTCGTTTCAGTCACACATCTGAGCAAAAAATCTATCTAACACTTGGTGTTTTCTCGAATGGAATGCCACAAGCTACTTGAATACTTGATGGATTTACAATAACTTTACAATAAAATAGGGTGAGGTCACTACAGTACCACAGACGAACGCCTACAGCTACGGATCCGATACCATCAATCGATCGAATGAAGCTACATGGGGTAGTCGTGTGTTTATAAAAGTATGCTTTTAGCGTTCAAAAAGCTAATAAGAAAGCATGTCAGGCTCGGTCGACGCGGTTGCTAGATGCAATCAACGCGATAGAATCAGAAGGCATTTCAGTTCGAGAAGCTTCACGTCGATTTAGCATTCCAAAATCTACACTGCAAAGAAGATTCAAATCGCAGAAGTTGCGATTGAGTGTGGCAGACCTGAAACAACTTCCCTGCATAAGTGACACCATACTCGCACCGACTTCCGACTCTGACCCCAGACACGTTGGTTGCGAGAATGCCAAACTCATCCATAATAGCAACAGGATTGGAGCAGAAGAATCGTGTGAGAGTCATGAGTCGGAAATTGAAGAGAAAGGCACGCATACGTCTTAGTTACAGGTTGAGTTACCCAGTTTTAATCATCAGCATTGTAGAAGGTCGGGGCCCGCACAAAGCTATCAACTGCAAAATTCGCATACTATGCGCTTCAGCTGGTAGCGCTTTGGATCAGCTTAGTAATGAAATGATATCAGAAGGCTCTACCATCTACAAACTGGGACTTGGACAGTCTCCGTTCTCAGTTCCTCAGTGTATTGTCGACGAACTCAGGTTTTCCCTAGCTGCTTCTCGAAGTGAATCAGGCTAACGAATAGCCTTGCAGGGCAAATGCTCATCAAAGAGACTACCTTCCCGTCGCGGGATTACCAGCACTGTGCGGAGATGTGGCGAACTGGGCATCACACAATCTGGATTTACATTACACCGCAGAAAATATTGTCATTGGACCAGGCACTAAGGAGCTCTTGTACGTGCTGCAGATGGTCTACTATGGTGATCTACTTCTACCAAATCCAAGTTGCACAAGTTTTGCACCACAAGCTAGCATCGCTGGCAGGTAAATCTGGATACTGAGTGTATATTCAATTACACATTTGTCGATATTTGGGCAGGAACATGTTGTGGCTTCCCACCCATGCAAATGACAGGTGGGTCTTGCGTCCTGAAGTACTAGAGAAGCATTGTGCGCCAGATCCAGGTATCATTTCTCCTGATTAAAGTCGCAGCTCGGTTTTCTTCAACATTGTATCAGATGCACCCAGAATTTTGATTCTGAACTCACCTTCCAATCCAACAGGATGCGTCTACACGGAGGATGAGGTATGCTTATGTAGCCGAATGCGTGGATACATTTACTTTTTGGCAAGTATGATTAGCTTTTGCAGATTGCCAAGGTTGCGAGGAAATACCGAATTCTGGTCATTTCAGACGAAATCTATTCGGAGCTCCATCTTGGGGCAGATGATGCGCATACTTCCATCTCGAGATTTTATCCAGAGGGGACTGTTGTTTCTGGCGGTCTCAGTAAGTGGTGTGGTGCCGGTGGCTGGAGAGTAGGATTCTGGATTTTTCCTTCCAGCCTACAATGGCTACGGCAAAGTATGCTGACTATGGCCTCGGAGACATATACATCCGTCGCATCTCCAATTCAGTATGCTGCAAGAAGGGCATTCGTTATTGAGTACGTAGAGAGGCAACCGATTCTTAGAAATGATACCTGAACGTGCGATTCTCATTCAGTTGCATCGAACTCAACGCGTACAAAGAACGATGCCGAAGAACTTTGCAGCTCGTTTGTCGCTGGTGCTGTTATCAATTGGAGAAGATTTCTGTGACGCTACAAGTTCCACAAGGAGGATTTTACTTATTTCCAAGCTTTGCCACCCATCGTAAAGCGCTCAAAAATCGATCTATCTTCACCGATCGCGATTTTTGTGAGCGTCTACTTCAGTCGACAGGCGTGGCTGTACTACCAGGATCGTGTTTCGGACGAGATCCTGCAGAACTATACGTTCGAATAGCATTTGTGGATTTCAAAGGCGATTTGGCATTGTATTTGATTGATAGCATGCCCAAAGTTTTAAAATGGGACGACATCGATGGATTTATCCAGTCCGTCTGCCCCAATCTGGATGTTGCAATTCGAAAGCTATCCAAATGGGTTCTTTACAGCCCAGACAACTTGGGTGAAAGTGTCAACCGGTGACTGCGTCAGTGGATCGAATCATGTTCCAACTATCCAACTCTAAACCCTGCCTGGTTTCCGATGTGACAAAACAAAGAAATTGCAAGGAACACTCGTGCAGTATCCAATGCATTTCGACCAAATAATCACATGGATGTGTGCTGGGGCCGGCGTTGAGAACAAAAGCCTGGGTTTTTCAGCCATTTTGTGTTGCAAAGCGATACTCGGGCTTACTCAATTGGGTTCAGCACTACCAGACACATTTCAAAACAGAGTGCTGCGCATAAAGGTGATACTACCATACATCGTCCAATAATTTTGATTGCAGCGAGTCTCCTTCAATAAGGTGAGAAGCACGATCTCGTGGAACGAATCCGACTTCGTTTTTCAAGAAATTGTCTTGAATCCAAAATTGAGCGACATTGAGAAAACTTGGGAATACAATCAGAACAATGTCCAGCTCTGCAAGAGGGTAAGCCCGGAGCGAATGGAACAGAATACCGCCAGCACCACCCCATGCAGTAGCAGACGTCACTAGCACTGTCAGTATGATCGCTTTGGAGACTAATATGATACCGAGCCACGAAAGGAGCGGAATGAGCCAAATTCTGCATGAATGCGGTGAATTTAAGCATGAGGGAGACAATGATATATGGAACTGTACATGTAATCCGGAGGGTTCCCATATTCTCCAGAGTCATAAATACAACTCCAATGGAAAACGTAAGCGATTTCTTGCTGTATCCTTAAGAATGCGACATCCAAAAGTGTGCCAAGCAGGCAATCGCATAAAGTATTGTTGAAATACCACACGCATTCATTTGTGATTGCAGGAAGCCCACCAGCAGCGTACAAATTTATCAAATGGCTCATTGTGGCCTAATAAAAGCAGATAACAACGCAGTGACCGGGGGATTCAACAAATACCAATCGCCGGCTTACTGACATCCATCATCCAGATTTTCAGAGGCCTACGGGGGCGCTCAATATGGCGTTTGTACCACAATGTGCTAAAAGCGATCAAACCCAGCAAAAATTGCAAAAAATACGTCTCGATGCCCGACAAAAGCTTGCATTCTTCGATGGGCTTCATACTCTGATGCGACGCCGCTTGGACCAAAATCTTCGAGCGCGATCTTTGAGTATTTGGGCTTCAGCTTTAACACAAATTGCAAAGCAAAAATAGTCTGAATTTGGTTCATTACATCGATCTATACGACGAGAGAGTCGGCGATATCAGTGGCTGAGCCTTTTGCCAAGTTGCAGTAACATCGTCTCGAAGAATAGCGTCATGGCTGTGTCTCCGAGTAAGACACGAAGGACTTGCCCGCGTACCTACAAACGAGTGAGTGGGGCAAAAGACCTTGTAAGTTGAGAGACAAGATGGTACCTCGGAGTCGGGGAGCGGGACCAGCTCGAAGAGCTCATTCAATGGTGGGAAAATCTCAAAGAGCAGCATTCCAAGCAGCGCATAACACACCATTGATGCGTATGACAGCAATTTGTGTTTCCAAAAAGATTCCATGAAAGGAGCACCACGATAATTTGCTACGAATGTGTTCAACTGCATTACCGTGGATACAATAAACATGATGCTGTTGATCACACTTGGTGCAAATTTTCCATCGGGATGCATGGAAGGATCGTCGGGATCGAGATATGGCTCTGCGACTGCAAGAGCGCCAAGCAAACAGCTCAAATGAATGACAAATTGGCCCAGAATCGATAGTATGACAATCGGTGTGAACACTCCTCGTGGAGGTCGCTCATTGCATAATTTCTTGGCCGAACGCGATCGAGACAAGAAGAGGAAGAATAACGCGATGCCAAACTACGATAAAATCATGTAAGAAAGCAATGAGACTCACACGACGACCAACATACCCCCGAGATAGTGATCTGCTGATCTCCACTCTTGACTCCACGGCTGAACAATGCGCTTAGGTAATACGCTGTCACTAGACAATTGATACCGAGGATCTTGTACATCTGGATCGTTGTAACCAGTGTACAGCGCCCTTGCCGAACTAGCTGACGAGTGACGCGGATGCTGGAAGACTTGGACGTGAAAGGAGAAGCAATGGACGCATCTCCAAGACGGACGACTTGCGAGGATTCATTCTCAAGCTGAATGCGGTCCATTCGATGCTGAATGGTGGACGTCTGAACTGCATCAGCCACTTTTCGATAAGCTCGCTCCAGCTTTGGGGCGCTAACGATCGAAATTCCCACATGTGCTTGCTTCAAAGCTCCGACGTCGTTGGTCCCGTCACCACACATCGCAGTGCCTTTCCCCGAGCGATTCAAGGCCATGATGACTTGCTTTTTTTGGATCGGTGAGGTCCGTGCAAACACACTACAATGTATTGACACCTTCTCCAATATTTGCATGAAGGATTCCATCGCTTTTTGCTCTTCATCATATGCTCTCTCACTCTTCGAAGGCTCAAGTTCAGACTGATAGAATGCAGTGATACCATCACCTGTCAGACAAAGATGATATTGGCTGGCCAGGTCGGCAAGACGATCCAAATCGAAGGAGTGGCGTATATCAGATTCCGTCTCTAGGTTGTGCTGTTCAGCTGATCGCCATTCTAGTAAGGCGCTTTTTTTCTTCTTTCTTGTAAGTATCAGTGGCTTCTTTTCCGCATGAATGCCAATCTGCCCAGCAACATCGATCGCTGTCAAAACATTATCACCGGTAAGGATGACGACTTCGTGCTTTGACTGCAATAGTTCACGTATTGTACGCTTCGTATCTTTTTTCAACGGACAATGCAGTACAAGGAATCCCGCAAAAATCAAGTCCTTTTCAGCTTCTGCACGAGACAGCTTGGTGTTCTTGTAGTCTACTCGTCCATCCGTATTTAGCATCCGATAGCCCAACGCGAGAACTCGGCATCCACGTGACGCGTAGTGCCGATACACACACTCATACGACGCAGGCTTTGATGCATATAAGCTTTCTAAGGCCTCAGGTGCGCCTTTGCACAACAGAAAAAGCTCGGTGCTTTTCGGCCTGCTGCTTTGCTTTCCATCTCGGTTGGTATACTCCACCACAGCGACTGTGCTCATGCGTTTGAGCTCGGAGGAGAAGGAATATCGGTGAACTATTGACATAAATTTGACCGAATCATGAAGCCTCGAGTGGTATTCTGGCTGGACCAGTAATTCATGCTTTGCGTTTAGAGACCAGCCGACGCTTTCCAATGCTATCTTTTCGATCGGATCTCCCGTTACCTCCCCATGCAGCTCCACTAAAGACTGACAACCAGCTAGTATCAAGACGCTTTCCATAGGTAAATTCTCCGCTGTAATCAAATCCAATTCTTGTAAATGCTGAAGCTGGATTTGATCGTCGCAAGCGCCTTCAAGCTTTGCCTTTGACGGCAATCCGGTGACGCCGAGCATGGTGAAGTCATCACTTGTAAGTGTGCCTGTCTTGTCAAAGCAGAACACATCAATTCGACCGGCAAATGGGATTCGAAATGGCTCTGTGCAGAAAATCTGATGTTTGATCAGAGCCAAAAGGGAGGTGGTGACAGCCAAAGACAATTCCATGGGAAGTTCGGGTGGTACGACCGAAGTGATGATCATCACACAGTGAAGGAGAAGCTTGAACCGACTTCGTGTCTGATCCTGTAAGCCTTGTGAAAGCACATATCCTGCAGCAGTCAGCGCGAAAATGAGCAGGAAAGCAATGAAGAACATCGCTTCGACATTGTTTGCGGTCACGCGCTGAGAAGAGTACAGGATTGTCCGCATCAGACTACCTTTTGTTGTACCAAATCCGGTGCGAAGCACGTACGCAACACAGCCACGGTTGGGTGGAGATGGAACATGCTTAAAAGTGGCATCATCATGTGTGATCTGTAAGACCCGAGTGCCTCCAAAGACCACATGTTTGCGATGTTTGGAACCCGAAGTGTCATCAATGTCAAGCTTTTCGCTTCCCTTCTCGTCAGCGTCTAATTGGAGCGATTCTTTTCGAAGTGGTACCGATTCACCCGACAGCATCGACTCATTCACGATGCACGACCCACTAAGTAGGAGAAGATCGCAAGGCACCAAAACGTCCATCGATTCATCACTTGAATCCTTCTTCTTCACACCCAAGTTGGAAACATTTGATGCATCAAGCGAGCAAAGATCACCGGGAACAATCTCAGTACTCCATATTTGCTGCCACTTTTTCTGCGATACAATGGCTCAACTTCGTGGAGAATGATATTAGAATTCGTGGAGAGACATACCGATCGATAAACAAGACAGTGGTGAGGCGCGTGGCGCATTTGATGCATCATTTCCATATTCCGTTGTCGTTGCTTGACGACCGTGCACTCAAAAACGACGAGCATTGCAAGCGTCATCAATGAGTAGTACACGTACTCATCCAAGCACCACAGCAACATGCAGAAAAACTAAGCACTCAGAGTTTTAGTGTACAGAAGATCAATGCAATATCTGAGAGTGTCTACCTGAAAGACGAAGAAGGGAGCGACCAGCTGTTCCTTCAGCAATTCAGTGAACGTTGGCATTGGTATTGTGAAATCATTATCTTCCCACTTTGATTTCGCACTCGCTAATAATTTATCGCTCGAGTATCCAGTCGATTGGACGTAAGATTGAAGCTCATTATGATCAGGAAATTCTAATCGTCGAAAGCAGCATGAGTGATCCTTTTCGGAACCGACCTTCTCTCCTTTAAAGAGTCTCCATAGTAGTGTGTTAACTTCCACGTTATGAGCGCAGCATTTCACCTGCTGATAATTGAATGTGATGGTAGCTGAGTCCTTCACTGACTCCTCGATCTCTTCGTGTTCCTGTTTTGCGGTCATCGTATCAAGAAAAGGGAATTGTAAGGGAACTATTTGCTTTGGACTGCCTGCTCGAGCATTTGTGACTTTGGCACATATTTGCGTGCTATTGAGGTACCTAGGACCCAAATGAATGAAAGAGAGATAAGAGTAGTGCATCCATGCTTTGACATCGACGCTCCATTCGGTGATGAGGAATGCCAGTGCGTGGGTAAAAACCATAAGCGACGTTAAAATCGTCAGAATTGTCTCACAGTCTGGACGACTGAGAAAGAGAATGCATAGAGTGGTGTAGATGAATATGAACGGAAGCACATCCAGGCGAAATGCGACCGGTAGCGGTGTGTAAATCGACTCGAGGTGGATCTCAGGATCCTGGATCTGAACTCTTGCTCGGGGTATCATCGTACTTAATAAGTAATCCACCGCGGCGTGTTTAGTAAATTAAGTGCGGGTATTGTTTGGCAGAATGGAAATCAAGAAGAGAGATTGTACTGACAAAGATGATCAGATTTTAGGCTTTACAACAGAGAATTTAGAAAATGGAAAATTGAAGTGATATTACTGTAGATAAAAGGATTACTTCAGACAATGTTTGTTCTCGTCAAAATATATGAATTCAGACATACGCTTGTTTCATTTAAATTGCATCATTAGAATCCAATACAGTAAGTGATATTGAGTGATCAAAAAGAATCTGATCGTCACAGTCGACGCTTTGTTTTTTCGAAAGTCGCAAAGTGAGACGATCAGAGCCACTCAATCAATACTGCAGTTGTATTGGTGAAAACTTTTTTCAGAATCCAAAAATTACCAATATGGTCAATGTCGGTCAAAGAAATATTCGATGCGATGCCGCTACAAACACTTTAATGGCGGCGTAATCGCATGTTGGCTGGTTTGACTCACCCAGTCCCATAGATTGCAGCACTGCATATGCAGCTCTTTCAGATTAGTTTGTAAAGACGCTTCATTTACTTCCAGCTCTCGCTTCTTTTCTTCATGTGATTTTCGCATCAGGAATGATTGCTGCAAAAGATCGAGTTCACCATGTCGTTCCGCCTGCAACTCCCTTAATTCCGAGCTATACTCTTGGTACGTCATACCAGAATGACAAGCGTCCATGTCTTCCTGCACTTCGACAATGTAAATCTCAATTTCGCGCAGTCGATTTTCCGAATTCAATGTTTCTTCTTCCAATATTTCTATCTCCAGACTTTCACAACGGATCGAGTTTTGCACCGTCAAGAGCCTGTTTTGTATAGCTTTGGCTCGCATCACCATCAAAGCCGCTACCTTTAGCAGCTCAGAATCCGTTGGCATATCTCCTTATTGTGCGATTGACTCTGTGCGTTTAGGCGCAAAATGCGAAATGATTGTTTGAAGGGAATCCATTATACAGTTGCTAGAAAAGAGAAACTTTCCTCCGATATGATTGTAGAACTTACTCTATACGAAATCAAAGTCATTGCGCGTTTATGGTCGCACTGCGATTGTTCTAGTCAGTCATCTTGAATCACATAATCATATTAGCCCTTTTCCACCAGATTGTTGGACTTTTCATCGTAAGAAGCCAGCATTAGAGCGGGACAACTTCTGCTGAATTCGATAGATGTACCATAAACATTAATGAATTGTACTTTTTGAGTAAGATACTGCTGTAATGACAACGGTGGAAGGAGCAGACACGGTATCTTAACTGACCAGGTTTCGCTTCAGTTATGCAATCTGAGAAGAATCAGGCTTGTCAAAGGCTGTGATCGTGCGACAATTCAAACAATCTCTATGATCCAAGAAAGAGAACGCTTGGCAATTGCGGCACAAAAAAGCAGATGCCGCTTTCGTCTCAGACTGAGTATATGCTCATGCATCGGACGGTAGAACATTCGAAACATTCTATCTCGAATCCTGATCTGTCGACTTTCCTCCTCATAAAACAACAAATTTTCTGCATAAATCAATTCGGATCGGTCTTCAGGTCCATCTTTGGAAAGCAAGGGTAATCAAAAAGCATAACTTTATGACATTATAGACTGATCATTTGGTCCCTACAGTGTTTGGACAGTAGCAATTTGGTAGTACCGCCACCAGCTGATCCGTATTTCCAGATTTTTTTATGTAGTCATCAATCAGAGCCCGAATAACCTGAGCGACCGTATCTGGCTTCTCGTGAAGAATGTAATGCCCAGCGTCTTCTATTTCTGATTGAATTGCGATGGGATACTTTTGTGCCAGCCGTTTCTGCGCGAGTGACCACTTCTTCTCTAGCTCCTTCAGAGTCGGTGTATCGATACCAGGATCGATTCTTGGGAGTGAATCGAACACATCCGGTCGACCGTGAGACAAAATGACGCATGGAAATGTTGCTTTTGGGTTGTTTTGGGCAGACATGTCTCGGAAATGCTGTTCTGTGAGCGGAAGCGCGGCATTCTCTTGCACGACACCTTGCCGATGAGTTGGAGAAGGTGCATAATGATTGATGTATTCAAGTGCTTGAGGAGAAAACTTGAGCTTGTTTTTTTCTTTTTGGATGGAGTAGACGAGCCGAATGACACCAAATTTTGATAAAGTGACAGCGCGTGCGACGTTAGAGTCAAGCGTTTGCAAAGCTACTTGAACATCCTTCGATACATTCTCCAAATCCGAACGCAGATTCTCTACTCAAATCATGATGTTAGCTGGGTTCAGCATGTAGATAGTGCTAACCTTCCAATGCGTCCACAAGCACGAGTCCATCGCATTCGGACTGAATCGCTGTGGATTTATTCTCCATTCTTGAAGCTAGTTCACTAGGCAAGTGCATGAAGTGAGTGTCTCACGTAAATTGCTCGCTGAGGTCTGTACCTACCGCATGTTGTATCCTCCCGCACCATGACCCACTAAAATGACGTGCTCTGGCACATCGATCTGCTGGAGTATAGCTTCATATTCATCAGCGATTTGTATGGCTGAGCGTGGTTCTTTGCCTGCTTCAGAAAAGCCCAGACCTGGTCGGTCTATTGCCAAAACAAGAGCAAATTTCGCAACCTACAAATAAGCTCTTGCTAGTCCGAAGTAGAAACTCTAAAAAATGCGTACCTCATTCATCACTTTGTCCCAGTCAAAACTTGTTTCACCAATGCCTCCGTCTAGAATGACCAGTACCTTGCTATCTGAAGGTCCTCGCAATTGAATGTGCACATTGTTGACATTTTTCGATGAAATTTTATCTTTAGCAGCAGTCCGGATACTCACAATAGTTCCTGGCGGAACCACTTTTGTAAATTGTTTGCTGTATTCAAGCAAGTAGCCACCCGTAAGCCCAACGACACTCACGATCGCAATGCCCTACAATCAGTAGGTTCGTATCAGAATGCTACGATTGTGGAATCTACGCACACTGAACGCTATTTTCAGCGATGCTTTGATCTCTCTCAGAATCGCTGCTCCAAATCCTGTTGGAGGCTCATTTGACGCACTATTTTCGATTGATTTTGGGGCGCAGAATGTACGACATGGGATGCTAAGCCCAGCAGTACATCCTTTTCCACGCTCAAGTGCCGGTCTACATCTTGGACCTAAGAAAATTCCAGGCAATTCGCGTCTGCATGAAAGAGAACGGAAGCGCATCATGATTGATATTATTGATACCGATGGTATCGTACTTGGCAGGGTCGAAACTACTAACTCGTCAGGAATCGATAATGCGCTTTGCACTTATTTCTCAGCGAATTTTCGTCACCAATACTTTCAGAGCCGTTCAGAAATCCAGGACACCAACACGTCCGACTCATTTTCTGTCTCACTACTGCAGTAGCCCATCCCGTGTCACTGTCCACCATCATCAAGGCCAGAAATCCTCCTTCGTCGAGGTCGAACAAGATAT
Organism: Albugo laibachii; assembly: GCA_902706625.1. Classification (NCBI taxonomy): domain Eukaryota; phylum Oomycota; class Peronosporomycetes; order Albuginales; family Albuginaceae; genus Albugo; species Albugo laibachii. The sequence continues at coordinate 254,477 of CACSLJ010000003.1, read as the reverse complement.
TGCTACATTACAGCATAAAATTCGCGAAGCATACACGTACGAGATTGACTGAGCTCCTACTCATCAAACGTAAAAATTTCTCAGTGAAGGAAGGTATCAGGATGCTTTGGATGTCTCTGTGGAATGCCGCGATCTCGCTCAGAGTCACTTTGGAGATTCTCACGCGGTGTATGCGAGCACGATATCGAATATTGCGCTGATGTACAAGAGCATGGGGAAGATGGAAGAAGCGGTTGAGTCGTATCAACATGCTTTAGAGGTGTACGAGAAGTGCGTGGGGAAGCAGCACGCGTCTTATGCTACCACATTATTTAATCTGGGAGCATTGTACCGCACGATCGCGCAAAGCGCCAAAGGGATGGAACGATTACAAGCACGCCAACAAGCACTCGACTGCTTTGAAGTGACCTACAAGATTCGTAAAGAAAATTTGGACTCCAATCATCCCGATATCGCCCTGACGGAATGCAACCTTGGCCTGTTACACTGGCATTTCAAACAGCAGGAAAAAGGAGTGGAGATGCTGCAGGACGCCAAAGTACGACTCGAAGAAGTATATGGAGGCAAGCATGTATCTACAGCGCTAGCAATGAACAATCTAGCGTTTGTGTACAAAGAATCAGAAAGGTATGACGAAGCCATCGCTTTGTATGAAGAGGTTGTGGCCACTAGACAAGAGCTACTCGGGCCGCGTCATCCAGAGAGCGTGTTAGCTCAGCACAATCTAGCTGAGGCTTTCCGAGCAGCTGGAAACGAGACGAAAGCTTTGGAGGTCCAAAATGAGATACTCAATCTGTACGAAGAATTGAGCAACGCTGACGGGTAATTTGAAGTAACGCAAACGCGTAAAATGCTTTTTGATTTTATAGTCTGTTCTCGTGACTAACTCAAGGAAGCTCAATGGTGAAAGAGACGCACATCAGAGAAGGCCATTACGATTCCATTCTCTTCACAAGCAGCCTTGACCTCGTCATCTCGATTGCTTCCACCAGGCTGAATGATGTATTTGACTCCAAGCTTGGCCGCGTGGTCGATGGAGTCTCGAAATGGGAAAAAGGCATCTGAAGCAAGGCTGACATCGCTCAAGCTTTTCATAAAAGTTGTTTTTTCTGCCTCACTTAGTGCGGGGGGAGGATTCTTGAACATTTTGTGGAATTGTTCGAGTTCAGCTGGAGCCATATCACCTTCAATGTACCGGACTCGAGCATTCACTCGATCCTGTCGTTTCACACCACCGTTGAATTCGAGATTTCTGACCTTGGGATGCTGCCTCAAGTACCAGGTCGCTACTTTACGACCTGCAAGCTTCACGCAATCGACTCGACTTTGCTGACCAGCTCCAACGCCAATCATTTGACCATCCTTGGCATACCCGACTGAGTTTGATTGAGTGTACTTGAGCGTGATAGCAGCCAGGACAAGATCCCTTTCTTCTACTTTGCTCAGTTTTTGACCATCTGCGTGTCGAGGTGTTTGGATGTTTGCCACGTGCTCCTGATTGATGAGGATACTATTTCGTTCCTGTGCAAACACTACACCAGCCACTTCGCGATATTCCATATCAGGCGGGTTAAAGTCTGCGTCAGCCTGGAGAATGATATACTTTCCATTCTTCTTTGCTCGCAATATGTCCAATGCAGCCGGCTCATACCCTGGCGCTATGATTCCATCACTCACTTCTCGCTTCAAAATACTAGCTGTGGCTTCATCTACGACATCGCTGAGTGCAACGAAATCACCAAAAGAGGACAATGGGTCCGCGTTACGCGCTCGAAGGTACGCAGACGCAAGTGGTGTCAGCGTCACATTTCCAACTTCGTATACCTCGCTAATGCAATCAGTCAGGTTGACTGCAATCGCTGCACCAGCTGGGCTAACATGCTTGAAGGAAGCTGCAGCAGGAAGGTGTAACGATAGCTTCAGTTCTCTCGCGAGCTGGTACGCATTCACAGCGTCAAGGAGATTGATGTAACCTGGTAATCCATTCAGTACTTTGAAGGGAAGCTTCGAGCCCTCGATACTGTAGATACTCGCTGGTTTCTGATGGGGATTGCAGCCATACTTCAAAGACATTTCATGTTTGTATGCTCGAGTGATATAAGAGTTTTGTGTGGGTTCACATGTGATTTCTTTCTGCATCCAGGAAGAGATGGCTGTGTCATATTTGGCAGACAGACTGAATGCCTGTGCTGCATATTGACGCCGAGAGTCTAGTGTTGTTGTGAACGCGTTACTTTCTAATTCAGCTTTTAACCCGGCATATTGACAAGGACTCGTGCAAATAACAACTGATTGATGGTTTTTGGCTGCAGAACGCAGCATAGAGGGACCTCCGATGTCGATATTCTCAATGCATGTAGCAAAATCTCCATTCTTCGCAACCGCAGACTCAAAAGGATAGAGATTGAGCACAACCAAATCGATGGGAAGCATTCCATGGGAATTCATTTCAATTTCATGCTGCGAATTGTTTCGGACACCTAAAATGCTTCCGTGGATTTTGGGATGCAAAGTCTTGACACGTCCATCGAGGATTTCCGGAAAGCCAGTGTATGATGATACATCGACGACAGGAAGTTGAGCTTCGCGCAGCGCGTGTGCTGTGCCTCCAGTGGAGAGTAATTCGACGTTATGTCGACAAAGAAATGATGCAAATTCAACGAGACCAGTCTTATCGGATACAGAAAGCAATGCTCGCTGGATACGGACTTTGGAAGCGGTACTGCTTGTCGGCACAGCGCTCAATATATGGCTCATTGGATCGATTATTTTAATGGCGTAGGATCGGCGAGTCTTCACGTGTGAATTCAACCAATGAGTAAGCGAAAATCGCATTTTGTACCAATCATTTCAAGCGTATGGCGGCAAGCGCGCAATATTCCGATAATAAGACACATTGCATTAATGATACGATCATGTTATTATAGATACAAGGTCCAAACAGCGGTCGCTGTGATGACAAAAGTAAGAACGAGATAGATCTGAGCAAAGTTGATGGAGCTGATGAATTTGATGTTGTAAGGTGTGATCGAAGCACCCGTGAAACCCCAAACTCGCTGACAGTATTGGCTTCCAATAACCTGGAACCAGCATGGAATGGTCAGACCTAGCAAAAATCCCAATATCCCTGCAATCGAAAATATAAAGTCCAACTGTTTGAAGACCATGGCTAATATAAGTGGTGGGATGGACACTAACAATCGACAAACATTTCTTGCTACTTTCGGACCTAATGGGGCAGCCAAGCTTTTGGGCATGCAAGACAAAAGGTTATCACCGATAGTTACACCCACCATTGGATATGTGGAAATGACATTCACCACAGGAAACAATAAGATGATGAATTTGAGGACGGCGCCTAGCATACTCAATGCAAGCTGAGATGCTTGCGTTGAGTCGCAAGGAGCCCACCCATTTCCACAGCCGGTATAATTGCTCCACATGAGACTGACTAGCGGATTCACGTTATCAAATGTCAGTGCTCCAAGCACACCGAGTAGAAGATAGAACGTCCCAGATATCAGTAAGGCACTAAATGCCGTATCTCGAGCAAACATTTTCGGATACAATGGCTGTAATACATCGGGCATGTTGTAATGACAATTCAATGCTAATAATGTGGGACCAAATCCTTTGCCAAAATGCTGCCAGTTGTATCCGCCGATTTGCTTATATCGTACCCAGACTGCTTCACCTCCATCTGAATACAGCTTGCCTAGTATCGTGCCCAACATGAGCGAGAATGCAAGCACGCGATAAAAACAAAGAATCTTTTGCACGTTCGCTTGTTCGCTAAGATTGAGAATGACAATAGAAATTACAATCACACCAAAAAATACCATCAACAAATAGTAAGCGTTCAAGCAACTGCTTGAGGGAAGCCCATAAACATCACATGGAATATCCATAATTTGGGTCATAATGATGGAAGCTAAGGAAGAGGCAAAGATCGATGCATACGACCAAAGAGAGCCGATACCATACAATGTGATAACAAGCTGAACGGTATACTTTCCAAACTCACCGGCGAATATTTCTCCCACAAGTGTGAAATCGAATTTACGATATGTGATGCGATGTAATGGCCCTCGCCCATGCGTGGCTGCGAACACGCCTTCCGCCCGCGCCAGGGATTCCAGTGTGTAATTCATAGTGATGATAGCTCCAAATAGCCCGATAAGCAGCAAGATCGAGCAAAGTAGAATTCCGGCAGAATGGAAAGCGTGAGGTAAACCGAAGCAGCCAGTTCCTATAATGTAATTGAGAGCCATCGCAAGCGCAACGCTTGGGCCATACGGCTTTACACCTTGTGCACGTGCATCTCCAGGATTAAGAGACTTTTGCTGCTGTGCACTATACGGCAGCAAATGCAATGTTTCGAGCGGCATTATTTTCAAAATAGACCGCTCTCCAAAATCAACGATGACACCTATGCTCAGTTGCGATAGATCGTATGGTCGTGTGCTAGATTCGGATCCATACTTAAATTCGAATGTGAGGAAAACGAAAAGTGCACCTTATGGTATCTGTGGGGTTTGAACCCACGCAGACCGCAGTCTAGTGGATCTTAAGTCCACCCCCTTAGACCACTCGGGCAAGATACCTTGTTGTCAAAGTGCCTTAAATACACTTTAAAAACTAGGATGGCTCTGAGCTGCTTGGATACTGAGGACTTTTTCTGCACTTGCGATAGAATTATTTACCAGTCCAAATGGCTCCTATTGTGTCAAATCAAAGCATCATTGTACGAGACAAGATAGAACCGCACCGATGTTAAATGCAATTATCTTTCGTGCTTTTCTGAAGACTCGATAGTATGTCCAGCCTCTGATTCACCCGCGTGTTTCCAGGAAATGCTTTCTTAGCCATCTCGCATACATTCCCAGTGTTTTTTACAGGTTCTTCTTGATCTTGGGACAGTATTGAGGAAATGGTTGGGATCGCTGTAGTGATGGTACCGTCATAAGCGTATTGTATCACATGAAGCCAAACTCGGAGCGGAGTCTGCTGGAGCATGAAGCCTACAACCTGCTGGCGACCGAAAGGTAGCATTTGAGCAGCAAAGCCATTAAAGACACACTCTTTCCCAAATATGTAAATCGCCAAGTAGTGAACTGCTAAAGCATACCCGAATCTTCCTCTAGAAGAGCTCAAGTGGAATTGCGACAGCGAGATTGTGATCCATTCTGCCCATTGTTGATCGACGAAAAAGTTGGTATGGCGACATGCTGATGCACAAGCCTGGAACAAAGCATTTTCGAGACCCTCAATTCCAAAAGGAACACCGAGAGTGTGCAGCATCCGCGCATCCATAAGCTCCTTCCAACTCCATTTGCGTAATTCGGATGGGAAACTCGATGTGAAGGTCAATGTGACGAAATGCGCAAAAGCTGAGTTACCAAACGAAACTGTTGCAAACTCGTTGATAAATCGCTCCACAAACACCATTACCGCTTGCTCGGATTTTGGTAGAGCTGCCAATTTGGCCGAGAATTGTGCAAGTTTTCTATATTCAGTCGAGGTGGAACTTGCAGGATCCAAATTCGAGAAGTGGTCAAGCATCGCGACCATTTGTTCGTACATATTCAGATTCTCTGGGTCGTGATTTCCAAAGTGCTTCTCCAAAATGGTTGAGAGAAGGTCGTTCATGGACATTGTCAAGGTTTCATCGAACAAGGTATTCGTGAAAAATGGATGGAAGAGATGAAAGATCTTCTCCTCAGTGCTGATACTTGGCATTTTGAATCCACTCGATTGCAAGTCCATAGTCTCTAGTCCCTTTAGATATCGACAGCACGCCGTCAGAATCTGCCTGGTGTCGTCAATGCTTTCACTGCCTTCGGAGCTGACTTGAGATGTTTGTTTGTCATCAAGATCGCGTGAAGTCAAATACTGCATACGTGAGAATGGCGCGTAGAACCACGAGGATGGAAATGGTAGGTTGCTGGCAATGTACGAGTTGGCCTCTTGTGGTATTCGTAAATGATACGATTCGAAATTCAGCGTGGTACATCCTTCGAGTCTAACAAGTGCTTCCGTATGCTCTTCTTGTGCGCGTGAGGAGCCAACTAGCGCTTGATAAGCCGCCTGTAAAACTCTTACTGCGTAATGGTTTTCATGCAGCGGAGAGATCGAAGCCAAATACCCAGGATTCAGTATGATGGACACCAGTAAGCGTTGTGCAACAGCTTCCATGCCCGGTACCAGCTTTTCCAGTAAAGATGCTGTTACAGCATAGATACGATCCAATATCGTCGAAGAACAAGTATCCGTTTGGAGCAAAGGTGGCGCAATTGCAATTAGCAACTGAGCTGCTTGTAAATTGAGAATTCTCAGCACATCTATCGCTCGCCGATCAGTATAGTCATCAAGTTGCGTCTTCCGAGCTTCCAATACTCGACTGACAAAATCAAGCAGGGTGAGATGGATATCTGATGCCATCACTTGTACCAGCTCACACTCATCTTCATCTGGACCCTCAAGCCCTGCTGCAAGATAGCTTCGATGAAATGTGACCAATGCGACTAGCAGATCTCCCAATATGTACAAATCGCACAAGGATATGGCACTAACAAGGCGCTGCAATCCTTCTTTGGATTGATTTGCTTGGACCAGCTTGAATATTTCAGTAAATGAGTCGAGGTCGAACGAGAATCGCCTCGCTACTTTACACGCTGCAGCAAGAAAGCGGACTGACGCGCTGACCAACAAAACTGAGTAGCTATCACTTTTGCAGAAATCGCGCTGGATGATTTTGTGTGCATTTGTGACAAACCACAAGAGCTGGCCAAAGTAATGTTGTGCTTCCTGTACAGCGTCCAGCTCACAAAAGGATGCTAGGGAAGCAAATATGGCAGCGACTTTGATTGTTTGCAGTTTGTCGGCCGATCCGCCCAAGTATGCAGTAACTTTTTCGCATAGTACAGCGTAATGGTACGAAAAACAATGAAAGTCGAGTCGAAATCCCAAAAGTACACGCCAAATCCGGTAGCATTCTATCTGAGCTGATGCAAATGCCTCACTATCGTTTCGGATGGCCAAAATACCTCGGATTGTATGGATGAGGCCGGATTGCATCAGCTGAAGGGCTGCAGGTCGTCCGCTCTGACACATTATTCGAACAAGTCGGAGCATACTTTGCAGCGAAAGAAGTACTGACGCATCCTTCTCTGTAAGTAAATTCTCCAGTTCTTGATCAAAGAAATATGTCTGAAGCCAGGCTATGAGAGATACTTCGCGTTGGTTCACGATTGCGCTGGAAGCCCTTGGAGAGTGTAGTGCCATCACCGATAGTATCTCAAGGATCTTGTTGATACTGTGAACATCCACGGAAGCCAGCGATCGCAATATGTATGTCAGGCGAAGAGGTAATCTAGTCTGGAATAATCCTTGAATCAGGTCCAATTTGATCAATTCGGAATCGCTGATACCATGCTGGGAATCCCCTTGCTCATTTATTCGCCTGTCCTCATTGTTCTTGAATGCAACCTCTGAGTGATAGATCACATCTGTGTAGCCTCCCCCTTGATCTCTTTCAGTGAGAATCTCATAAGAGCGTGATCCCTCGATAACAAGACTGCCGGCAGCCACCTCGAAAGAAAAATTTGGATCATGTTTTAACTCGGAATTGTCTCCCAGTATCTCCAGACGTTGTGAATAGAGGGGAACGAGCAGGGCGTGTAAGGCATCAACTGCAGCGACAATGACCGTTTGGTTTGTATCGTCCAAAGCGCATCGCAAAGTCAGAGGTAGAGAATCTGACATTGATGTAGGGTACAACGTCATCGGGCTTTTCTTAGCAAACTGCAGTTCACGCTTGCGTACTATATTCGCAATGACTCGTAGAGCCATAGCTCGCTGGCTGGCCACTGTACTGCGTGCCAAGTGTTTTAATTCCGATAGCGTGTAACCCGGTTGTTGTGGATCATCTCCATGATGATAGAGTCCTGAGATCAACGCCGGTCGCGTAGAATCACTTCCATTCATTCCGTTGCTATTGATGCTGAGTATACCCCCGTAAAAGTCATATCGCAGCGCTCCTCCCTCAGAGCGTATTGCGTTTCCTGATCGCTCTGACTCCTCAACCGGATGAATCCAAGCATGCTTTGCACGCTCTTCCAGCGGAAGATACTGACTCTGGCGATGAAGGTCATCTTCCGAGCGAATTCCAGCCCAGTGGATGGGAGTAGAGTGGATTCCTACGTCTGCAGACTTGACCAAACTCTCACTTTCAGGTTCCTTGTCCTTGCGATTCATAAAAAGCTGAATTACTGCAGGGTCTAGCGACTCCCGGAGCTCTTTTTGAGCCTGTTGGATTTCTTCGACCGGCATGGACGCTATCTTCTTTTCATTCTCCATGTGGATTGCATTCCTTCTGTCTGAAGCACTGCATTTTGAATCGGAAGAACTGAGAAGCGAGTTTTTAGCGCTCTGTCGCCTTCGCCCGAAAATGCTTGCTCGAGACTCTTTTCGAGCGTGAGGAAAGCCAGAGGCTTCAAATACTTTTTTGTTGATATCTGTGTGCTCGAGAGAGATAACGTCACGTTCGACGACTCGGCCCAAAATCGGAGCTGATACTTGCGCACTGTCTTGTTCCGTTTCTGATTTGGTTGGTACAGGAGTATTGCGACGAATGACTTTTGCTGCAGGTCTTTTTTTGGAACGAATGAATTCTTCTTGTTCATTCAGAATTTGCTCAAACTCGTCATTTGGAGTGGTTGGATGCATGTTTGCTGCAAATAACTTGTTATTGATTTGATTAAATTATGTACAATTAGCTCAGTTGGCTGATTGACGAGACTATGGTGAGAAATTGCTTGTGTGAATTACCGGACGAATTGCAGACTAAGGTGTACCGGGTACCCACATCTTGCTCCTACTATCACGGTCGACTCGTGTCATAGACTGAGATATTATGCATACTCTGGGTAAATTTATGAACCGTGCTCGGTCTTGCACCAGGTAGATGATTTATCCCTGGAAAGTTGAGAATGATAGAAGCCCCCCAGGTTGACCGACGGGCGCTTGAGGATGGCATAATGGACGCCTTATTGACAGAACACTACCCTGCAATTCGCCTTCGAAATGTACCCCACGATCATGAGTACAAACCTTAGGCCTTTACTGTGCGCACTTCTATTGATTAAGAGGCGTTCTTAATGTACTGCGTTTCGGACCTTCGCTTTATCTCTACAACTGCCGACTGCCTTTGTAACAAAAGCGATACGGCATGTCGGGGTCTTGGTACTGTCCTTGTCGACACCAAGCAAACAACCGCTCATATAATGGTAATACGTCCTGTGAGATTAAGAGAGGAGTGAGGCTTATCTTGCGTCTAATGACACATCAATCATTCACAGGCTTTTGCTCAAACTTGGCCGACGTTGTACCGCAGAGTATGCTACGTTTGAAGTCAGTCTATATTCGCACGCAACGATTTCATGTCCGAGTTCCTGGTCTGAACAAGAAAGTGCTAGCAGTTGTTCGTTTAAAGCTGTCAAGGACCTCCAACCTCAGCCCTCTTTTGTCTGTCCCAACACGAATCGATAGAAAAAAGTCTTTCGATTAGTCAGTCAGTCTGCTCCTGAGTCCATTTGCATGCTTGGCTTCCCAACCTTGTGATCATAATCACTGACTACACTGTAATCACTCTATTCTTCCCACGTACCCGGGAGCTTCTGACGAACTTCCATGTCATCGGGAAGCTTTGCCCATAATACAATTCGACAAATACAGGCAAACAATGATCTTCGAAATGCTTGTGATATTGTTTTACTCCATCAACTGTTTTGTCGAATGCGAAAACGATCCGAACCTCCAGATGCCATTCAATGGGGCCTTCTACAATCTGACACTGAAGAATCTCTCATCGAGATACCAACTTCATATCATAGAGCAGCGACCACACGAAGAGGATCGGAAGCTTGAAAAGTACATTCATCTCAACACCGTTTTGCGTGATACAACTTATAATGGAGATTGTGGCTCGGCTGAGATTTTTATCGATAATGAGGCCACTTTTCAGGCCCAAACAAACTGTAAACGAACAGAGCTTGTTCGAACTGTAAACATCGCAGCAGGATCAATTTTTGTTCGATTTTCCATCCTGGTGGAAAAAGAGTTTAACAACACAGAGCTTGACTATCAAGTGGGCTTTTTGGAATCGCACAAGGGCGAGGTCCGAATTCAGCAAAAGGGGCTCACCACACCGGAAATTCGGATCCTCAACGATTCCAATCCGAACGCTGTGATCGCAAAATTCCCTTTTGAGTATCGCAAGTATCACAATTTCGGGATCGAAGGCAATCTGAATGCCTTTGCGTACTATTACAGCATCGATGACACACCGCTGGAAAAAGTCGGAGAGGCACCGTACACCAAACTCGATCCAAACTCGAATACAGATGGAGAGGTACATTTCGGTCTGCTCAGTTATATGGAGAACCACACGCCCATCGAGCCTGACTCATTGATACTCACTGGAGTGACTATCGTGGAAACAGAGAGTACAAGTGCGGAGGGTTGATCATGTCTTTTGTGTAGCGATTTCTTGTATATCGTCAAATAAAATGTGTTGTATTCAAGTCTTAGTCCTCAACCTGCGGCCATATTTTCGCTGTTGCAGCTCAATTGGCTCTGAAAGTGCTGAGGCTCCTAGCGAGTTGGTCGTAAAGCTCTTGTGGCGAAAGGCGCATCTCATCAGAGTTTTGAGTCTCCAGTTTTGTATGAAAGATCCAAACTTTTGCTTGACAGGTTCCAAATCATGCATTCGGATATAAACAGATCATTCCTCATCCTCGGAATCCAGAGGCTCACCATCAAGATCTTCATCATAATCGCTTTCGACCGCTTCCTCTCTGTGGTCGTCGATAGGCTGTCGCTCATCCAGCGGTTCACCATCAAGATCCTCATCATTCCTTTGTGTGTCATGAGCACTTTTCGATCGTATCGCCAGCTCAATTGTCGCATCCTTACGAAGTGCATCAAGATCGCGTTTGACCTGATCAACGAGAGATTTGGCATCTAAAGACCCACCACCATGAGAAGTTGAGGCTGGACATTTCTGTGGCGCTGTATACTCCTTCAGCCAGCGTAATCGTGCCAGCATCTGCGCAGCAGATCCACTAGACACAATTCCAGATTGTCTGCATCGCTTTCGTATCGCTTCTTCTTCAGGCTCACCAAGTACAAGAGCCTTCTCTCCTACACTCGATGTTGACTGTTCCTCGTCCACTTTGCGTAGAAACGTTGCGTTCAAGCCAACCAGAAATATCGGTGGGAACAAGCTCCAGCTCTCCCAGGCAGTGAGCACATTGAGCACTTTTTCCTTCATTACGTTCGCCGACATTCGACCTACAATTTTCCGATGGCAAGAGCGCAAGATATCCATGATAGATGGAAGATATTCCTGGAAAGTTGTGCGAAATAGCGACGCATTTTTCACCGCTGCAGAGCTGTTGTGTAAGATGTCTGAAGCGACGAAAAAGTATGCAACTTTGAGCACCGCTGAATCTGCGGGAATGTTGCCAGTAGCCAAATTCGCATTGGATGGTGCTTCCTCCTCTTGGAATGATTTGTAGAGGATCTGTACGATGTCGGTTGCATACTCAGAATGGTCGAGAGCAAAACCCATCGCTTTTTTTATCGATGCACGATCCAATGTGGAAGCTGCCAGAATCGACTTGAATTCTTCATACTTTTCGCGAGGTAATTTCTCTCGATCACGTCCCCGTTCACGATCACGAGCCTTTGCGAGCTGTTGTCCCGTCATCATTTGATGGCTCGCTGCAACATTTCGACTCTGAAATGGTTCCTGTGGAGCGGGAGCGAATCGTTCTTGTCTGACGGGACTTTGGAAGCGTTTGCCTCGTATCTGCCCAATTGATTTGTGACTGTTTTGTGACGATTCTGATGAAGACCGAGATGAAGGACGAGATCGAGATGTGGATGGTGATCGAGAATGAGAATTTCTGCCCTTGGACCATCTTTTCCTAGGCTCTTGAAAACGACTGTCACGATTCTGTCTAGCATCAAATCGATCACGACTCCTTCCCCGCGCATTTGGTGATCTTTGGCGAGCACGATATTGCTTTCGGCTGTTGCCGGAGCTTCGACTTCGACTTCGACTTGAGCTCCGACTCCGATTTCGGCTTGAGCTTCGACTTCGGCTGCGACTGCGGCTGCTACTATCGCTTCTTGAATTGCCACTTGAGCTACTCGCACGATTCTGTTGTCTTCGCGTGCTCATTCTCTGAGTTCGATGCCGACTTCGTTCAGATCGAGACCTTGAGCGAGAAGACGACTTTAAAGTTGTTTTTTTCACGGGTATAGCGCTACTTGGCATTTTCGGAGGAACCCATGCTGGTCCATCCTTGCTCATCTGAAAAGGTTCTTCTCGCCATCGACTAAGAGAATCTCCCATCGCCAATGAGTACACTCTCCATCGATAATACAGATACAGAGGAGAAGCCTTTGTGACCGGAAGCATAGATTCCGAAAGAAATGCGAAATCTGGATTAGAAGCTTCTCGTAATGCAAGTTGTGTTTCAAATGTTGCGCCATCTTTTGCAACAAAGCTCGCTAACGTATCGACTCGTTTCCAAAGTCTTTCCTCGCTGGGAATCGTGACAATGACTCGTTCTTCTTTTCCACTCAATGGTAGAACGATATTCGACAATGTGGGTGGATGTGCGGTTGCATTTGCCCGTCGAATTGCTCGTAACTTTTGATAACACGCGGTTAGCATCCTTGTCAATTATAAAAATCCAACTCGGAAAGCGTACATTACGTGCATTCGGGTCAATTTTCACAGCTTTACCCCATCCAACGACGATCTCATGTCCATTCAGCTGATACATTCAATATAACAATTTTTGGTTGGTTGAGCGGTTGATGGAAGCTCTAGCGTTTGCACTCGAACTCATGTGCGTACCTCTCGATTGTTCAATGCGACACGTGCTTCATCGGCGTCTTCCCGAGTAAAAAAACTGACAAATCCGCATATCCTTCTACGCAGTCTCTCATCTTCCGTCCTTGGCCACATAATCTTGACCGAGTACACCTCACCAAATTTCCCGAATTCTTCCTCCAACATTTGCTCTGTCATGGAAGGCGCCAAATTCCCAACGTACAAATTCGTCGTAAACGGATCGCCATTGTCAAAGGATCCTTTGGTTAGACCGCCTTCATCCACATTTGGTGGTAATGGTTCCCTACACACATTATAAGCTCAAAATCTTCATTAGAATCGTCCGAATACCTTCCTTTGATTTCTTGCAAGAAATCATCAATCTGACGACGTTTTGTCTGTTTCTGCTGCTGGTGATACTGATCCTTTCGTTCTTGTCGGTCTAAATCGTTTTGCTTCATTTCTTCCAGCATTTTGTCCATTTCAGAGCGCTTGGAAACTCGCTTCCATCCACCAGATGCTTCTTCACACGACAATGCGCTCTCCAAATGTATCTCTTGCGCCGTCATGAACGCTCGTTTCGTTCCACGTTGCGCACTAAACGCATTTGTTTCGGAAGAAAAACCGGTATTGTTGGCAAGATCGGTGTTTAAAGCGGAATGTGTGTCGCTTTTGGCCTATACAATCGGTTTGATATGGAGAATCTCACGCTACGAGAACGTACTTGAACAAACATTGGTCCCTGGTCGTTCTCTTTGTGCTCAAAAGAGGCGACAAACTGAGCATAAATCGCGGCAGCTTCTTCATCAGCCTTAATCTTCTTCGCTTCTCGTTCTTCTCTTTCCTTTAGGAGTTGAAGTTGAAGTTAGAGGTTGGGTGTTTGGTGGAGATTTGAGATAAGAGCCAGGAATGCATCAGTTATTGGATAATAGAGCGTAATATAAAAAGTATACTTTTTCAAATTTTGTTTTCGTTTGATGACCAAAGACGAATCGAGCGAGCTTATCGTCTGTGAGGTTACCTAAGGAATTTGGTTCCATTTCGTCCTCCTCAATTCCCCAAGGAAGAGATTTATCAGAAGAACCGCTACGGGGTGGATTCATTATACGCTGGCTATCAAAGACTTGAGAAAAAAGCGATGGCATGTTACGTTCGTTTACTAAGTTCGGTATGGTTCGCTTAATCTTGACGAGACTTTAGAGTGCGCGACATGATACCCTTAGGGGTGCTACGAGGCATTTTCGCGGTTACTATAAGCTTCAATGGGTAGGAGGAGGAGAGCGCTCTTACATGATGTGTACTACGGCTCCCCAACCCGATAGAGCATCACGATTGCATGCTGATAAAAGGCATTGGGATAAAGTTTCGAATAGATCTTCGCTTTCCTATGTTCATGTGGTCCACATTAATTTCAAGTACCATGGGTTTTTGTGGCTAAAATGCGCTCACCATATCTGGTCGATACATCGACTCGCACATTCCATACAGAGCTTCTTCCATAGTACCAGCGACAACGAAATCTTTCGTCTTCATCTCACATCCCAAACAATCCATACTCGACAAAAACGGCTGATTATCGGCTGTGAGACCCGCAATTACCGGTTCAATAAACCAAGGCCCAAACCTGTTCATTTCTTAGCAAAATGCGAACGATTCATTGAGACCGATTCTTCACGTACCGTTTCTTGTACATCATAGCCGATAAATAGGAGCTCAAAGTCTCTGGCTTGAGATCTCGTTCTTCATTCATTTTGTACATATTCACTTTGAATTTGAGTCTGAGGAAAGATATCAATGCCACAATTACGAGAGATAACACCAAATGAGCTTACAGTTGCGATACAGTCTGGACATCGGTCGCAAGGCCCGCTAATCCTAGAAAGATCTTGTCACTGACGCGAAACACCTTTTGAAAATTTGTCGATATAGTTTGAGCTTGTAATCCTAAACGGGTATCACTGCAGAGCAATTTTCATGATTGTTTGTGGTTTTGTTTGCAAAAGAACAAATACCATGCGATACCGACGCAATCTTTTCCCGCCATCGCAATGATAGCAGAGCCATTATATGATAGTATCGACTATTGCAGCATCATCAGAAGAGTTCTATGCATTCACTTTAACTAAAATCGCTCACCATTTCGACAACTAAAGATTCTTACAAACCCCTCCCTAGAATATAGTAAAGCAACATAAAATCAGGTTACCCTAAAATAATGTGGACTGCGTAGAAATGATTTTTTATCACGAGTTAAGTATGCTTGCGTGCATCCTAACATCAATCTATTTCTAATTCATATCCGCTGCAGATCCTTGATACAAATCTGGCAATAGGAAGCTTCCCTTTGGTGAGTGGTAAGAGCCTTTGTAAAGCCGTCCACAAACCGGCATGACATCCCACTCCAGACGAAGAGTGACATTTGCACCGCGAAGATCATCGTATTGGCTTGCTAAGAAGTACTTGACCATTTCATCATCGTAATCCAGATCGGCATCTTCCTTTTTCCCAATAATCCAATCCCATATAACCACTTCATTCAGCTTATTTTGAGGAGTTTCAAATTCTGCGATAATGTACAGAAAAATCTGCTTTACATTCCAGTTGAATATCGAGCTGAGGTCTAGAAATGTATAGGAGTCATATAGAGAGCTAGTATACAGAGTATACACTTACCTGCTTTCAAGTCGAAAGCGATCGTGGCACGATCCGTTTTGTCTCGGTATTTCCTTAGGGAGTGAAAACTACTCATTTCAAGTTTATCAACAGCAACTTTGTCGACATGGATTATTGTTGTGATAGCAGTGAGTGCCACAAGGATTCCCAAAACGGTCAAAGACATGAAGAATAGCGCATTCGCTCGAGTCCACACAGAATACATGGTGAAAAGCGTTTGACGTAAAAATTCCCCTCAAAATGCTGTCGGAATTGCTTTACTGACATTAATGACCACACGTCAAAAGATGTCACGAGTGTACAGTACTTATCGACATAAAACCTTATCATGTCGTGTATCCTCCGTACTTGTTAGCTCACACGCATTTAGCCAGGTTTTTAAGGTTAGAATTACTTAATTTGTTTGAATAGCTACAGCACAATTATGTAGTCTTAGAGGTTGCAGCCAGTCAAACATATAACCTCGGATGTGAGGTTAGGACGCACGGCAATTAGGTTACTATCCCTACTCTCTGCTCATTCCCACCTTAAACCGCTGCAAAGAAGACGTACACACATGAAATCTGATTGTGTTTCTGATCGACGAAAACGGAGTTTAAGCGGATCGATTATCTCGCGAGGGATACCATGCGACTCCTTCATAGCGCCCCTTTTCCTTCATAAGACCTATGACATGATCGAGTCGGCGCCCAAGCATCTCGCTTGCTGGTCTGCTTCCGGGCAATCGTTTATTATAAAGAATCCACGTGAATTCGCTGTTATAATGCTTCCACAATATTTCAAACATAACAAATTTAGCAGTTTTGTACGACAGCTTAACTTTTATGGTTTTCGAAAATATAAAAAAGATGAGGTCATGATAGCGCTGGAGGAAGATGAAGCAAAACACTGGTGGGAATTTTATCATGAAAAATTCATTCGAGGGAAGAAAGAATTGATGTCAGATATCAGAAGGAAGACATACTCCGATTCATCTACGCCAGAGAAACACGAAGTGGAAGCGTTAAAGAGCAATGTGAATCGATTGCAAGGTCAAGTTGCCCAATTGATGGAGCAGCTTACAGGACTCACCAACATGGTGAAAACTTTGATCTCTGCTCGAGAGTCAGTTCAAAATAAGAGAGTGAGTGATGTTCAAGCACAACAACAATCACAACCATCCAATATGCTGTATACAGAAGTCGGAGGATATGGGGAAGCATGGCCGAAACGAGCAAGAATTTCAGGAGGATTCACATACACTGATCCATCACTGCTTGTTTCAAATGTGCCGAGTGTTTCAATGAATGGATCGGATTCTCATGCTTCATCGAAATTAAGCGATGCGCAATTGTTGGAGTGGTCGGAACGATCTGGTATTGATTTCTTTACACAGGATGAGAGGTCCCTGCAGTTATGTGATGGTGAAGATTTGTTATCATACACATAACATTATCAGAAATGCTATTGTACACAAAAATCAGGAATGTATGAAAAGTATTTGAGTTTGTAATGAATATAGCTAAAGTCTATCAAGCATTGAATCCTTCATTTTGTATTACTTAATAAATCAGTATCTTCAAAACCCACTGACCAAATAGTTTCGAAACGGTTTGCTCATTCGAATCGATACGATATGTAAGAGTATATTGCTGACTCCAAGAAGAATACATATCACCATTCTGGCTTTCGCGCTCGAGATTCTAATCCAACTGTCCTGCATTTGTGTCTCTGAAGAATCATTCATGATCGCATCCAGGCATATCAAGAAGCCAAAGAACACCATTGTGTGATTGAGTATGTTGAAAAGATACATCATTTTGAACTGATGCGTAATGAATGGCGATCGTGAGCCAAAGAATCCACAAATTCCAGTAATCATTCCTAGTACATATGTGAGTAGAGGCTGACCTGCGATCAATGTTAACATGTAATAGAGCAGTATGGCGATAGAGATTCGATTGCAGTTCTTTTGGTGCGTACGGAAGACGACGTCATTTACATTGAAAACGACAGTTGAAGTTACGTGCTCGAGTGTACATTGTGCGCCAGTGTCGTTGTTGTTTTCATGATTTGATGTGGACACATTAGGATGAATGACGACGTTGATAGGAGGTAATTGCTTTAGTTCTAGATTTACTTTATTGGCTATTTCATCGTCTACGGAATGGTAGTTTGTGGAAGCTTCAGTTGATACGTTGTGATTGTCCGCCATTTACCTTGTAAGTGATTTGCAACTATGAAGCTCTTGATGCGTCAATGCGATGACACATCACATGGAAGATTTCGTGGGTACAAGCATGAATCCAGCAAAGCTATCATCTTTGGAGGTGTTTGGTTCATGGAGTTTATAATGTAATAAGGTATGAAGTACTATTTAGCGGGCATTTTGCACGTCAATCATACTCCAGGGTAGCTTATATCTATTTTCCATTTGTATAAAGTTAGAGAGTGACTTTACCCTTATCCATCAGAGTGTATCACGTGGATGTATGAGAATATCTTTATCACTAATAGTATTTACTGGTAGAAAGTATAAATTGCTAAAAGTCGCATCGCCGTTTTTATCTTCTTCTCTGCTGCTCGTTCCTTAAAGAGAATGGGTCAAACAAAGTCGACCTGCTTGCAGGAAGAAGGGATGCAAAAGCGGATCTCTAGTAAAATGAAAACATATGACGAGTTTGCATTGCATTTGAGTCAAGCGAATGAATGGTACGTGTCACGTAGTTCTTCATACTGTTTTTAACATCAAATTGCAAGGGCGAAATTGTGTCCAACACCACAACATTGCTACCTCTCGTTCCATGTCATTATTGATCCACGTCTCACTCCGCAATTTGTGCCGAAAATGTGGAAACGCGGCAGAAATGTAATACTATTATTCATATTGCCTGTTTTTGTAATGGCTCTAATGCGATACGAAGGTTCTGGTGGAAGTTCGCAAATTTCGAAGGCAAGAGAACGAGTTCTTGGATGCAATTGAACGAGAAAAAAATGGAGCAAACTCTTACGCGATTGGCATGCCACCATTGACCGAATGTATTGGTCAGGCCAAGATCGTCACAGTTCAGCAGTTTTATTGTATTTACAACTTTCTATCGGATGTGAAGTCTTTCGCACTGCATACAATACCAGCTACTGAGCAATTGTACGTTAGCTACTTGCTCACTAGGTCTCAAGTTAAAGAGTTACTATCGTAGAGATCACAAAAATGAAGAATTGGAGTGTCCGATTTGCATGGATGAAAGGAAGCAGATCGTTCTTGAATGCACCCACAGCTTTTGCGTATCGTGTGTTAGGAATTGGTAATATCACGAGCAAACATGAGGACTTGGTTAACGTTGATCTTATTGTAGGAGTGGACAACAAAAATCCTGCCCAACGTGTCGGGCTATCATAAGTTGTACTGAAGGAGAAGACCTCTGGCAACTTTTGACGAATGAGATTGACGACATCGGCTCTTATGCTAACGACCTCATTGCTCGAATTTATGAATTTCTGGAATTGAGAGAAGCATCCGTATTCACAGAGCAGGACTTGGTACGATCCGAAGCATTACACGTAGAGGCACAATCACTCGATTTGGATCCCATCAACATGAAAGCAATCGCTGATTACGTCAACACATACATATCCTCATCCTTACCTGGTCAAGCGTCTATGTATCCAGGGAATAACAGGCAGGATTGGATACACACCGATTCAGATTTCGCGTTGGCCTTGCAATTAGCAGCAGGGCAAGATCAATTTGAAGCCATGCAAATTTACGAGCAAACGAAGCCAAGTTAAGGAGAACAAGCATCCAAGTCGATCGCCATGAAGGAATGTTCATAAATGTAATATCAGTAAGCTGTCTGTATCTAAACATAAATCTTGAATATGAGCAAGGGCAGCAATGTAACCCAACAATTCCTTTGTGCGACGATCTAATATCAAAAAAGAATCACGATCACTATCGTAATAACGCGATTTTTGAGTTGAAGTTGCGCATTTTATCGAAAAGAGAAGTTGACTTTATGTTGCGGGAATTCTCATTGCGCTTACAGCGTCCAAATCGATGGTTTTTGAGCTCTAAACGCTTCTCAAAAAGCGCGGGCTCTGTACTAAATGGTAAACTGGATAAAACCGCATCTGAATACGTTGAAAATGAAAGACATATGGCGCAATTAGTGGAAACTTTTGACAAGCGCATGGATCAGGTGTGCCTTGGAGGCGATAAAGCATCAAGAGATCGGCATCTTTCGCGTGGAAAATTTCTCGTGCGGGACCGTATCGATGCGCTTATTGATCCTGGATCTCCATTCTTGGAACTATCGCCTTTGGCAGCTTTCAATATGTATCGGGGAGAAGTCCCGTCGGCAGGAATTGTGACGGGTATAGGATGCATTCATGGAATCAAGTGCGTTATCCTTGCGAATGACGCTGCTGTAAAAGGCGGAACGTATTTTCCCTTGACCGTGAAGAAACATTTACGAGCACAAGAAATCGCATGGGAAAATCGACTGCCCTGCATCTATCTGGTCGACTCGGGTGGAGCTTATCTTCCGTTACAAGCGGATATCTTCCCGGATAAAAATCACTTTGGTCGAGAATTCTATAATCAAGCAAGAATGTCAGCGGCGGGAATACCGCAAATTGCTGTTGTAATGGGATC
Organism: Albugo laibachii; assembly: GCA_902706625.1. Taxonomy (NCBI): domain Eukaryota; phylum Oomycota; class Peronosporomycetes; order Albuginales; family Albuginaceae; genus Albugo; species Albugo laibachii. The sequence goes on along the minus strand of CACSLJ010000003.1, from coordinate 234,264 downwards.
CTGCACAGCAGGAGGGGCATACGTACCAGCAATGTGCGATGAGAGTGTGATAGTGAAGCGAACAGGATCCGTATTTTTGGGTGGACCACCGCTGGTGAAAGCTGCAACAGGAGAAATTGTCACTCCTGAAGAACTTGGTGGGGCTGACGTACATTGTCGGCAGTCTGGAGTGACGGATCATTTCGCGGAAACCGATCAAGACGCTTTGAACATTACACGACGGATCGTATCTAACCTCAATGTGAGTTCAAAGTGTCAAGAGGATGAGAAAAATCACTTTGGAATTGAGGAGCCATTGTTTGATCCATTGGAGTTGGGAAGTGTCATTCCTGCCGATTCAAGAAAAGCGTTCGATGTTCGGAAGGTGATTGCGAGAATCGTTGATGGGAGTCGATTCGATGAGTTTAAAAGCCTTTATGGAACATCGATCGTCACAGGATTTGGGCGTTTGTACGGAAATCTCGTTGGAATAATTGCCAATAATGGGATATTGTTCTCTGATGCCTCTCAGAAAGCAGCACATTTCATACAACTGTGCAGTCAACGTGGCATTCCGCTTTTATTCTTACAAAATATCACTGGATTTATGGTTGGAAAGAAAGCAGAGCATGGAGGAATAGCGAAAGATGGTGCAAAAATGGTCATGGCGGTAGCCTGTGCCAATGTCCCAAAAATCACCTGTATCATCGGAGGTTCCTACGGTGCTGGTAACTACGGAATGTGTGGTCGAGCATTTTCTCCTCGCTTTCTCTACATGTGGCCTAATGCGCGAATCTCGGTGATGGGAGGTGAGCAGGCCGCAAACGTTCTGGCTCAAGTGCAAAGAGAAATTATAGAGCGCGCAAAAGGAAAATGGTCATTCGAAGAAGAAGAAAACTTCAAACGACCCATCTTGGCCAAGTATGAAGAAGAGAGTTCTGCTTACTACTCAACTGCGAGGCTTTGGGATGACGGGATTATCAATCCTAAAGATACCAGGAAGATCCTAGGCTTGAGCCTCGCAGTTGCTATGGAAGAATGCCGCAAAGACACCAAATTTGGCGTATTCCGAATGTGAAAATGGCATCATCACTGCGCCTTATCGTAAAATATACGTTCAATATTTCTCGTTTAACAAGATTTGTTCCAAGCTCACTCCGGTTTCGAATTCAAGCGATGGCGAAATGCACGTTGCAATTGATAAAGCTGAGCCGTCTCGTTGGACCCATGACACGCGAGCAGCAAGTAATTTCGAGGCTGGACCATCCACGCAAATCGCATGAAGAGTATACTATACACCGACATTGCTGCAAATCGAAAACATCAGACATTGCAAATGACACATTCCGAAGCGCAGAGTACCCATTGTCATGTTCACCGATATCATTTCGGGTGGTTTCTTCATGTCCATGATCGCCTGCACAGAAAGTGTCATGAAAATCGACCAATATAGCACCAGCAAAGTCACTACCGCCAGGACGAATCCCCAATTGGCAACAGGACCCCAAAAATGAGTCGTCTTTGGTCCCGTGGGATGATTCAAGAATCGGCGAAATTGAGCCCCAAACATTAGTCAGTGCAAGACGATATCGTTCCATGTCCAGCGCTACTGTATATATAACTTCATACAGGATATGTTATATCAGAGGTCGTCATTGAAGCGCCGCGAGCTCCGACGAAATGGCTGAAATTGGTAAGAGAAATGCTCTTTTGCTTTATGTGTTGCGTCACTTATACTTTTTCAAAGGTGTGAAAAGGATACTCGCTGTCATCAATCAATGTTTCGTGTTCAAAATCCCACCTCAAATCTCTGCGGCCGGACATCGAGCCGATTCCTGGCCGAAAGATCCAGTTTGGACAGGGCGTTTGACCGTCTTTTCATGTGATGATGACATCATGATCGAGCTTCGAGATAGCACTACTGGAGATTTATTTGCTGCATGTCCGATGAAACGAAATGGACCAACTGCAGTACAAAAAGGTTTGTTCCCATCCTAATAAAGAGCGTTACATGACACATCCTCCATTTGCCCCCAGTCGTGGATAGCAGTCGATACTTTGTACTTCGAGTTGTCGATCAGAATTCCGGTAGGAATGCATCACTCAAGCATCATGTGTGACACTTATGCGATCTCTATAGGTCGGCACGCATTCGTCGGCATTGCATTCGAGAATCGAAGCGATGCCTTCGACTTTAATGTGGCCCTCGACGATCATCAAAAGTGCGTGTGCATGGAAGAATGCTGAAGAAATGCTAACAAGTGTAGAGAGATTCAACGCGAGAAAAACGCAGCTGACAAAGAACGCGCAGGTCTTAATGTCACCAAGGATTACTCACTTAAAGCAGGTCAAAAAATCAAAATCAAAATAAATTCCAAGAAGAAAAATGAGCAAACAGAAGCTGAAACAACGGATTCCAACGATGAAAACTGGATGCAAGCACATTCTCCCAACAAGAATGCAGCCAACGCCGAATCGTGCGGATCCCAGGCCGACACATTTGCGTACATACTCACAAATCATCTCAGGCATGAAGCGCTAACCTCACCTTCTGTGTAGATCCACATCAAATGTGGGCTCAAGCGACTGGGAAAGCTTCTTCTAAGCAAAACATGGCCAACAATCAACTCACGATGTCATGCGACTTTCAAAAGAACCGAAAAAGAATGCGAACTGTCAATGTGTTGTGCAAAAAGTGTTTATTTTTATGAATACACCTGCGAATTCCGTACGCCTTCATCGTTCCATGCGAAAGCTTCAAAACTTGTTAAATTACAACAATACTTCCATCATCATAACGTCACACCGATCGCGGCTGGATTTTGGGAATTCTGGGTTGCATACGCATCGTGAGAAGGTTGTCTTGGCTGATTGGGTGGTGCACGAGATTGGTCGTATGGTTGCGATGGATGTGCGTTGTATTCCCTCGCTGCAGGCTCTCCATAGTGATTCTGGGCAGGAACAGCATCGTATCCATTCTGGTGATAGGACGGAGCTCGTCCATACGCACCTGCAGAGTTCCGAGAAAGCCTCTCGTAATGCGGTCCGCCAGGCGGAGATGTTCCGCTAAATTGCCCGCTGGTAGGTGTGGGTCCAGAATACTGAGGCTTACTGTACGTTTGTGCCACTTGATATCCTAACGCGGTTTGACCACCATAATACGGTCCACGCTGACCAGGCGGTCCTGGTAACTGCGCGGATGGGACGTACCCTGTACTCTGACGGACCATACTCCCTCTAACTGTGGATACACCACGTTTTGGAGCGAGTGTGTCGGTACCAGGAGCAATAAAATTATCATTGGTCGGGTCCGTGGACTCATCGTGGTTATCGTCTTCATACTTGTTTCGATTATTGCGTATGCCAACAAGAACAAACAGTGCGACTGCAACGACAACCCCTCCAATGATTGTAGGGACAAGCCACGTAGGTAGCGAAGTTTTCGATTTCGATTTAGTTGAGGATGAAGAAGTTGGCTCTTGATCTTTTTTCTGTCTCGCTGGTGGCATTGGTGGAGAATCTGTCCCTTTTTTCGGAGCTGCATTTGGAGGAGGAGAAATAGTAGCAGGAGAAGTAGGAGTAGCAGGTGGTACAGACTCAGGACTTGAGGCTACTTCAGGTGCTTTTTCTTTCTCCTCTTTCTTAGTGGAAGGTGTTGGAGCCTTCGTTTCCACTGGTGGTTTTTCCTTTGTTGACGATGCAGGTGGAGAGTCCACAGGTGGTGGTGAGGGGGTCTCTGGAGCAGGAGCTGGCTCCTCGATTGTTGAGGCTTGTGGAGTAATTGGTGTGGCCGGTGGTGGTGATGCTTGTTCACGTGGGGAGGGTGGAGACGGTGTGGGCGACTCGGGTGCGCTCCGTGGTGTGATTGATGGTGACGGTGTGGTGGTTCTTGAGGAAGGGGTCGGCGGTGTCGAAGGAGTGGACGTTTCGGAGGGAGGGGATGGAGTGGACGATGCTGGTGGGGACGGTACTAGCAAATCTTGGCTTGATTCTTCATTTTGCGCGTCGATTGGCTCATGGAGACTTAGTGCCCATAAAGCGATTAATACGTGGTGTGGTCTGAAACGCATTGATAATGTCTAGTTAGAGAAATTGACTTGATATAATACAAGTGGCTGAAGAGATAGTTCACTAGGTTGTGATATAGCGTAGGAGCGAAATCGAGAAATCGATGTAGACCAAAACTTTACTTTGCTTTTTCTGTACTGATACGCCTATGCCGGTGTTCTTGCGAAAAGAATACGTGGGATGAATGAAACGTTCGAGTTGGTAAATTACGAGCTGGGTCGACAAGAAATTGTCAAGTGTTGCGAGGAAACAATTATGGGGTTATGGAGTGTTGGAGTGTTGGAATGTACCCTTGGAATTTGTAATATTACGTGGAGTGTGGTGTTTACACCCCTTTTCCATGTCACGGCTGAAAATAGAGAAATCTTGCAGCGTCCAATGAATGCGGATAGTGGGCTGCCAGATGATCGTTTAGCCTGTCTCCCAACGAGCTATTAGTTGTAGCTTGTTCACTCAAGTACAATCATTGCAACGTGGAAAGGAGATATTCTCCCAAGTGTTTAGGTGGAAACATTTATTATGGAGCTCGTGGTTAGGTCGAATGACCATGCTAGGGTTGAAGTATACCAGTGGCTGCAATATAATAAAGTATTGCTGACATTACATTCTCACGGTGAAAGGAATTATTTTCTTACCGATTCCCATACCGAATTAGCACCTTGCTCCATTTCCATACACTGTACGACAAACTGCTCCTCAAGAAATTATTTGAGAAAATTTCAAACGAGATATACGTAGTTTCTTACCTCACTGTAATTTATTGCGTCACACGTTCAGATACATAACACTAATTACTGCGCCGCACTGCTAGTTGCTGTAATATTCGTCGTTCATCCAATGTGCAACATTGCACATACTTAATTGCACGTTTTCGATACGGAAGCAATTTGCACTCTGAAGCTATTCCATTTGACAGGTATCGTTATAGCTTACTTGCTCCTACGTAGTCGCACTCGAGTCTCACGCACACATTATCCCTCGACGCCTCGTATCGGCGGAAAGAGCGCCTCGGAATGACGGGTCTCGTCCAGCTTGCCTTCCATTGCTTGCACAGCCCGTCTTAAATCCTGGATCTGGTTGCTTTGCTCCTCAATGACTACTTTTGGATTCATAGAAGCTTTCGCTTTGCTTCTGTTCACAGCTTGTTCCTTCCGTTTCAGTCCGTGCAAAAGCGAGCCACCACTCACCGCAGATTTCTCCATTTGTAATTGAGTTTTGGCGTCACTTAAATCGGATCGTAATTGGTTGATTTCTTGGATCAGACTCAAATTCTGCGCGGTAACCCGTGAGTGATCATTTTCATGAGTCATGACTTCCTCGGCGTACGTCTGCCGTAGCGTGTGAACCGTTTTCTCTAGATATTCTTTTTGACGGGTGTACTCTTGTTGTATTTGTATTTCAAGATCGCTATGGGATACGTTCTCAATAACGTACTTTTTATACAATACCTCAAACTCTTTGTTCAACTGTGCTGGCTTTTGAATATGCTGTATACATTGATGCAGATCAAATTGGAAACGCTGCATCCAAATTTCTTGACGTTTTGACATTTTCCGAATTTTCACAATTTCCTCTTGCAATAAATTGATTTGTTTGCGTTGTTCACCAATCATACCATCCAACTGAGTATTACTTATATGAAATGATTCTAGCTCGCGATCCATTTCCTCAATCTGATTTTTCAATCCCGTGATCACATTCTCACGTGGTTCAATCTGCAATTTCAACTCTTTAATCTTATAGTCCAAAACAAACTTGAATTTCTCAAGTTCCTGATTCTTCTTCTTCAATTCATATATTCGTTTCTCTTTCTCGCCAATGGTTTCATCACGCGTCCGAATTTCACGTCTCAAACCTTGAATTTCCCGTTCCATCGTCTTAATATCCTCATTCAATTTCTTTTCCTTTTCCAACATTTGCTTTATTTGGTCACGTTGTTCCTCAATTTCTTTTTGTAACGCACTAAATTTCTTTTTCATGATTCCATTTTCCCCTTTGAATCGTAAAGTCGTTTCTCGTTCCGCTTGAATGGCTTCGCTAAAGCGCTTCTTATACCGCTCAATTTCTTCATCGACATCGGACTCCATTTGCTGCATCGATTCATGGTACTCACGATCTATCGCTTTGTTCTCGTCCTCCATATGCACTCGAAGCAATCGATCTTCATTAAGCCTCTCTTCCAAATCTTCCGTCACTTGTTTCACATACTTTTGATGCGTTGTGATCAGCCCCGTCTGCTCCTGCTTCCACTGTTGATGTTGATGCTCTTTCTCTTGTAGTACGTATTGATATTGTTCCACTTTTTTCATAATTTCTTGCTGATAAGTAGCTTCTATTTCCTGTATTTCCTCAAAATGACGTTCGTCCAATTGTTTGATTTTTTCCTCAAAATCGATTTCTGAATTATTCTTATCTACTCGAAGTAATTCGAATGTGCTTTTTTCGGTACTGATTTCTTGCGAAAAGCACTCATTCAATTCCTTTAATTGCTCGTGAAATGTCATGTCCTTTAACCGCAATTGATATTCGTTTTGGAGTATCAATTCGTCGACTTTATGCTTCAACTCCGTTATTGTTGAGGTCTTTTCCTCTAAATCGCTTCTTGTCACCAAAATTTCGTCAGAGGACTGAGTACTGATCCAATTATTCAGACCGAGCTGCAGAGACTGCTGTGCTTCTCGTGACCGAGAACGACCCTCTTTATCGCGTATTTCAAATATTCCAACGACTCCATCTTCACTCGCTGTGAATAAAAACATATCGTCAAAGCTGATACGTAGTCGTGTGATTGGAAGACTCGAGCATTGAAGTTCATAATTATCGCCTGTCAGAGGGAATTCATACACGCGAACAGCTCCAGGTCCATCGCCATCTGCAGTGGCTGCAAAAAACATTCGCTGGGAATGGGAGACCACAATTTGGCTCAATGTGGTCCCACATGCAAATTCTCGCTGCAATTGAGAGGATGGAATTTCAATTTCTTTGAGCATTTTATCACTTCCGGCAGCGTAGATAGCGCTTCTTTCACGATTGCAAAGTACCGATACACACGGAACTCCTTTCTGTATGTACTCAGCTTCCCGTTTGGACTCCTCAACGTCCCATTGGTACACTGCTCCGTCCATTCCGGCAGAGATCAAGTACGCGTCATCAAAGGTCCAGTACAAACATCGCACTTTTCCATTATGACCCCGGAGATTGGCCACGGCCTCGCAAGAGAAGAAATTGTATACTTGTATGGTGTTTCCATTCACAGCTGCAAAGAGGTGGCCACCGTTGGAAAATTGGCATTCGCGACAAGCTTTGATAGCGAATTCTTTAAACGGTCGAATGTCGTCCATTAGAATTGTCATGAGACGTAATTTATCAGCGAATCCGACCACAAGATGGAGACCGGAAGGATGCAGAGACACACTGTAGGCTTCTTCTCCGAATCTCTTTACTACTTCACATGTTTTGTCGATATAATTCCATAAACGAACCGTTCGGTCATAGCCGCAGGTCGCTAATATCGACTTTCGCACACATACATCCAGCCCTGTTATCGACCCAGACGCATTCATAGAGTCATGTGCACTATGGAAAGGTGTGATCAAATGATCGACTTCTTCGTCCGTTCCTTCCGATTCGGAATCCTCTGACGTCACCAAATTCCTCTCTGAGAGCGAGCTTGTATTCATTGGTAAATGCTCGGTCTTGACGCCTATCGTGATCTTCCTTCGCGGAGGTCGTGTTTTCACCACAAAAGGATCGACTTTAGTTCGGTATGGGAAAGTATACAGCTGCCCACTGGATGTTGATACGAGAATGGTATCGTCCACAGTTGGCACAGCTATCGTCCGGATCTGGCAAAAATTTGACTCGACCCGAATTCGGCGTTGAAGTATCAAGAGATCGTCTTGCTCAAATTCTTGCTTGTTTGTTGTGTCTTCTCCGCCTTTGAGTTCGTACATGTACACCGTCCCATCCCCCAGGCCACATAAAAGGCTTTTAGAAACGGACACGAGGGAACACACACACGAGTGAGGTTCGTCAACTTCAGCATTGATCAATCTTCGCGGAGAATTATTCAAAGTGCAGCTATAGATACCACTTGTGAATAGTAAGAGATCGCCTGAGCTTGTACCGGCCAGGATGAAATTCTCTATTTGTTTGATCCAAGTGTGGCAGGTGTAATTGTGGGCTTCCGTACCGATACCTGGTAAGGGACGGAAAGTGCTCTCTGTCAGTCGGAAGAACCGAATCAAATTTGCTCCTGTGACACAAATGAGGCCGGGATCTGCCGGATTGAAAGTACATGCTGTGACGACAGCCGTAGAGATCGTGCTTGCGGACCCATTCATCGACGGATCATTCCCAAACGAGACACTAGAGCTTCTTGACCTGTGTTGCAGACTGGGCGATAGATGCCCGGGACTGCTGGCTCCAAGAGGCGATGGCTGTGGAGCATAAGGGATGTTTACAAGGGACAATGGACTCGTGATACTCGCCATCAGCTTTCCTTTGGCCAAATCCCAGCAATACAAAACCCAGTCGGGTTCACCTCCCTGTGCCAATAAAAGCTGATTGTCCAAACTGAATTCGAGAGCCACATATATTCGAGTCTGCGCTTCCGTGTTAGTTAATACTTTACGTCGCTTGAGTGCTTTGATATCGAAGATGCTGATAAGAGCCCGATCATTTCTCTCAGCTACCGCGAGATTTCGACCACCAGAGCTTGCAGCCATCGCAGTGATTCCAAGCGTTCCTTCCGTACCCGACAAAAATCGCTGACGCTTCTCATTGAGCGAGTAGATGACAATCACATGACCCGCAACATAAGCGATATTTTGATCATCGAGGTACAACACAGTTGGATTTACATCTGCTTTCAGCCCAAAAAGGTATCGATGGGTCAAAGTGACCGTCGCCATAACAACAAATGGCTCAACCGTTACAGACTTGGTAGTATTTTGGGTTGGATTCGTTATGTCAATGGACATCACTTGATCCGGGTAAATTCTTTAAAGCGTTTTGTATGATTGTGTACAGCAAAGCTCTTTCATTTCTTTATGTACCTCCAGTCTTGGAATATATGTCCATGACAATTTACCTCATTCAAGCGAATTGCTTGGGCCCAGAGATGCAACGGGGGAATAGCTGGATTCAGGCAGAGGGACTTAGGATGAGTCCAAGAAGCAAGGCGCTCGTGACGGGGCATTTTTACGGCTTTATGGCGGTGGACGCATTTCTTTCACAGCATCTGTAGCCTCTTTCCCTCATTCCGTAGAATTTTGAGGACAACTTGAACGCATGCGTATGCAGCACAATTTATAGAGTTTAGAACCTCCCTACATGTTTTCCTTTTATTTTCAACCCTCCCAACGACCTCATCTTGATGGCGATCGAATCTTTGGGCTATTCGCTTCCCTAGCTCGTAGAAAACTCTTTCGATTTTTGAAGCGAGGAATGGAACCTCAGTGACCTCAAACACTTGAGAGCCCTTGCTTTAGAAGCTAAAACGATTATTACAGCTGACCCCTCCTGTTGGTACATCTTCCTATGAATCGTCAAATGAGAGAGCACATCCTCTCGTCTGAGAGGCGACTTCCAATCGGTTAGAGCACTGGAATCTCAAATATGACGCGCTACATCGACAGGAATGCTAACTGCAGGAAGCAGTGTGCTTTTACGGAGACCCAGTATTGCATTACAAAGTTGCGGCTCATGGTGCGATTCCACAGATTGATTAATTTAATACTTGCAAGTTTAACCACAGCGGACGTTACGAAAATCGCAAGATTTTGAAGTTACCCGACTGCGGGGGAGCTCTAGAAGTAAGTAGGGATAATAAGTGCTTACGGCAAGGACAAGCAGCTATTTAGTCTCAATTTGATGGCTGGGATTCATTTTGTGCGCGGACATCAATTTTATAGCACGGTATTTGTTGGCTCGGTAGTGTTTAAGGTGGACAACAAGTCAGATAATGGGAATGCTCCGGAAGTTTCATCAATGTACGTGTATGATCATAACTCCGACAAACAAAATACACTTGTCCTCATTATGCGTTGATAGACCAATAGGAGGTTCCCAAATAATCATAGCCAATATGTGATCCCTATTTTTGCTGTTTCAGCCAATTAGGCTAATAGGGCTAGGCCAGGTTAGGGAGCTGTCAAAAAGTGTTGTCAACTAATTCAGAAATACGTTTGAGCAGGATACAAATGCCAAGAATGCACACGATGAAGGTAAACGAAGTAGAGCCTGTGGCAGAAGCGAAGGAAAGCGATACGAGCAACAAATCTGACCAGAAGCAGCGCAAGCAATATCAAGCGACTATCAGTACCAAGCGGCTGTGATTAGCGGGCTTATCGAGCTGAACAAGCGCAGGGAGGAGCGAATGACAGCAGTCGAATCCGAATTGAAGATACGAAAAGCTGCGACACCTGGAGGAATGCCGAGTGAAGATGAGAAGGGGACATGTGAGATTCCCTGTGTCAAGAAGAAAAGAAAAAAGACAGCAACGACTCGCCTCTCGACGGTTTGGTACGAATGGTACACACGCGAGCCGCGTCTATGGATGTCTGAGGCTTCTCGACAGCAAGTCTCAAACTCCAGCAATACCGTCGTCTTCATGAAGCTGTTCCTCGACGACGGGTTTACTCTAGATGAGCACTTGAAGAGCTTCAAGGAAGCGGCGATAGTGTATGGAGAGCGCGCAGAAGAACGAGTTGTTGCATTCCTTGCGCGCCGAGGAATCACGGCGCGTGGAGCAGGGATAATATAAAAGCATATGCGTGATACTCATCGCGAAGGAGCTCTAAACGAGTGGATCATGGGGTACAAGGCGTTGCTAGCGACTAAAGCTATCACGGATCCGTCTCCGCTTAATTCACAAGACATACTGCACATATTTTACGACAAAAGAGATAAGTAGCTGCACTGGGGGGGAATTGAACACACGCAAGTAGCCATGAGCCCAAAGTGTAATTTTTGTCCGATAGGTAAGTAATCAAGTCATACACTACATTTTCGGATTGGAGCTGAATTTCAAGGACTTCATGGAATCGGGAGACGTAATAGCCATTTGAGTGGCCATCAGAAAGCTTCAAAGTATGCATGACTCGTATCATCAATTTGGGTACATACTTTAAGCAATCTTCCAATCCCGCGATAGTATCGCAAGTCTCCCTCGTTAAAGGTTCAATATAAATCTGAGGAGTCCTTGAACACTTGGCTCAGATCAATACAGGCTTGGGGGAGACATAGGTGTCTTCCGGGTTGAGAGGATATTTGGATAGTACTCTGATAGCAAATATGATGCTCCGGCGGCGATGATCCATGTGGAGACCATTTCGTATGTTCGTGGATTAGTAAGGCATGAAATTTGAATTGGTGAGGGTGGCACTACAGGGAGAAGCGTACATGCAAAGCGAGAGTGAAATTCTGATGAGCACCCTCTATCTCACCTGCGTAATCATGTCCTGTCCCGCCATCTTTCTGTCCCTTTGCAAGAGAGCTGCAAACACTTTGGTTTTTGTGGCTGTCCTCGACATCATACTTCACCATGATTCTACGATCTGAGAACCTTGTGCTTTCCTGTGGGCATTCACCCGAATTGTTGACTTCCCGAAGATACTACCAGTAGATCAAATGCCCCAATTGCGTTTACTTCAAATGATTGGGTTTCTTCGTCAAATAGCAGAGTACCAAGAGGATGAAGACCGTTCGAGCTATACTCGTGGTCAATCAACGCGTTCATAGATATTTCTTCCTCCTCACTTTCCACGTCAAACTCCAGTAACCGAAGACTGCAGCTCTGTAGCGTATGTCATTCTCTTTTTTTGTAGGCAGTAACGAGTTCATCAAATATGGTGACGAGGGCACACTGGAAAATCTCCCACTTCTCAGAGTGCATTCGTTCATGTGCATTTATCAAATCGTCGCGACAAACTTGTTGATACCAGCAGAGTCCATCCCATCCACCAATATAACATTCACCTAAGTGAGCCATGATTGTTCATCAACATCAACTTACATCCGCATTAACACCATGTTGTCCAGTGCTTCCAGTACTGCTCATGAAGAGATGCTTCATCTTGGAGGGTGCCATCTGGAAGTCACATGTCTTTCGTTTATTCAAGTCATCGATTAACTTTCACAATCAATCGACTTGACCAGAATTACGTCGTTTTACCATGCTTTCTTTAATGCCAAATTTCATTGAAACTTGAGTCGTGGTGTACATCGTCTCTGTGATCATCCCGGGTTGTACAGAGCTAGCGATCATTTCCAGAGCGCTCTGGCAATCTTCGATAAGGAGCGATACAAGGCTCAATGTAAAGCATGATGTAGATATTTCAGCCATCCTTGGAAAAACGCTTGACGTTTTTCTCCATCGTGCTTCACATCATTTTCTCCTAGTTTCTGCTTGGATGTCTTTAAAACATATCGACAACTTTCCAGTGATCCATTTTATGCCTCATTTGATCAAATTAAGTGATTCAATGGAACGCCTTCAGCGTCATGCCGCCTCAGAAATGGCAATAATGCACAATTGAGCCCAGCTCAATTGTGTTATAACTTCAATCAAAGATTGCTTTTATGGCCCATGAGAAGTAATATGTTTCACGATTTCGTTACCTGTTGCATTTAATTTAGTGAAAATAGAGCAAAAAAAGAACTCATTATTATCTCTTCCGCGACCAAACTTTTGACTGTCGACCATGAGTACTGCAAATGGACAATCAATTGCTGTTTGCGGCAACATCTTTCGGTAAGCCAAATTGTTACGATGAATTAACTCTCTAATGCAAGCTACAGTTTGGTCGAGACAATCGGAAGAGGATCATACGGAACAGTACGGCACAATGATGATGTCGTTGACCTTCAATATCTTATTTCGCTACTTAGGTTCATAAAGCTACAAATTTATCGTCTGGCGCCGCTGTCGCTATCAAACTGATTGCTAAAGATAAGCTACGAAGGCCTCATGAGCGTCAAAGTATCGAAAAAGAAATAGAAACCATGCGAGTCGCTGTGGAGCAATACGAAAATGGGCATCCACATATTGTTCGCCTGCTTTGCACCAAAGAATCACAACACCATATTTTTATTGTTCTGGTTCGAGTCATGCCCAAAATTTATCCCCTCAAAGCTCAGCAGTCTCTACTGTAGGAATACTGCGCTGGAGGCGATATTGCACAAGTAATTAAGACTCAACAGGGAGTATCTGAGGATCAGGCGAGAAGCTACATGGCACAGCTTGGTACCGTAACAGTATGCTTGGTTGTCATCTGATGGATGTGATATTGTAGCTTCTGGACTCCAATTCCTGCGCTCGCAGAATGTTGTCCATAGAGATTTGAAGCCTGCGAATCTTTTACTGTCTTCTAAGAATATAAGTACGGCGAAATTGAAAATTGGTACGTGTCGCTGTACACGATCGCACTTTTATTTTGTGGTAACGAATCAGTATAGCCGACTTTGGCTTTGCTCGGGAATTACAACAAGAAATGCTTGCCGAAAGTGTAGTGGGATCACCTCTTTACATGGCTCCAGAGTTACTAGAGTATAAGAGCTATGACGCAAAAGCCGACTTATGGTCTGTGGGGATCATTTTGTATGAAATGCTGGCAAATGACCATCCATTTTTGCTGGTGGAGAATTGCCACGCGACAAATCATTTGGCATTGAGACGTAATATTCACCGGTATTTTCGACACAATGATCACGTTCGACTTCCTGCAGAACTCTCCGTCTCTGCCGAGTGTGCAGAGCTTATTGCGGGCTTATTACGCGTTAATCCACAAGAACGATTTTCGTTTGAAGATTTCTTTCGTGCTGAATTTTTACTCCCACCACTCCCCACAAGAGATTCTGAAAACGAAGTAGACTCCGATAGTGCCAACCTTTTGAACAAGCATGCTCTTATTGCTGATGAACAGCTTCACTATGGTATGTGCCTATACGTGCCTCTTTCACAAAAGAACTAACGGTGTCCAAGCAGAAGATTGGGCTACATTCAGCGAAGAGTATGTGATTGTGGAGAAGGAATATGAAGATGTGGGGCGAAAAGTATTGGACTCGAAAGATTTGAGCGTTCATATGATAGAGCAATTGCCAGTTGAATCGACAACAAACTTGGAGACTCATGCAAACATCCAAGAGAGTAAAGCCTCAATGGAATGTCATGATACAACTAGCGAGTTGCCGAATGTATTGAATTCTTCTCAAGCTATAGTCGTTGATTCTGGGATTGAAGATAGCGTCTCAGAGCTGGACAAAACCATCAGTGACCCAAAAAAAAAAGTCTCTATCGAACAAGTATTGAGCTATATGCCCGAGACCTCCACTTCTTCAGCTCCAAAGAACACGATTTTGATCACTCAGCAGCTTGCTGAAGCGCTAATATCTGAAGGAAAACGTGAGAGAACCCCAGAAGGACGTGAATTAGAAGACTTTCTGGGCATCTCGTATCGATCCTTTGCGTGTGGGAGCGTAGCGTTGTTCGTTCCGACACCATTTGGCGATTACATTGCATTTCATGAAGGCTGCCCCCATTACTACTTGTCCGACGAATCCATCGAAGCTTTTAAACGTGATGAAAGGTAATCAAATTGTACCTCCAAACTGCTGTACTCATTCGTTGTACTAGGAACCCGCCATACGTGCTCGGTTTTATCGTTTATATTGAAGATTACGTCACAACAAAGGTACTCGCTCACTCATGCATTCATCGACACTCACGCGTATTGGAATAGGAATCGAAACCTTACTGTCTACGAGAGGGAATGAGATATCACGTGGTCACAGTAGCACCTCTATCTTCTTCGGACATGAGCAACGCGCACAATGGCGATGGTGTGACGGAAGCACTTCCTCTCTCTCAGAAACTAGCAGCTCTATCGACTCCAACAGCTTCTGGGAGCCCTCTATCCCCTCCACATGAAGCGAATTACCAAACATCCGATAGGTCCACCACATCCTCTCAGCCTTCTCTTTCATCAGGCTCCATCACAATCTACCAGCACCAACGAATTTCGTTCAGAAAGTTTCAGATAAATCATTTGGCATTATTCTTCTTGAAGGGCGGGAAGCTTCCATATGTCGCGTTCAATGAAGGGATGCCGAATTACTTTCTCTCAAGTGAGGCGATCCAAGCAGCCCGTATGAATGAAAAGAAGGAAGAACAGAATCAGTTTCCAGCGTATATCTGCGGGGAGATCATCTTCATCGACACGTTTCAGGCCACAGAAGTACGCATTTCGAACATTTGCGTGACTTTGTCTGACCTTCTTTGTAGGATTTCAACCCGTATAGGCTTCCGTATGGTACACGCTTCCATGTCGTTACCGTTGCGAATGCCAAGCGCACGTGAAAGCTCCCTATTTGTAAGAGACAGATACAACTACCGTCGCCTTGGGATCACATGCACTTGAAGCATGACAACAGAAGTGGAAGCTGTATTATAATTACAAAGGTCATTGCTTCTTGACATAAGTATGCGTATTTGAGAAATAGATAATATAAAGCTTCAGCAGTTAAAGAGTCCTTGAAGGGACTCGAACCCTCAATCTCCGCCTTCGGAGGGCGATGCCTTATCCATTAGGCCACAAGGACGGCATGCGAACTAAAGAAAATGTACATATATATATAAAATGTAAAGCAATACGAATCGGAGTTTATATACGTTGAACACTCCAAATGCTGGTGTATATGATAGAGAATTGCATCAACAAACGGAAGCCAGTAGACGCGAATAGAAATTGCCTCAGAATTCTAACGTGACGGAATGAGCATATCAATACAGATCGAGCCAACCTCTTGTCGAATACTGTCACAACTACGCGTCTTCGGCTAATACATCATCATTCATTCTACCATACGACCTGACTGCCTTTACTTCAGTACTGACCACTTCTCACTCGTACAGTCGACTCAGAAGCCTGCAAATGTCATCTCATCTTGGTATCCCAAGCTCCTGCAGATAATATCGATCCGTCAATGGATCGTCCCCAATGAGCTCGTTTAGCATGACCATCGGATCTTTCGCACCACCATGAACCATCATCTTGTTCATGATCAAGTCTCCCGCATCTCTTGATAGAGGATTGTGAGCAAACACAGTCTGCCAGATGGTAGAGGCGAACATCTTCGCATACAAATAGCTATAATATCCCGCGCCATAGCCTACCAAATGACCAATCCGAAGATGCCACGAACCTTTATATTCTTTCAGGTTGACAGGAGATAAAACAGTAACTTGGTTTTGAAGCTCTCGCGCCACTTCGATCACGCTGTTGGCTAGCGGTTGCTCCCCAAATACTATCAGGTCGAGCAAAGAGTAGAGGCATTGCGTCTAATAGAGCAACAAGAATTATAGAGAATTCTTGCAGGCGATACCACAACATTTCTACCTGTGTATCCATAGCAGCAAACATGTTCTTTGATGCTCGGAGATTCTCAATCATTTTTTGTGGAATTGGTTCATTTGTGGAGAAATGTAGCGCAAACTGCTGAACGAATCGGGGGTCCCATACAAAGTACTCGAACAAATGTGCTGGAGTCTCCACAAAATCCAATTGGGCTCGTGTGCCTGAAAGATGCTGAAACTGTGTATGAGATAAGAGGGAATGCATGGCGTGACCGAATTCATGGAATAACGTCTCAACTTCAGAATGGCTATCAAACAAGATATCAGCGGGTCATAATCACAATGGTGTAGACTTACGTTAAAAGTGTTGGCGCATTAGGAGCAGGAATGGCGAAATTACAGACCAATGCAACGATAGGCTTCTGGTATTCAGACCCGGTGAGTCGCTTACCACATCGGATCGTGAAATGAGCCGCGTGATGATACTTGTATGCTCGTGGGTACAGATCAAAGTAGATGTAGCCGAGAACGCGATCGTTCGATCGACTTGATCCTGGCTGTATAAGCGCCAGCTTCTGAACGTCTGGATGCCATCCTTCGTGAGGATCCATCGGTACCGAACGCAGCTGGAAACCAAACAGGTTGTGACATAGTAAGTGAAGTCCTTTCAAGCACTGATCCAGCGAGAAATACGATGATATGATGCGAGAGTCGATTTGAAAAGCCTGCGCCTTGATCATTCCCATGTAATACGGGACATCCCATAGATGCAACTCGCCAGTTGATGCATGCTCGTGTCGCTGTTTCGCGTGAAGCAAAAGCCTTTTTTCATCTGTTGCCTATGTGATTCTCAAGTGAGCCATAATTAAAAAACGTGGTGAAATGACCTTGGGCATGAGTCGCTTGGACAGCTTTCTTACAAACGCTTCGACAGCTTTGGGTGATTGCATCATACGGTCACTACATTTATATTCACCGTCAGTTGTTCCTGTGCAGATGACCACAGACCACACACCTCAAGGCGAAGTGTGCATAAGAATCAAATCCAAGCAACGTTGCTAGCTCATGTCGCTTCTTCCGTAGTCGAGAGAGAACCTCATCGTTCAGCAAGGCACATGAAGTCGAAGCCAAGTACATTGTTTCTCGCACTTGAGGATCCTTGATCCATTTTAGCACACCCTCTGCCACATGATCGTCGGTGGGTACGTGCAATATATCTGGTCGCAATAAACTCTTATCACACTGCGATTGTATATGATAAGGCAGAGGCCTCATGAGTCTTTCGGGTATCTCAATAAACGTTCTTGCCGATTGAATGGTTCGTTGAAACTCCATTCCCAAAAGCATGATATCGTCTCGAATAGTGATGACTTGATCACGTTTAGCCTTGTCCAGATGAATTCCATCCCTTTCGTATTCCTTTTGCAATAAAATGGCCATTCGTCGCTGTTCTTCCGTGAACGATTGCATCAATGAGGCATTAGCGGTCACTTGAGCAAGTCGTTTGTATAAAGAAACGTTTGTATTGAGTTCTTGGATGAAGGTAGACAGGCTCGTGACACATTGGCTTGAAGCTTTGCGGAAGTCTCTATCAGATGCCACCAATCAGCTATCCAGAAAACTAGCAATCCAAGCATACTCTTGAGGATGGACATTTCGGCAGAGCTCTGCTGCATCAATCACACAGCAAATCGTATTGGAAATGTCGTCCAAGTGCACAATAGACGCTGCAACAACAGCAAGGATTGTCAAGGAATCAGTCGTTACTCGGCAAATGTGGACAATTAGGGTCTAAAAAGAGGATATCAATTGCACAGTCTGAAGGCTCGGAGCATTAATTTGAATCTACAGAAAGAAAGGCGAATGTGGTGATTGCAGACGTATTAAGGCAAAGCGGCAGTTCTCCTACACGCAAACAATACTCTTGACACTGCGCTTTGACCCGTGCAGTCAGCCGTGGAAAGTCGTTTGCAGAGTACAGGTTGGAGATCTGAAATAACCCAAGACCCCTGTTTGGTTGAGTGCACAAAGCATTGCTTCGATGTCGCCAGATTCGAGCAATAACAGACGCATTACGTGCTACACAGAGTCCATGAAGCATTGAAGTCGATATATTTGATTGGAGAGAGGCTGATTATTTAATCCAATAACGCAAGTTCACATGAAGCTGTACTATACTAGAGTCGACTGCTTACTTGGCCTTATTGTGTCCCATTTATGTGTGTGAACGGATGGCCGCCGGTGATTCATTTCTGATTAAGTAGAAAAGCATTCGCGCGTGATGAGAGTACAGCAATCAATCGTTCCGCACGGCTGTTTTCTAAGTCGTGGATGTATGAATTGCGGAGTGACCTTCAAGGTTACGTTGACATAATCCTGATAATCTTCTCTCTGATGCGATTTATTATTGTCTGGCTTTGTATCATACAAGAGGCCTGAAGAAAAAATACAGTGTCCAGGACGATGCGGTATGCGTGGCTGGTTCTCAGTTGTGTTATCGCATTCCTCTATGAAGAAGCCGATAAAAAAATAGCAGTATCATAGTACGCTCTTGGCGCCAGTCGCTAGTTTGTCTCCAATATCTGCCACATCTCACTCTGTTCCATATACATTTGAACATAAATAGAAAGTGTTTAAATTTGTGTTTGATTTCGCGATTTTTGCGCCGAATCGATTGTCTAGAGGCAGATGGATGTTGAGAAACGCGACAATCCGGTCGCCCTTGAGGCTGATCATGCAGTACCCACCGAGAATGAGGACAGTTCTCAGGCAGAGTCACTGGCCCTTGAGCTACTGAGTGATTTGATCTCCCGCTCTATTGGCATAATGCTTGAGCGTGCTCGCGTTGCTGGGATATTCAAACAGACGTCCCAGGCCGCTGTGAGCTCTTTGATAAGCTCACTCGAGATTTTTGCATTTGCTCATTCCTTTCAAGAGACTGGCAGCACTGAGACAATGAACAAGCTGATGGAACAACCGCCTGACGTTGTGATCGATGTAGCATTGGCTAGGACGCGTTCCGAGGAAGAAAATAGGGCTCGAAGTCACCAGCTTTTACGCTTATTCAAACACCCAACGTCCCCAATTCGCATGAAGCTGCCTCAGCTGCATGCCCGGAGTCTCAAAAGTCCTGTTCTACCTGCCAAGCCAAATAAAATATGCGATCCATCCCCTTCGGAAACGCCAAGTGGACGAAAGCCTGGTCAACCTTACAGTTTGGATACTGCACTTACCAAGCCCATAAACTTGAAGAGACTGGTGCTTTGCGATCGGAAAGTCGTTGCGTTAGCGACTACGTCCAAGTCTCCACAGTCGCATTCTCCGATGCAAAGGAGGCGTACAAAACACTCGGTGTGCAATGTTTCTGTTGGACCGAGTGTCTGGCATGCAATTTCTCCCGAAGCAGACTCGCTCAGCCCCGGTGATTCTGGAGCCAATGGATCACAATCCATCCAGCTGCAATATAGTATACAGTCAAAACGCGATAGACTTTCTCAACGTCGCGATGGTCGCTCCAAGAAAGTATCAACTCAGCCACCGGACAAAAAACCTGATACCATTGACTCATTGCTAAACCACGATATTACCACGCTGCAGGACACAAGCAGATTTTCACAGAATCCCATAAAGTATGATAAGCCCGAAGCGGGGCCAACATCGAATTCATTTCTACAAATGTCTTTATCATTTGGTGTGAAGATTCTCATCGAGCCTGTAAGTAGTCTTGACTGCAACACTAGAGCTCAGTGTTGGAAGTCTCCAAGTTATGATCCACTGACAAATTTCATTCAAACCGAAGAAAAGCAATAATGAAGAATCAAGAGCTTTCAAGAGCTTTCCATCGAGTCTCTGCAAGGTGAACGCAGGATTACGCGCCAATAAAGAGAAAGACCGAATGGCATCATCCACACCTTCGGCTTCCGGTGAGCCCTTACAAGTTCCTATTCCTCCGATCTATTTCGCAAGGACGTTGACCCATTTTGATCACTCACAGCGTATTCGGAAGAGGTCAGATACCACTCGTATCGAATTTCAATCCCTTATAAGTATTTATCATGCATAGAAGCAAACAAGACAAAGAAAAGAATGCGTGATTGCTCGACGATACTAGTCCAATATTGAGGTGGCTTGCAAAGCGATTAGAGGGTCTTCAGAGGTACGTGCGTTTCCTGCTGTTGATCGCCAATCAACTGATGATTTTTTGGCATGTCGTTTTAAGATTCATCAAAGTCAAACAGTAAATTTTATTGCTGGACACGAGAATCGAAAGCCTTCTATTGGATGATATAACATTTATCGCAACAGATGCAAGATTGGAGCCGTTCATGTCGTCGACCAGCGATTTACACGGAACATTTGCGTCATAAGGCCATCGGGATGCATAAAAGCTCTCGTGAAAACCAGACGATAACGAGCAAGAATAACATTGAATGTGGTGGTCCATCAAAAGAGAGCACACGGCAACAGAAGGATCGAAATAAGCATGTCCAACAGACGATATCTCGCCATTCGTCTCATACGAAAGGAGGAGAGACCACTAGAGATTCCAGCGCTACTCAAACAGAATTCTCTCAGTCGGAAGACTCCAAGGAAACTGAAAGCCATCACGAAAATGCTCGAAATATCTCAAAGCGATTGCTTCAGGTTTGCTTTTCATATACAATGAAAAGCGATGCAAAACTGATACGGTGTTGTTTGTGGTAGATAGAAGCATTGCACAAGGAGCAAGAATCATGCTGGAGTGATGAGAAGCACAAATTATTTACAGAAATTCGTACGCTAAAATCTAAAGAGCAGGAGACACGTCAACAAGTGAGTATCTTTCAAAAAAAGCTCAATGATCAAGCCATCGAAAGTCAATATTATCGTGAGCGCATCAAAGTTTTGGAAAAGGCCAATGAAAGGGAAATTAAACGCCGATTTCAAATGGAAGAAATCATGGACGAGCTGAAGGTACGCTGTTTGATGATACCAAAGACTCGTGTGACCCGGCTTTATAGTCTGAATTGGACAAAATCCGCGCTTTGTTCATCAAACAAGAGCGTGGGTTTCAATTACGGGAACGACTAGAAAAGGAAAAGTCTCAGGCGATCGTGGAAAAATTGCAGCTTGAGCTTCAAGAAACGCAGGGACAACTACTTCATGAGCGGCAAGAACGTCTCTGCGAGAGACAATGTCATCTGGAAGAGCAGCACAACCGCAGCGAACAGCACATTAACACTTCTGAGCCGGACGCTCCATTTCCGTCGAGTCCGCAAGCTGCAAATAGTACGCTTGACATGTCTTCCTTTCTCAACAATTCGACGCTTTTACCGGATAGGGTGAAAAAGATAATGGAAGAATGGCGATCAAAAATGGAAGAAGCGCTAATGGAGGCGGAGAAGCCTCCAGCGGAGGATAACCAAGGCGGAAGGTCATCGTCAAATAAATTTGGTGACGTATGCGCAAAGAGCGCCAACGCCCAGGAACCTGCACCAGCCGATGCTTTCAATGTGAAGGCACTGGAAGTCCGTGAAGCTAACGAGACTGTAGTGCGACTGACTTCGGATGATCCAGATGAAGTACATCAAGTCGGCAAGCCCATTGATGCATGTCTGTTAAATCAGCAACATCGATCAAGCACCAGAACATTGGGTACCAATACGAGGACTCTCCATAACGACACAGGGAAGAGGCCATGCCAAGCGAAACGGTCACTAGACTCTACATTCGATCACGACCCGATACCAAGAATCGACGAGTGGGAAGACTGTTTCCAAGCAGAAAAAAGATCGGAGTATCAACAGTTGAATCCAGATGTGCGTGATAAATCGAATGACGGTAGAATTAGTTATCCTGTTTTGGACGTCATACAGGATTCAGATCTTCAGCTTTGTAAAGATATACAAACGTGGTACAATCCTGGCCAGTTTTCGTCAACTTGTTAAGATTGGAAGGGCATCTATCGACGTTTGAACTTTGACTTGGACTTGAAGGCTTGCTTGCTTTTCTTGGAGTGATGCTTGCGATCTGTTATCTTCTCCTTGAACTCAAAGGCAGGCTTACGTGTTCCAGGCAGCCGACTTTGCTTTTTGGAATTCTTGGCGTCACCAATATCGCTACCAAACATCGATCTCGTTTGATCTTTACCTTTGCCGATGGACTGGCGCTTTTGGCGTTTTCGATTCGATAATTCGGCTATAGACTCTTGCTCTTTTTGTCTAGCAGCCTGGAGAGTGGACCGTTTAGCTTGTTTTGCGGCTCCAGCGACCGATTTCTTTGTAAATGGTTTCTTGGCAGGTTTGATGCTTTGTCCATCTTCATCATGCTGTTTATGTGCACTGACAAGTTGTTCTTCATGTTGACGTATCTCCTGTAGTCGGCGTTTTCGATGGTTCAAATGCTTTGGTTTGGCTTCATCGGCACCAGAATCGCCATCAGCTTTACGTTTTTTGCTTTTGCCCCTTTCAGCTTCAGCGGATTGATCCTCAAGACGCTGTATTGCGGCGTTCTCCTGGATCTTTTTCTTCTCTTTTTCTGAAACAAACCACGTTCGGGCTGGTCGTGACGTGATTTCGTCTTGGTAAGAAATCAAATTTTGAGCCCGACGGGCTTCCTTTTCGACATTGTGCATGCGTTTCTCAACCTTCTCTTCCGTAAGAATGTGCGTGATATCTTGCTGCAGACTCTGGATTTTGGCTTTCCACTGCGTTATGACAGAATCAGGAACTGCCCGTGACTTTGCAAATCCGTGACAATGACGAGTTACTTGTTTCATGATGAGACGACGATATTCGCTTGTGAGTGTCACCGCACGTCCCACTTGCCCAGCTCTTGCGGTTCGTCCAACACGATGAACGTAGGTGGTGATATCCTTTGGCATTTCATAATTGATGACAGCACGAACTCCCTTCACATCGATTCCACGAGCAGCCACGTCCGTACACAGTAAGATGTCAACAGCTCCTTGTCGGAATTTCTCCAATGCATCCAAACGTTCCTGCTGAGTGAGATTTCCGTGTAATTCAGCAGCTTTGATGCCCGATAATCCAAATAAAATCATCATTCGATGTGCATGAACTTTGGTCTCCATGAAAACAATTGTCTTTTGTGTGAAAGCACGAGTGCACAGAGCAAGCAAAATAGCATCACGATCTGCTTCTCGGTTGGGTCGAATACGTACAAACTCTTGTACCAAATGTTTGGACATATCGTACAGAGGATCAGCGCATATTCGAACCGGGCGCTTCATAGATAACGCGATCAGCTGATCAATTTTGGATGTCATTGTGGCCGAAAAAAGCATTGTTTGTCGGGCTCTTGGACACATTCGAACTATTTCTTGTATCTCTTCAGTGAATCCAAGCTCGAGCAAACGATCTGCTTCGTCTAATACAAGAATCTCAAGAGAATCCAAGTGGACACTTGGAGAATTGCGTAGATGGTCAATCATTCGACCGGGTGTGCACACAATGATATCTGGACACGTTCTGAGCTCCAACTCTTGAGCCTTCAACGGGAGTCCTCCAACAACTAGTGCGCTTGTAATATCGGTAAATCGAGCTAGTTTGATCAGAACTGATTGACACTGAGTTGCCAGCTCACGGACAGGACAAATGATGATAACGCGCGTCGCTGCAATGCGACGTGTTCGAAGTTGTAAACGCTCCAGAATGGGTAACAGGAAAGCTGCCGTTTTTCCAGAACCTGTTTGCGCACTAGCACAAATATCTTTGCCTAGTAGTGCCATGGGGATCGCGTATTCTTGAATTAAGGTTGGCTTTGTAAGCTCCATCTGATTAAGTGCTCGAAGAATCGGTCGTGATAATTTGAAGTCCGCAAATGTGTCCACCTTAATAGCGCTGACTTTCATATTCCCTGAACTCACAAATGGATTGTTCTCGAAAAAGGCTAATGCTTTGACACGTTCTTCTTCATCTTGCTCCGGTTCTGACTTATTTTTCGCATGCAACTGCTTGCTCTGCAACGCTTCCTGAAGTTTAGCTTCTTCTTCGACTAGGTCTGGTTTATCAGATATCTCTTCATCGTCTTCATCCGAAGTACTATGGCTTGTCACATCCGCCTTATCCAGCTTCTCATCATCCTTGTCGCAGTTCTCTGTGGTGTTAGACGTATCGTGTTGTTTCTCTTCTTCCCCTTTTTCGTGTACTGCACAATCTATATTTTTCGTCTTCCTTCTTTCATCGATTTTTTGCTGCAAAAACGTTGTACGAGACGAACTCAAGTTATTACTGTGAACGTGTGTCCTGTGGTCTGTGAGAAACATGCGTTCGTCTTCTTCGAATTGGAAATCTTCTGCAAGACCATCATTCTTGGAGCCAATTGATCGATCCAACTTGTTCGCTTGTGTTGGAAGGAGGTTCGGGCGGATATCGCTCTCATCATCGCTTGACGCTTCATGAAGAGAAAGCTGGTAGATATAACGTTCAGCGATATCAGTTATTCCATAGACTGTGCTCGTACCTCATCATCGGATGCAATCGTTCGAATGAGATCGTCGTCGGAGCTCTTGAGCGTGGTTGCCATTCGTTTTGACCGACCGAATTATTGGTGTGGTCAACCGGATATAAGCGATTTGATGTGAACCACCATATACTCGACTTGGGATAGGAATTTGTCGAGATCACAATAACATGAACTTACTGCAGCAAAAAAGCAATCAGTTCTTACTTGATGCAATCTTGGAAGAGAATGTAGATAAGGCGCGTAGATATCTCACTTTGAAATTAGTAAAAGCGGATGTATCAGCAACAACAGAGGTAAATTGGCCAAAATGACGTCAATTCTGATCATCAGTAAGCATGCGTTGCCACAGAGTGGAGGATTCAGCATGCTGCACTGCGCATCCTTGATGGGAAACACGCAAATCGTCTTGATGCTTCTACAGTTAGGTGCGGATCTCATGGCACTTACAGATGTAAATATTGCTTTTGCTTGAGAATATGTCGCATTTTTGTATTTGATCATGTCTGTATTAGTAATTATTTCTGTATGTGGAGGTAGGACGGCTACAGCGCCTTGGATCTTGCGATTTGGAAGGGCCATTTGCAGGTTATCGAGCTGCTACGTTCTCAGGGATGTATCGCACCAATCAAAGAACCCGACAGCTTGAACGGTCATGTCATTCTACATCTGGGCCATCGAGCAACAGTAGTGGATTATCAGCCTACAGTTTCCATGCAAAATCGAAGTCTACGAGCGCTATACTATGAAGACACGCGGCAATGCTTATTGGTGAATCTCTGGTCAGGAATCGACTACCGCATCATTGGAATAAATCCACATTTCGAAGAGCTCCGGAAATTGGATTTTACGTATGCAGAAGCGATCCATGCAACAACTCCGCAAGAACTGCAAAAGAAGCAGCTGCAACAACAAGAAGAGGAGATATATGATGCTTTATTGCAAGGCCAAGCCTTTTTTGATAATGACAGCGACAGTGAAGAAGACAATGAGATTGAAGATGTGATTGAAATTCGCGTTCCACCGGGTCCACTCGGCGTGCTTCTAAATAGCGGAATCCAAGACTGTGCGGTGGTACATGGATTTGTCGATATTCCTGGGGGTGAAAGGGGACCTATCGAGAGCCACGGCAGTGTGTATCCGGGAATGTATATAATCGGTATCAATGAAGTCAACGCTTCACTCATGTCCCTGTATCAAGTACGTTGCTTAATCGATTATTTGCAGCTTTTAACTTGATCTTATCGCAGTTCTGACTAGGTGACTCAATTGCTGGGAAAACTTGGACGAAAGGAAAAAGTGATTCGTTTTGCGACATTCAAACCAGGAAGCTCAAAAGCAACAACTGCAGAATCGCCCGACACTCTTTTAGCGTCTTCAAGCCCAATCGAATTACTAGTTGCGTCGAATCAAGACGGATCTGAGCATAATCAATTAAAGGAACGGGCCGGGGATATAGACAACAGCGCAGCTGGATGTGGGTCAAAAATCCCAGTTGTCGCTGGAGATGAGAACGAGTGCACTTATTGCGGCGTGCCTGGGTCTGCGCATAGTTCAGCATACTGTCCATACAAATGATCGGAGAGTGAACGTAAGAAACAATATATTCGCGAGTGTCTTATAGAATCAAATAAGCGGCATCTATGTCTTCTGTCTGGGGTTCTGCGTCTGGCATCGTCCAGGAAGTTGTCCCATGAGATTCATTGTAAAAGTACACCTTGCCAGTTGTCTTGGAGTGAACAGCTTTCCATCCGTCCGCCAGTTCTCCTACTTCGAGCGATTCAACAAATGCAGAGTCTGGCAGGAATCCGTAGAAAGTCTTGTCGCCATCGACAAAGTATGAGGCACTCGTTGGACTAGCTCCACCTTGCAGACTAGATGGGGAAGAACATGCCCCCTCCTGGAACATTGCGGCTGGCAATGGCTCCGTCAAAATAGTGATCGAGCGTGGATCCACTCCGTGTTGCATTCCCTCCATCTTGGACAAAGTCGCAAAAGCATTCGCTGTGCTGGCTCGTGTCTGCAAGAGCCTCTTGTCGAAGACATTCAACTCGCGTAAGGATTGTGAGATTTCTGTCATCCGGTTGAGATGTATTTGAAGATTCGCAATTGCAGCCGTATCGTTTTCAAAATCCACACAGGATGATCGAGGGGTTTCAGGGGCAAAGGATAACGACTGCAGCTGCGGCTTTATGGGTGGAGGGGCTGAAGGTCGAGCAGGTGGACCTCTTTTGGGTCGCTGCAATTGCGCCTCCGGTGCATGTGCACGTTGAGGCCGTATGGAGGTTCGATGGGGCATCTTGATTACTGGGTCGCTCACTTCTTTGGGTTTCGAGTGCTGTAAATTGACGCGCATCGTCTTCTTCATCACTATATCTGGAGCTATTTCTTCTATTTCAATTGTTGGAACATCGATATTCACGGCTTCAGAAAGGAACTCACGTGATGGTAAGGAGCGATTGCGGACGTATCGTTCCGAGTGTCTTTCCATATTCTTTGTCTCTGTATTATCATGAGATGGTGGTATCAACTCTGACTGCGTTCGCATCAGTTTTGTCTTGTATCGTCCGATTCCTAGATCGATTTCTACCTTTCGTGGTTGTTTGTGGACTTCCGTTGGTCTTTGTGGATCCAGCTTGCCGACTTCATCCATGCTGGTTGTAAGGCTCAGAGGAGCAGTGATTGAGTCACGGACAGTACAAAATCTGGACACTCGATCGTCCATAGACGCATTCGAGTCCATCGAAAGTGTTGTAGTCGTTCCGACTGAAAGCCAGCTCGGTCGACTATCCTCCTCCCCTCCTGTCCGAACATGGCAAGAGTTTCTATCAAATATCCCGTTGCTATAATGTGCACTGGCACTTGAGTTTCTGGACATGTACGACCCACAGGAATCATGATTTCTAGCGTCTGCTTTGCCACCTTCATCGGCAAGTACGGAACTTGAACAAGTGCTAAATTCTGACTCCTTTTTCTTGGACCCGATTTTGCTACTGCACTGAATACAGATCCGAGCTTTCCGTTTGCCAATGTGCTCTGTGTATTGTTGGGGAACAATCAGTTGATGGATGCTGCATTGATTACAAACAACATCGCCACAAGCGACGCAGTTGTATTTCTTCCGTATGAAGGAAAAACTTTTCGTGCAAATGATACAGCAAACACGCTTGCAAAATGGAACCATATCACTAGACCGTATAAAAACGAAAACATCCATTTTCTTTTGATTTAGATGGTCGCGTAAACGAGCTGATCGTAATGCTGCCGAATCAACCATTTTGTTCACCAGCCATGTTGGTAATCGCTCACCCAGGTCGTTGA
This sequence comes from Albugo laibachii, assembly GCA_902706625.1. NCBI lineage: Eukaryota > Oomycota > Peronosporomycetes > Albuginales > Albuginaceae > Albugo > Albugo laibachii. The sequence goes on along the minus strand of CACSLJ010000003.1, from coordinate 206,078 downwards.
TAACCATCGACGAAAGTTCGACGGAGGAACTCAGCGTGTGCTTTTCACCTTTCGCTGGGGCAATAATCTTGGCGGTGGCTGTGGTCAGCATCATTGTCCGTGCACGTACAAATATATGAGCCGTATCATCGACGGGAATTTCATTCAGCTCGATGGATTTTGATAGTCGAAATCCAACCAAGGCCCCTGTAACTGGATCCACAAACTGATCAACCAGCTCAACGTACAAATAATCGCGATGGGTGGTCACTGCCGGTGCCAATGTCTTCAAACAATGCCATTTGACACATGCGTAGCGGAATTTATTTCGATGGCTGCGATCCCGTGGATGCAGTGTGTAAAGCACCTGGCCATCGAGGAATTCTTGAGGATTCATAATCATTTCGAGTCCAGCAAATTCTTCAGTGCTTTCTGTAGTGAGTAAATCTAGAATCTCGTCCACAGACGCCATCAAGTTGCATTTGCTTCTCACAGCCGCATCAATCGTCAAATTTGCATCGGCTTTTGCGTGACAGATAGAAACGCCTTCGCGTGTTTTCGTTGCGTACCATTGAATCCTTCCCAAGCCTTGACTAAGCTCGTAGGCATCTTGCACCGACTCATCGATAAAGCGGGTTAATAAATTACGTTTCTCTTGGGATAGGCTCTGAAGCTGAGGAAAATCTTCCTCAACATTTGCTGCTTTGATGGTAAATGATTGCGACGGACTCGAGTCCACGCTACACGAAGACGATGCCGAGACGGGCGAAGTGATACCTTTTGAGCACATTGGAGTGACATTTAAAGTCTGATAAGCAGCTTCTTTCTGAATTTGTGACGATGGATTGGGTGGAGGAGGAGGTGGGCGTTTAGGAGGAGCGGAGGGCGGAGCTCGATGAGATTTTACGAGCGCGGACGGAGATGATGGGAATACTTGCGGTTGAGCGATGAAAACGTCCATCTTCCAAGTCGAAGTATTTGATTCCGTTGATTGTTGATGCCGTTTACGGATTAGCGATATTTGTAGCGTTGAAAGCGCAACGTGAGGGTATAATCAGGTTCTTATCTACCGGAAACTGGCCGCAATATGTCCCGAGTTGTCCGTGCAGCAAAGACAATGGAATGAGTAAATTCAGCGTGATGTACGGAATAGAGCAGGCGTGCGCGACGTGAAAACTTTGTAATTCTACATGATGGAACCCTAGTAGGCTGAAGCCCTTTTCTGTTATCCAGGTCGCCTTTATCACACAGATGGTTTTAAAATACTTATGCCAAATGTCCTCGCAAAAGCACATGAAAAGAAAAAAATTGTTAGTAACCTTAAACCTAATATTCCTCTGGTGCATTGAAATGTTGATGTTGCAATACAAAGTGCATAGAGAGCAAAAGTCACACTGTTGTCGTCAGACGCAGAAGGGTCAAATACATAGATGCCCTATGACACAGAAGCGACTGTGATGCAATGTCGAAAGATGGTTTTCGACCAATCGCAATGAGCGGATCTTGAATCTGCACGGAAGCATGCGCGTCAATGCATCAGGATCTTATTTTGAGGAATATATGCGGTCGAATGCGTTGCAAAAGCACAAAGTGGAAGGAAATACACATTCAGTACAAAAGGTTATGACGGATCGAAATGCATACCTGTCGTATTTGGAAGTGCAGTTAGAGCGCGTATCAGCAGCGTGTTTGGCCACGCAATCCTTTGAAAAGAGACTTTTAGAGCTGGAAGCATCGCAAAATGCTCAAGACCAGAAGCTTGCTTCATTCTCCAAAATCATTCAATTGAATCAAGAGTATAATGAGCAGATACGAACGGAATGTATGGAAAGTAGCGGGGCGCTGGCAAAATCCTTGGATACGTGGAAAGAGCATTGTTCGTCTCAGCTTTATGACCAGAACCACCGAATTGCTTCGATGGAGACTAATTTGAGGAGCTTGGCATCCAGTACGGATCAAGTCGCAGTGCAAAATGAACACGAAGTTGCACAACTGCGGACCTTTCTGTCGAATGAAGCCGAGAATGGGCGATTGGCCTGGTGTGCTGCTCAGAAAAGGATCCAGGATCTAAAGGGAACTCAAGAACAGTTCTTTGGTCATTTGGAAACTATAAAAAAATCATTCAAGAACGAATTTGAAATCGTACAAAATACCGCGCAAGATAAGCACGCAAAGTTGGAAGTGATGAATGAAGACTTGGTAAGTATTTGAGCGCACCATAAAGTGAAAAAAATGACCAATTGTTACCATTTCCAGCATCAGCAGTTCTCCCTGTGGAAAAGAGAGAAATTGAGAGACATTTACTCAAAGTTGCAGCGGATGGATGAGACTCAGGCCTCCAATCACGACATCATTGGTAAGAAAATAGAGGATGAGCTTCTTGGTTCCCGGGCGGAAACCACGCAGATGCGAGATATGATACGTAAAACGTTGGATGCACAGCAACTTCTCGGCACAAGTATCATTTCCTTGCAAAACGAGATGGACACACGACTCGACCAGAACCAAGCTGGTAGTAATTGCACTGATAATTCCATACGAGAGTCCTGGGAGTCGTTCCGTGAACAAGTCGAAGCTGATCTGAGGAAGTCCGAGAGAGAAGTTCGCAAGCACATCCAGAATCTCATCACTCAACTCACAAAGTCGGAAGATCACGTTGAACGGCTTTCAGAAAAGACCTGTTCGAGCATCAAGCAATTGGTATTTGACTCAACGCATATGTTATCATTTGTGTTGCTCAACGGTGTGCTGCTAGCGACAACAAGTTGCCTTGGCATTACCAAATTCTCAGAAACGACCCAGTGAGACGCAGCCGATTCAATCATCTTCAACACAGAGGCGAGACCGATCTCAAGAAAAATACTATCATGACACAATCTTCAAGTGCGTCGCCATCTTCGTCAGCCGATTTCATTATTGGAGACTGACATGAGCTGCAATTTAGGATCAAGGAACAAGCGCTTGCGATGGAGGAAAGGCTCCATCACCTGGAGGTTGTCCCAAATTCGATGCGAATATGTCCATTTGACCCTTCCTTTCCCTAGAAAAAAATTGATGGACGCATACCGAAGCACGCTGAGAGGCCGAATAAATCGAACGAGATCTTCCATAAGGATTGTGGGCACGTCAAAGATCAATATGACGCTTTATTGAAAAACGGACTCTCGAAACAAGCGAGCGAATCTAAACTTTTGCCTAAAACTGTGCGCAGAGTACGTACGAGTGATGGGCTAGGCTTTGCAGCTCATTCTTATCACGTGGTTCTACAGAAAAACACAATTGTGGAAAAACGAAAAGGAAACAAACCTGCAGGATCCAAGATTTCCTAGTATATCTCATCATAATGTGGTCAACACTGAGAATGGATTAATGTACACTAAGGTCTATCATTCCAAAAAAAGATTGTAAATGGCGTTGCGTCGCATTCTTCAGCGCGAATCCGGCCGACTTTTGCCGATTCAAGTATCGTTCCCCACCGCGTCATTTAGCGATAAATTTGATCAAAAAGAACGTGCGGCGGAGAAATCTTACTTCAAGTATGTGTTGGTCATGCATTTTTATCTCAATCGACTAAATCTAATTTAGCAAGGAAGACGAAAGAGCGTTGCGTAAATTACTGCAGAAAATGAAATCTCAAACCGATGTGGTAATTGATATACACTTTGAGATCTTAATTCTGTCTCATTGATTTGTGGTGTAGCACGACCATAAAGGTTCCAAAGACCACCTCGAACATGACGTTGCCGGCTTAAAGAAGATTCCTGGGCTTTACTTGACTGATGATTTGGCAAAAGCACTGATCAAGTGGAAACAGGACCACTGATTGCGCAAGTTGAGTTGAAAGCATACGGAGACGACCCTCTAGTGGCTTTATTGTTCAATAAGAATAGTTTTGTTGATTCGAGAAGATGCTTTACGCAGCTTCCATCTGTTCGATTCTTTCTACGGTTTCTGCAAGTTCTTGAGCGAGATTCGCCTTTTGTGATTGCGTTGTCTCGAGCATTTGCTTGAATCGATTCTGATATACAAAAGTTAACGGCGGACAATCAATGGGCAAAAATGACATGCCTTGACGACAATGTTGGAGTTCGCGTCCACTTTGGTGGTAAGCTCAATGATGTTTCTGTCAGACTCCTGAATCCCTTTCTGGAGGCGTTCTCGCGCTGCAACCAATTCGAGGTAATTTGGATTCTCTTGATAAGATACAGCTACATCAAATAATCAAGTGGTACGCTCAGAAAAGAGAGCAGTGCAAAAGAAATTCCTACCTCCAGAAGATGGCTTCTCATCCAGGCCATCCAGCAATTCATTTTCAAGATCGTCAACTCCTTCGTCATCTTGCGACATACTTCGGCTCGCCACAGGAGCCAAGGATGGAGATCTTTGCAGCTCGCGGCTAGTTTGCGATCCGTCTACCTCATCATCCATACCTAGCGATGAATGGGTAATTGGAGGTGTATTCTCATCAGATATATTATTGAACGTCAAGTCTTCCAAATCCGCTCCACCCGAGTCCAAATCCATTCCACTTTCAAGCTCAGTTGCGAGCTGCAGTCGATTCATCTCCTCCTTTGTATAACCTCCAAGGGTCAATTTCAAGTACTCAGGATGCTGACGTATCAATTCCATCTCATCTGTGAGAATTATTCCGTTCGGATGTTCTTCATCGACCATCCAATCGTGAAATTCGACTAATTCTTCTTCTACAGAGCTTTCAGTATTTCAAAGAGGGACCAAGCGAGCTTTGCTTACCGATTTCTTCGAAAGGTCCTCCCTGAAGGATTTTGATCAGATCTTCTTCCACTCGTGCAACATCAGGTTTCTATAAAAGTGGAAAAATTGTTGGATTATGACAAAACCCCGCAATCTTGACAAACCGGAAAGGGTGCATAATGCTTTGTTTTGTCATATTTGCGCTTAACAACATTCGTATTTGGGGGTGTGATTCCATTATTGATCTCATTGATAGTTTCCGCTACTTCTTTTTCGTCCTGTTTTTCGCAAACGATAAACATTTGACCGATTTCACCGCTTTTGTAGAAAAAGTTCTCATCGTAGGTTTTATGAGTCTCCAATACACATGGAAGTTGCGCTGTAACGATAAAGAGATAATGAACGAGTTTGTCGATACTTCGGAACGTACCAATTTTCGCGTAATACTCTTTTCCACTTAAGATGAACGTAAAGTGTCGATTATCCGCTGGAAAGTATTCTATAAGTATGTACTGATATTCATGTCAGCTAACCTTTGGAGACGAGTTGGATCTTTTCCGCCGCTCCATTCCCAATATGAGCTCGAATTTCTCCAGCTAGATTCTTTGGAACTTGCAGTAAGTACTGCTCCATGTCAGATCCTAGTTTTGCTTGCGTGTACACGAATCGATCGTCAGTCAAAAAAATGAGTGCAGTGAGCGAATCGATGCGGTTGTATTGCGCGATTTATCGTGCTGCTGCTAAGATGCCGACAAAAGATCGTAAACATTTCATACGAAGGCGACTCCGTGCCGAATACGACATATATCGAACGGAAACTGACGCAGAACGACTTCGGTAAAACAACTCATACGAATCCGTAGTCCACACTCATTTAGTTAAATCTATAGGTTCCTTCATTCGCTAGCGGAAACTCAGGTAATACAAATGGAACCTTTAAATGAGCAATTATCAACATCTCTTTGCAGCTAGAAACGATCCAAATCCAAGCGAAGCATTTGACGGACATGCTCAAGGCCCATTGAGTCAAGCGTGGGCTTTGTAAAAGTTGATGACATACATGTATAAAAGGTAATTTATCGCTTAATCGAGCCCACACAAGCTTGTGTCCGCAGAGAGGCCAGCTCCTATTCCTTTATTTTTCAATCTCTTTCGTCTTTCCATGAACTGGGAGATCCCATTCATTGTCTCTAGTTCTAGTTTTTTGATTGGATTTCCATCTAGATTCAGAATGTCGATATTGGATTGTGCCAGAATCTGTACTGCTATGGCTTGAGGTTGACGAGTCCCTACGATCTTGTTTTGACGTACTGATACGATTCTCAGTCTCGAACATTCGGCCAGTACTTTAGGCAATTCCTACAACCCAATCAGTACCCATCAAAGCAAATAACGACTTTCGACGTACTGTTAGGCGATTGTTGTCAATGCAGATCATCTCAAGGTCTTTCAAGTTTGCGAAATGGGGAGGAATGCACGAGATTTGATTTTCTTCAAGCTCCAAATTCTTCAGGAGCGTACATCCTGTTATCCTTGCAGTGATACTTCGCAGCTGATTACTTCGTAGGGATAATTTGATTAAATTTGGTGGCAACGGGGCTGTAATTTCGACTAGTTCATTATTATCCAGCACCAGCTAAGACAAGAATTCAGTTACGTTCGAGTGATAAAACTCTCAGCTACGAACGCACCTTTGTGAGCGCTATCAATTGCGAAAGATCAGGAAGACTGCAAAGTGCGTTTGATTGTAACTTGAGATTTTTCAAATTGCTCAATCGTGCTGTAATTATCTCTGCTGGCACACATGTGATCTGATTCCGCGATAAATCCAAGCTTCGTAGCCTCACTTGCAATTCCACATTTGTGATAATCGTTGTCGGGATCTCCTTCAATTTGGAATCGGCCAAGGCCAGCACACCAGTCGTTTGCGCTGAATTTATCTTCTTTTCCTCGACCGATTTATTGCTTCTCGGTTTGCTTTTATGCTTTGTACAAGCTTGTTCAATGCGCGAGGTCGTTTGGCCCATGTTTCACACTGGAAAAGGTTGAAAATCACAAAATTCTGACTCGAATTCGATTTGCCCAATCAGACGACAAACAACATATATGACTTCAGTGACAATTACTTCCTAGCCTCTAAAGGTATTTTCAATGTACAACCTTTGTCGTTGGACACTTTTTATAGCAGTGATACTACGGAGGAAGATAATTAGTCTGAGCTTTGCAGAGAAATTGGCCACATACCGTGCGACGACACGTGGATGATCTATTCTTCCCACAGCAGCACTTCTCTTTACACACAGGGCAGCCTTGTAGAAATGCATCTTGCCCGTGTTCTTGCATCATCTTCTCGCTACACCTTGAGAAATGTGGTTAGCTTATAAGACCAAAGCCTCCTTGTTTTCTACCGTACTTTTGACAAAATATGTGAGGACATTTCAGACACCTCACATTCTTCTTCCTCAGGTTTCCACAACGGTGGCACGATATGCGGTGACGATTAAAGAATTCCACCATATGTGAAGCACTGTGTAGTTGACGAGTAGTATCGATCTCATGATGTAGACCAGTATCATTAATACTCATATAGGAAGGTGGCTGAGATGAGCATGATTGAACGCTGGAGAGATCCAGCAAATTATTTTGCATTGCGGAGTGAGGATAATAAGCGCAAGGATCACTCAACGGCTGAGATGGAGAGAATGGAAGGATCGGTGTACCCTGCGATTTCACACCGAAAGTAGAGAGATACGGTGAGTATGCCGGACTTGATTGTATGTACGATGAAGACGATAACGGCACCGTTCCACATGTTATGACTGTCGAACTATCGGACGTCATTTCTTCTGTCTTGAGTAAAGTGCCCAGACTCTGCGTGAAATCTGGGTGATGAGGATAAGCGTTTTCAGGATCTGGGCTTGGCCATGGAGATACTGTATTCCAGGTACCATTGGCAAGTTGCTGGTTCGGCGCTGTGGGGTTGATATACATGTTTCCATGCTGGGGATACACTTGGCAAGGCAAAGGTTCTAGCTCACTTGATTCCAACCAATTTGATGCATTGAGTAGGTTTTCGAGATTATTCAAAATCGTCTCTGCCTCCACAATTGTTTGAGGTACTTCGCTTTCGTAATGCTTCTCCTTTGTTTCTGTATTCGCCACAGGCTTCTGATTTTGTATACACTCCATGAGCCATGATAAATTAGTGCGTACTGCACCGACAAATTGCTTGAGACAAACTTTTTCGACTTCACTGACACTTTTTCTGGTGTCATCACTCATGCTGAGCATGATCGTCAAGCGTTGTGTGTACGTACTCAACACCGTCCACAATCGTGCGCTTAGTAGGTAATAAGGCTGCCATACATTGTGCTGTTGTAAATCTGGAAAGTCTGTTAGCTCGTACTTATAACTTCGAAGTTGACCGGGTAGAGCATAAGTGGAATGAAAGTACCCATAGTAGAAGGTAGTATGTGATGTTGCGTCAATTCTATGAAGATCTTGCATCGGAGCATAAAGTGCAGTCATCCATCCTGGAGGAATCGCAAGTATATCACCCGCCCTTATAATAACCTTGATGCAACGATCCGCCCATAAAGCGAAAAAATGCGTTCGCACATGAATGGATTTTCTCCATTCGGTAAAGTATTTGTGATTGATTTCAGAAGGTGGTACCAAGAAAGCCCATAGTTCTTGCTGTGTTACATGATACCAGCTCGCCTTTCCGTCACAGCACACTGTAAAATCCTGAAAGGTTCCGGAGCGAAAGATTGCACCGTACGTTTCTTTGTTCATCGGACTCTGAATGGGTTGTTGTTTGGCACATGTTTGCGCAGCATTGAATGGAAACTGATAAAACCAATCCAGAGATGTAATTGCATCTGGAACCTTGAATAATGCTGAATGAAGTTGTATGTAATCTGATAGTCGAAATTGAGCATTCCAAATCTCCTGAGGTCGCTGATCGGCTTCCTGACCTTCGACTTGTGGAAATACTTCGTTCCAATTAAATAGCGACAGATTGAAAAACTCCTGCTGTCCCACGTTAATTGACCGTACCGTGTATCCGTTTTCTGATGGCGACAAATGAAAATGCACACGTCAGTTGTTGCAGCTGTTATCACAATAGCTATAAACTTACCCAGCAATTTGGTCACATCCTGGATGGCGAGAGGTGGCAAAGTTGTATTAGCTTCGGCATTTCGTTGTATTGAGCTTGTGACCAAAAGGGGTTTTTCGAAAACACTTCTTTTTGAGATCAATGATGTGCAATTCTATCATAGTGAAATCACAACAAGTCTTAGCATGGATTGTTGAGACAGCAATCATCACGATGGAATCATCCTACCTCGGCATCGATGGTCTGGACGCCAGAGGTACTATATAAAGCTGCATGGAGTAAGGAACGAAATAGAGGCAAGTCTTTCTTAATCGAGCCGTGTGATCCCATCGAAGTTTTTTCGTTTGAAGATACCATTGAAGGTTTCGGGCCCATCTGGATTGACCGTACTCTCATCGTCAGTGGTGCCAAAACAGATACTGACGAATAAGTTTCTGGGTGTTGTTTAGTACTGGAACCAGCGTAGGTGGTTAAAATGATCGGACTTGGTTTTCTACTATCATGGTTCTGATTGATACAAGTCAAGCCTTTTGACAGTGATTCTATTGAAGAATCTTGTGGATCTTGTACATCAGCGGTAATTATAGTCGATGGAAGATCAGATGTGGTTGTATCTGGTAGATTGGGACAAAATTGCATCATGATTGTTTGGATGACGCAGCGGTTTTACAAATGCCCGACTAAAAAGAGCCAGAAAGAGTGAGAACACCACGAAAACCCCTTTCAAGATGATCGAATAAAGATTTAGTCATGTGATAGCTCATCGTGAGGTATCAGTACGAGTACGATACCTTTGTCGAAGGAGAGGAGCCTATGGTAACATGTACTGCTACATGATGTACCTTAGAAGATCTTTTTTTTCGTGTCGTTTCAACGTCAATTAGGTAGCGAAAACAGCATGGTAAGTAGGCTGAGGGTACAAGCACGCATGCGACTGCATAAGATGTGGCGTTCTGTATCTAGGGAGCTATAGGCAGTCTATTGATGCATTTGTGGAAGTGCTTGACTGCTCAGAGTGACGTGCGAAATCTCAAAGAACATTTGGTGAGGTAATCTCCAGACCGTCACGAGACCAGGCCTTTCTTGATACTCATATTTTACCTCTTCCAGGAGATTATAAAGTACATCTCCTTGAAGTTTTTTCAGGCGAATTCATCCAGTCAGTCCTGAATGGTCAGTTACTGGATCATTTCAGGTCGTGGTCAGGTTGACCAGGGTTTCAGGACATATGATGCTATCATATCCAAGTAACAGATTCTAAATTTTTGAAGCGGGATGTGCCTGTAATTGCATGAGAACACCACAAGGGGCCGAGTGGATGGTAGTCTGGAATGAAGGGTCCAGTCAGCTTCCTCTACTGAAATTTGGTACATGTTCTTGTGGGTAATTCAGTTACTATAGAAGGATCATCAGTTGGACCTAGTACGCGTAATAATGGACGAAAAGTAGCTTGACAATACGCAACATGGAGCTACAAATTCTGACTCGTGACAAGGTCCGAATTCTTACATTTTTCGTACGACATTGTAACAATCCATATTCGCTGAATATTGTAGAGTACATAAAGCAGCTGTATCCGAACCAGAAGTAAACCCAGTTAATCTACAGGAGGCACTGTAACATTGAGAAACGTCTGTTCTATGGAGATCTCAGACTTTGTGGCTCTAAAAGAGAATTCAAAATTGTAATTTGTAGTCAATCGAGCAAGCATCTCTATAAGGAGCTCCGCTACCATTCGCCACTAAGGTAAATTTGTGCTGCAGGCAGAAGAGGTATATTACATGGAAGCATGCACCAAATCATGTTATCAGACGCTGTCGCATTACATAAGAGTGATGCATTGCTTAAGTAAATATATTGTGATGAAACTGGAGGAGTATGTAGAAATGAATCAATAATATAGATGAGATTTTCTTCTCCCTCCGAACAGATTGTGAATGGGTGTCAGTTTTCTTTCTAAATATTTGTTCAGTAGCTTCGAATGCGCGATGGAACATCTTCATGAAAAGACGCAAAAGCGAAACGTAACTTCTCGTCGGGTTGACTTGTTATTGAGCGCCGTTTTCATGAGCTAAAAACAAAGACTTACAGGAATATCGCACTGTTTCTAGAATTCGCCGGATATTGCAGTATCATTCTCAAACTTGATCTGTACAAACGTGTCGCAATAAATGGAGAAGATGCAGGTAGCTGGTGCGGGGCAAGCACTTTCTGCTGGAAATGCATCAACCCAAGGATCACAAAAATACTTTAGTCTGAAGCGACAGCAAGGAACTCCAAAACCATTCTCCAACGCGATCCGTGGCACGAATGCAATACAATGGAATGCAATGGACTTACATATGCCTACGGCAAACACAACTTCTGCCAGTTTGGACCTTACCAGTCAGAAATCGCATGGGGATGACAAGATGCAATCTCTCCTCGCACGTAATATTCTTATCCAGCGGAAGCTGACAGAGCGAAAAAGGTTCGATTCAGCGGATTATGCGATGGCAGGAAACAGTGATAAAAGTGCTCCTGAATCGTCAAGTGAGATTGGTGATAATCAACGTGAACCGCATGAAGTCTCTCCAGTAAGCGACGATGCAGGGGCATCTTTCTCGCCAGAAGCTCCAATTCAAACAGCCAGTCAAGTAAGGATCCCCGGCATTCCCGAGAACACATTTCGCGCGGATCGCTCAAGATATGGAGCTCTTGGAATGTCTCGGTCCATGGCGAGCGGTGCTGTTTCCGCGAGAAACATTCTCATGCAGAAGAAATTAAGGGAGAAAAGGCACTTTGATTCTGCGGACTATCAAATCGAACAATACAAAAATAGTCATCCAGATGCTGAAGCTACATCCAGTGCCGCTGAAACGTTGCAAAGCGCCATAGAGGCAGCCGTAGAAAACATCAAGAAACAAGAAGAGACCCGGCTTGATCCCATGCAGTTCAGCGCTGCAGGATTAACTTTGTTGAAGTCTATTCCTGACAGCGCCGCTACGATCAAGAAGGTGAAGGATCCAAATCTTAGTCCTTGTCGAAGCGGATCGAATTTAATGAGTCACGCATTGCCAGGTAATAACGCCTCGCTTGCACGAAAATTAGCCGAGAAAACGATTTTCCATGCACTCGACAATAATTGTGAAATTGACACGAATGCTTCGTGTATCAGAAATGAGACTTCGGACTGCCACTCCGAAGCTCTTACCACGTTTAATACTGGTTCTTCCAGCAGTGAAAAAGCCTCTCGTCTACATCCCACGGTAGCCAACAATGAATCTTCAGTAGCTTCTCCAGTGTACGAGCAGCAATCCAAACATATCAAATTTTCCGCTGAGTTCCTTGTAACCGAGCCAGAAAATGCTGTCGAGGCCGAAGGATAGAGTAACGTAGCACCAGGACGCGGTCCAGAGAGACGAGAAGTAGTAAACCAAAATAATACACTACTACGCCATGATATTTCCTTTGTCCATTATCCACTCTCATCATTGCCAAACAATGAAGAAGTATTCCAATCTACACGATCCTGCGCAACTTGTCTTTGAGTGGCCTCATTTTGCTTGGAGAAAAGGATAAGTTTGACAGGCAAATCGTCAATTTTCGTTCTGGTTGTTGATGTAAGAGATGAAGCATTCTGTCGCACAATGTGCATTGGAGCCTCGAGTATTTCTTTGAATGCAATTTTCTGCGTCTTGATACTGTGCTTCTCTCGTAGGAATGTATCTAATGCATCCAAATCGGAACTTTGAATTTCGGGAAGAGAGGCAAGTATCCCGCGAGGTGATAAGCAAAGCTCGTTGGCAGGTTTTGTGGGTTGATGGGCTGGATCAATACCTTTGCATTCGTGGACAGGATTCAAGCCGAGGACTAGACGACAATAGCAATTTCGAATCAGGTTGATAAGCTCCCATTTAAGACCATCTTCCTTGACAGCCGCGTTATCCAGAAATAGAGATTTCAATGCTGCCTTGAAGATGCTGTCGCCAAGCAAAAAATGATACTCCTGTCGTTCGTGTAAGCAAGTCACCATTTTGTCGGCTAACCCCACAGCTTTACGGCAGCTTTGTGTATCCTTCCAGCACATGATTTCAATTAAAATTTGTCCGAACAGCCCAGGCAACGTCTTGGACTCATAAAGTGTGTAATCATGTAACAAAGAATCTTGATGTCGGAGTACGTGTTTCTGCTGATTCGGAACGGCGCCAACGACCACTTTGGGGTCAATAGCACGCTCTAAAAGCTCCGTCACTTGTCGTACCAAGTCCATTAGAATTTTGTCATGAGCAACAGCGGCTTTCGCTGCATCTACTCCCACGATGAATGACATCCAAGGGGCCTCTGTTCTATAGCCATTTGCGACCACATCCTCTATGAAGCATCGCTGAAGCCTGGCTGATAGATGCGTGAGGACATTCGTAAGCACAGGCTCCAGTAAGGAGCAATACAGCGCTGCGGGGCACATTCGTAAAAAGGGAATGTATACATAAGCGATTGAGATTTTCAGGTGACGATGTTCCATTACATCCAAATGACAGGAGACTCCACTTGCAAAATAGTAAAGGATGGCTTGTACACTCTGATTTGAATTCTCCACAGCCAATTCGTAAAGCGTTGGATGGGCAAACATCAGCCCGATGATGTGATATACGATATCGCGAACATTCTTTTGCCACTTCGACCAGCGGATGGTGTCTGGCAGTGGAGCAATCAGCTCGTCATCGAGTTGATTTCTTCCACCCAGCAATTGCGCTACTTCATCGAGGGACATATACAAAAGAAATCGTGCCACGGTGGTATTACACAACGACTGAGCGATCGAAGGTGTGCGTAATGCATGCAGCGATTGAGTCAGAGTGAGCAAATTCGGGAGTAATATGGGCCAAACAGATCTTGCAAATGGGTTGTTTTTCATGTTGATTTGGTCAAAATTGGTCGTGGAGCTTTCACTACGAGTCTGGAGAGAACTTGGATTTGAGATAGACCCAGAGCATACGGTCGCTCGCTTCAAAATGCCATATACACTCGTCAATGTTTTCGTTACTTTTTTCAATATTTTTTTATTCGCCGCATCCGATGTTGAAGCTTCCACAGTTGATGCTAGGCTTTCAGGCGAATTTACTAGATCTGTCATAGTTGGACTGGTCCACTCTGAAAGCAATTCAGTGATCATGTCCCTGAGGAATTGCATGCGAGCTTGGGCATCTTCGATAGAATTGGAAACCAAGACTAAAACTTCGTACAACAGTACAGCTTCTGAATCCAATACTTGATCGGACGCAAACAATTCCTGCACTTTGGTGCATAAAACCGGAAGAACGGGAAGTATTTGGGATGGAATTGTCTGACAAATCGTAACGAGCGATGATAATGCTCTACGGCGGACGGATATGGCGTCTGAATTTAGACGATGCAGAGCCACATCTTCCGGTAGTGTAAACTGGATACCTTCGAAGAGAAGCTCAAATACTGGGGTAAGGAAGCTGGTCCCTGATTCATGTCCATAACATCTGGCAAACGATCCTACCATGAGCAATTGTCTATACTTGAGCAAAGGGTCATTGCTTTTGAATATGAGAACGACTTGTAACAATTGCTGCTGTACTCTTTGACAGGCTTTGTCGTCGAATACTGTAGTCGGCAGTTGCTTTAGCACACAATCCACAAGACAAGATACGCCTTCATGATATAGGTAAGCAGTACTTGACTCTGTGCAAAATCCTTGAGCATTTTGATTGTCTGCGGATGCCGGAAAATGACGGTAAATGAGTACCACGCGATCCAACAGCATGGACAGAAGTACTTGCGGGTCCACTGATATAAGCTGACGGACAATACTGAACAAACGACCACGAAAATTTCCAAAGAATGCAGAAAACGTCTCATCACTGTCGAACTCTTCAGCGCTGCAGAGACTCGTTATCATCAAGGACGAGAGCAAAGGCGCATGCAAAGAAGGATTTTGAATCGTGCCAAAACAACATGCTAGTGTTTGCTCAGGGTCTGCTCGACTCGGTGATCCAAGTCTGAAATACTTCTCCAACGATGCAATCCGAAGCTTCTCAACGATAGGCCCCATGAAAGGCTGCTCAAGTAGAACCGTATTCTTGAACATACTAAGCCACACTGCGCTTTGTGCTTCGGCAATGACGTACGAAGGATGACAAAAAAGGCGACATGAGCATTCCAACATTCGCTGAAGAATACTTTGTTCATTAATAGAAGCGCACAACGTCCGGACCGCGATGTGTTCTGTCTGCCTTGTTGGGGTGTCCTCGTCTCCAGTGGAAGATATAAAGCAGTCCAGTTGAGAATTGCACCATGTTACAACAGCATCATTGATTTTCCTGAGGAATAGCAATTCCTCATCAAGCCTCGTTGTATCCTGCACAAGCTCTCTTGTGATCTCAAATGAAATTTGTTCGAGCTTTTCCGCCACAAATGCGCTCATTTGATTCAAAATCATGTGATTTTCCTTCCCGAATGTTCGTGAGAAATAAATCTGTATGCCTTCCATCGCCAGCAATCGAAATGGTTTCTCGCTGATCAAAGAGAGTTCAATCCACATCCAATTACACTCTCCGACGAAAGCTCGTTCCACAGGTATCCACTCCAGAAATTCTTTCATCATCTCCAATCCTGCCTGAATGAAGCGTTCGAGCTGGGATACGTCTACACCTTCTACTTGATCCAGTTCCGTCCGAGTCTTGTATCGCTGATACTGCATTTCGACTTCACGATACACCAATGGAACCAACTCTGGTAGACAAACATTCAAGCCTTGCAGAATATCCTTGCGACGAGCAGCTGGGAGCGATGAACTAAAGCAATTTCTGACACAATCTTCCGCCAAAAATCGAAAACATTTCAAAATCAGTTCGATCCGTGACAATTGGATCCCTAGCGCTTCCGAAGGTACTTGACAGAAATGGAAAAGATCAGACAATAAGCTATCCCAATGCTGTGGAAACTGACGTTTAGCGAGCTCCACAAGTAGAAGCACCTGTTTCTCGCGGACAAAAACTGGTTCAGATTGTGTGCTTTGTGATGTGAATATCAGCTGTAAAAGACTGCTTCGAAGTTGTATTTGTTCGTCCAGCGTGATAGACTTCCAATGAATGAGTAAGTAGGATTCTACAAGATGAAGAGAAAAATGGCGACGGACATGAAGCTCAAATAATACGTCGGATGTTGTCACACTTTGACACTGCGCAGTGGATTGTTTGTAGATCGCGAAAGCGTATGAAATAGAGTCAGGGCGTCCTTTGAATAACTCGCAAAACTCGTACGCTTGTTTTCTTTCATTATTTGATGCGGTATTGGAATGACTCACTTGGATGGCGATCATTAGGCGCTGATACACTTCTTCCTCGATTTCCAGCATTTCCACTAGATGATCACTACGCAGTTTTATAGCCTCTTTAAATCGATATATTTCCAGTAGGACATGGCAATACCCTAGAGTTTTACGTTCGCTGCTGGAGGAAGAATGCACAACATCAAATTATGAATGAGGTTTTAGTTGCTAGACACGTGCATCCTACAGTATTATCAAAGAGAATAGGTTCCTAACACAGTTTCTATTGAACCTTTGTAATATTATTAATCTTTACTTTGAATGTTTTGTATATTTTCACTTTGCGCCACGTATCCGAATACTTTACTGCCCATAAATGTGAGGAATGATCGAGGCATTGCTTGCCCTTGTAAACTACGAGGAAAGAACTGGTGGCCATTCCAATATTCTTCACGACACCAGGCTGCAAGTTGCGTGCATCGAAGTATCAGGTGCCCATCGTCTTCATGCACAGACTTGACCTCGCAGATACAATGAGCAACCGTGCTCTCAATGGCTTTAGTACTTTGTAAAGCCTCTTGGATTTTCAGCCCCTGCTGTGATTTTTTGGAATTGCTTTTCTGTTTTATGATGGTGTGATGTACATCGGCTACTTCTGAGAGAAATGATTGCGGCTGGAAGCCGGGGGCACATGCTTTGATATCAAGCGCCTCGAATTTATCGACCAGAGCCCCTGAACAGCTCCCAATAGAAATGATCAATTTCTCCATGCCTTGGACGGGAACGTTAAGAACTGCAAAAAGCTTCAATGAGATGTACAGATTGCCATATTAACACATTTGCAAACCGAAAAAGGTTCCAGGTTGTCTCAAGAAGTGAGCTGTGTGTCGCCGAGTATTAACAGAGCAAATAAAACCACCCTAGCAATCGGTATGCCTTCACATCAACAACGTAACACAAATTAGCGTATGCATCTCTTACTTTATTGTTGATACAAGAGAGCCAAGTGATTGCCATCACATTTTTTGATCCTGTCTTTGGGTCGTACACCGACAGTAGACATACCGGGTTTGCATACAAAAGCCTCGATAGCCTACTGCTTTCCACAGGAATCCATTTCGCTGCGGTATCTTTAATAGCTTCTCCTGAGCTGGCCGCAGCCATCGATTAGAAAGTGATGTAGCGTATTGTTCCAGCGAGTTTCGTACTTTCGAAACGAGCACTAGTTTTACAACCTGAACACAGATTTGTTGGAGCACAGCAAAGAAATTACTGAAGAACGCGATAAAAATTGATTTTGCAAACGTGCATTCGAGAGCTGTGCACTTTTTCTACACGCGTGAGCGCTAAGGGAGCGCAACAATCCAACCGCAGCATGAGCGACCGTTGACTGGCGCTTGACGATTCATCTGTACCCTACACTCTGCGACAACGTGAATACTCCGAAAATCTATCATCGGAGCTGATAGCTAAGTGGAAAAAATGGTAACATCCAGTGACTCTAATCCTACATTTTCCGATTCCACAAATGACTATAGAAAGAAAAAAGCTTTTCGTTTTAAACCAAAGCATGATATTGTGCTTCTAAATACTATCAAGCAATTCATGCCGTGGGCTGCTGTCCACGGATACGTGCGCGAAGTATGGGCGAGTGCTGCAGATGCCTTTAGTCTATCGATGCGAGAGAAATTCACCAACTTGGATGAGTACTTCGGTGAAGAGGGAAATAATGAGATTTCTCCCGCCAATGGACTTATTGGTAGTGGCTCTACGTTCCATGTGAATCATATTGCTTGCAAGAGAAGATTTGACACACTAATAGATGCACATCGTCGAGGAGATTTGGAATCGCTACGTGCCTCTGGATCCGAGGAAGAATGCTGTGAACGGGAACAATTACTGATGGATATTGATCGACTGATATCGACACACGACGAGTGGAGAAAGAATAATCGCACGCGCAAGAACTCGAGCAATTCTTCAAGTCACTGTGATGACGCATTTCCGTACTTGAGTGGAACTGCGGAGTCAATTCTTGATTCAAGCCCTCTGTATCTCACTAAAAAGTCCCCTGAATTAACTGGAAAACCAAGCGATGCCTCCCCTCGAGACAATGACAATCTTTACGTGGGAAAAACTTACGATTCCGCAGGAAATAGCATACATGGTGCGAACGATGCTTCCGAAGTCAGTTTAGCGTACAGAACGAAAGGGACAACAGGAAGCGATTCGTATTTACAATCCAAAAAGGCAGATATACTCGCGTCAGATCGACAATTGATGGATGAGGCCTTACATCTCAAAAGACGGAAATTAGATATCGAGGAGAAACGAGTCGAGTTGAAAAAGGAGAAACATCGCAACCTCATCTCCACAATGCAATCGCATACCGCTGCAGTTCAGGCTTTGACCGCAGCATTACTATCTGTAGCACAACAATTCCGAAGTCATGACACGTGATGCGTAAATTCGGCCTTAAATATTATCTTGAGATTCCGATAGCACAAATTCCGCTGTTCCGCCTTGGCGAGCATACCAACAGAGATTACTGTCGCCATTTTAATACAAGATAAGAGCTTGTATTACTCATAATGACTAATCGAAAATATTCACAGGAGCGTGCATTCATTAAGACATTGACGCATTGTAATGCCACTTTGTCAGAATCATGCACGGAATATGTGTTTCGATCGTAATTCTTTACACGATGCATCTGTGCATATCTCAACCCTCAACTGATATTGCAATGGCAACTATCCAGCAATCGCTCTACGGCCTTCCGTCTGGTCTTGGTGCGTGCCACATACTCACCTCGAAAGAGTACTGATATTTTCTGGAAAACAGCCTACTATATTGAGATCTTCATCGGAAATCCGATGTTCTCTGAAAGCGCTCCTCCGTCAAGCAAGGTGGGTTGAGAGCTCTCAACTTTTGGATCATGCTTTTCAGTAACAGAGTATGTAGAACGAATTCAATCTCTTAGTTGACACGGGATCCTCCAACACAGCTGCTGTATCATCAACCTGTTGTGCTGGTTTGACCGATATCACTTATGACTGCAGCGTCTCACCCACGTGCCAAGCTACATCGAAGACACTTAGTGTCTCCTATATTACCGGGACTTGGTCTGGAAAAGTAGTAAAAGATACATTCTCTGGTCGTGGACTGGGTAGAATCGACAACTTTCCATTTGCAGAGATATTGCAACAATCGAATTTCGTGCAGGCGGGATATGATGGCATTGTTGGTCTAGCTTACCCATCCATTGCAGCCCCGACTGATGATGCACCTGAGCCTTACTTTGAGACTATCAAAAAAGCACGGAATACTCCCAATATATTCAGTTTACTGATGTGTGGCGCCTTACAGCCGCTTTATGATTCGTATAAGAGAACCTCTATCAATTTACATGCAGGAGAAGTTTTATTGGGAGGCATCACTTCTCCCAATGGAACAAAATATCACACCGGTGAGATTATGTACACACCGCTGATACAGGAGAGATGGTATAATGTGATTGTACTGGATATCGGAGTTGATAATACAAGTTTGGGCATTGACTGTGCGCAGATTAACAATCCTCGAGTGCGTTGCGTGATCCCTATTGCTCGAAAAAGCTCACATATTGTTAAATGTGTAGTCTATCGTAGACAGCGGTTCGAGTAATATAGCACTACCATCCTCTGTGTACGCAGCGGTAGTTGCCAGTATGAAGGCGAAAATACACGCGGCGATACAAGATAATGTGAGTGATTCGTTCTTCAGCGACGACTGGACCTGCTGCTCACGAATGTGTGATCCTTCAAATCCGAGGTCTATCTTTTCAAAATTTCCTTCATTGTCTTTCTCTTTGGCCATTACAGAAAATGTGGACACAAAAGTTACGGACACAATCACTGTGACGATTCCACCAGAGTATATATGGCGTCCGGTCTTAGTGTCGACCGATTTAGGCGATGTCTTGCAATGCAGAGTATTTGGTATATCAGAAGGCTCGATTACGCTTTTGGGGGACGTTTTCATGGATGGACTATTGACTGTCCATGATCGAATAACGAAGAGAGTAGGCTTTGCAATTGCGGATAAATGTCCAAATGGAGTAAAATCAAAAAAGACCTTGCGCAATGGTTTTCTAAATGGGTCTAAGGCTACCTCCAAAACCATGTGTGATTGCGTGAGTCCCTCAGATCGGAAATCGAATCTTATTTCAAGCTACTGGCCAATTCGAAGTAATAAATGCTTCTTTTGGCAGTGGTGGATGTACATTGTGATTATATGTCTCGTCGTTCTTGTCATCTCGATAACGATGCTTGGGTATATACACTTCAAACAGGTCGCATTAAAGCGACAACTTCGTGCGATCAACCAAGACCAAAATCAACAACCCGTTGACAACAGTAGGCCTCCCCCCAGCAGAGCTTTCAATTATTTTAGTATGTGATACTCATGGCTTCTTTTCCTTCGCAGCATTGGATGAGCACCTGTTGCCTTCAGCCCAAATGCACTCACAACAATCTTTGAATCTTGAGCGATCCAATGGACGAAAAATCGATTCAAAAGGTTCCACAAGTATTTATTCACCGCCAGAAAACTTCCACTCCGAGTTGATTTCGACCCCCACGATCCAGAAAAGCTCATCCAGTTCATCTGGAGCATTGTTTGCTCTGTCGAATAGTCCAAACAAGTGAAGTAACTCGATTCAGAACGACAGGCATGAGAACGGAGAGTAGTGAGAGCGCTTAGAAGACACTTTGTCTGTCGCATTTTGAGTGAATGACAAAAGATTTGAATCAGGAGCAGGGTGTCACATTCTAGAAGGATCACAACAAGTCTTCATTTGGGGTAGTAATATTTTAGAAGTCAGATCCAAATTTCGCTTTTGAGTGCTTCCTTTAATTAGGTGTTGATCAGAAGGTCGAAGGGAGCAAAAATGCATAGAGCAGGCATCAATTTTTCTAGAATAATCAATATCATCTCGGTTAATTACGTGAATAAGTCGTGCTGATATACTTCGCAAAATCAATTGATAATTATCCTTGCAGTTTCGAGACAGGAAAATAATGAATATTGGAGAATTTGGTTTGGTGATAGCTGGCCGCCCGGTTTTGACCGCTTTCAGGCAGGTTTAAATTGATACATGATGTCATTCAAGAGTTCACATGATTGTATCTGTGTAGAGAGATTGGGCCTGCTCGATATGTTACTGAAATTCCAGATCCTGGGCAAGTTACTGACGTTGCTTTCTTTTTGCTTCCAAACTCACCAGTTCCGCCTGGATTTGGGGGTACGTTTTCGCAAGTCATATGATATTCATCCTCTAAATCAATGTGACCATTACAGCGGTTCTCTATTACGCAGTGCCTGCGTTACAAAACTGGCAGCTTCTTGGCACCGTCTTTCAAGAGAAACCGAGTGCCATTCTTCGTACAGGATGGACCACACAACCAGACATCGAAGGTCAACCGTTGCTGCAACTTGGCATATCCATTGAGTCACTCGAGAATGTAAAGAATCTTGGGATCGAGACTAGTGGATACGAAGAGCGCAAGACATTTGCACTCAAAATAGCAATGGATTTATTCAATTATATGACTTCCTTCTCAAGTAGCACAAACCAATCGCAAATGATCATACCAACTAACCTTTTTGATCGGTGGATGGAGCGTTTTGAAGCAAAGTACCATCGTGATCCAAATTTCATGCTTAAAAGTCAATGATTTCAAGTATTTGGGATGGTGGAGAGTAGAGCAGTCTATCAAAGCTGCTTTCAGTCTTGCTGTGATTTGTAAGAGCTGTATAACTAAATTATTAATTTTCTTATGAGAACTCTAAAAGGTATTAATCCTTCCAATGAGTCGTACAACCATCACGTGGACGGAGTCGTGGCAATCGAACTAGCCGTTCACCATGCTTGTGACCTTTCTTCATCAAAATGAACAAATAGATGGAGCAAATGAGTGCGGTCCACACAATAGCTTTTCCAAGATGTTCAAAAAGAGCTGCGAGGGGTGCAGAGCTTGTAGTTGTTTCGTAAAGGAATATCACAGCTGTTAAGCTCAAAACCCTTTTCAGCACTGACTCGGCCGTTTCTTGAGACGATGTAAATGGCGATGGTGCGTTTCTGAAAACCAGATATTTCCCCAAAAGCAAGTCCAATACATCTTGACGATAACCATCCATGAAGTTGTTGAGTATGTATCGCAAAGAAGAATTGTAAGCATCCATAATGACACCAAGTTTCGTTCGTCTTCCAGTGCGTGTAAAATCTGTTTTCAGAGCACCTGTGCCTGCATACAGCCGGCTGATTGCGTCCGCATGATTGCCCCAGATGCGTTTGAACACACTTTCGAAGTCATGAAAAGCTGTGTTGAGGACATCGCCCTGCAAAGCTTCCATCTCGTTCAGTTGTATGAGGAGGCTTCGACGGCCGAAAAGCGACTACCGAAAGCACTATAGATGCGAATAACACGAAAATGGTCGATAAAGGTACCTGAACAACATTTGTCCGATCTAAATTATCCATGCAGTTTGTGCGGACCACTCCAGACTGAGTCTGAGTAACTGAACCGTCAGCATCCCGACAAAAAAATCTAGAGAGGGACTCCATCAAATTCCTTTGAAGCACCTGAAATGGCGGTCACGTACCCGTAATTTCGAAAATCGTCATCGACAAGCTGTATGAGTCTCACTAGATTTTGATATCGCATTTTACGGCACTCTTGATGGAAGTCAAACCACACAAGCCGAATAGTTGCGAGAATATGTGAGTCTTGATTCGCAGCAGTGCCGATAACTTTAGTCAGCGCATTGCCCAGTTGTAGCTCATGCCGCTTTTTGTCAATTAGATTGATCAGAATAACCCGGCCATACAGCTGCATAAGCTCATAGGCGTGTTTCCGAAATGCCTCCACATCTTTTTCAATTCTATTGCGCTGATACACTGGCGGAGCGTACTTCATATTCACTGGTGACGACCAGTGAAATGGAATAGATCCTCTAATTTGCAAAAATGAAGTCTGACGACCATCTTGAAAGACACAAATTTGTTCCGTTTCAACAAAATTTGCCACGTTCCCATTCTCATCGATACCTCGCATCGTAAAACGAGTTCCCGGACGACGACAAGATCGTCGAGAAATAAATATCATTTTGAAGGCCGTACGATTTACTCGTATAGTTTCTGTGACTTCAATGAAGCCTTGCATCAATGGAGTAATCCATTTATATAGTTTCTTTTCTACACCAAAATGGAGAGGTGAGTAGTTTGATGAGATACAGAGGTATTAACGTAGCATGATGTACCAAAAAAAGCAGCACAGTGAATGTAATTCCAGCAAAATCGTCGATCAGCTCGTTCCGCGATCGCTGCATAGTTGTCATCATGCGAGGCAGAACTCGCGAACGGCTTCAATTCGGAGCTACCTGTACTGAGTATCAGACTTTGTAATCCTGCGAGTTGTCCCGATAATGAACTTACGCTGCAAGGAGTGTGTAAGGTCCGAATCAAATGAAAAATGCAATTGCAATTTGTCGATATTAGTCGTCAACATTTCAAGATAACGTGATTCATCACGTTCTTGTTCAGGAGTTAGTGGAGCTTCATTTTGATATGTGGCTATAAGGAGTAGTTCCAGCTTCATCACTTGACGAATCTCCTTATGAATCTCATTATTCGAGATGACTTTAGAATCGGATACTAGCGCTAAATAAGGTCCCCGCAATAGCCAAATGATTCCATAGATAGCATCAAATCCAAGAATACGCCCATGTAGAGGTGAGAAGGTCTTGAGGTCTTCTACCGCGATATTTAATGTTGGACGAACAGGATCACCTTTGGTCGAAGTAGGCCCTTTCACGGATGCTATAGCTGATCGAGGGATTGCCAAACATTCCGAAAAGCTAGCACGTTGTATTATAATGATATCATCCTGTAACAAGAGACGAAAGCGATGAGCACGCTTTGCTCGATTGCAGGAGCTTTTCATTGCGCAAGCGACGGATTTTGGCGATGGATTTTAATCATGTCTAGTAGCCCCATTTTATTCCTAATTTACATATTCATCCCAACACTTGCATGAAACAAAGTAAGCCTAAATCTTGACCGTGTACAAATTAGTCAACTGAGCCTCTATGTGAAGATTAGATAGAATCTTTCTGGACTCTAAATTGACATACAGTCGCTTTAAAGTCTTTGAATAAAGTACACGTACAAGTTGATGCAAGTGGATTCAATTCCATAAGTCGATAGCATCTAAGTATCCTGCTGATCATCACTCACCTCTAGCTTTGTTTTCTTCCACTTTTGTGCGGCGAGAAGGAGTTTCATATGATTTTGCGCTTTTTCATCGTCCACGAAGACAAAGTCTGTATATTCTTCCAGGCCCAACTCGGTCTATGTGGTGAAGAATCGTCAGTATAAATACAACACTAGGTCCAACAACAATAACACGCACCCCGTCCTCAGCGTACACCATTCTTTGTTTGGTCACCTTTTGTGGCTGCATTTTGAGCAGTTTCTGAATCTGTTTAACATCTTTATCTGGAACACTCTGTTCCATGTCTAGCCAGGTCTCGAGGCAAAGTGCTCGTTCTGCTTTTTTCTCGTATAATAAGGAATTGGGTACGTTTGCTTCATCTTCTAAGCATAACTGTTGCTGCTCTTTGAGATGCCGAATAGCTCTTTCAAAAACCTCTCTAGCTGCTTCAATACTTCTTGATGCAGTCACTTCCGATGGACTTGCACTGGGATCTGTGATAGCCATCTTGCTGCGTGAACACTCAAATTGAGCAAAACTGATCCAGACTTTGACATGTTTCGTTCTTTCCAAGAGGCGCTCATATAGTAGTCGTGCCTTCTCAATCTCTTGATTGAGTATCTCGAAATCAATATAAGCCTTCCAGATCATTTCTGGCATATCGAGAACTGGTTGCTGTATAGCTAGCTCGTATATCCCTCTGGCACGTTCGCTCTCACCCATTTGCTGTTCCAGTGTAGCATATTTTTGCCAGATATCACAATCAGAAGCGTCAAAAAGGAGAAATTTCTCATATATCGTTCGACATCGTTCAATCTCGCCCATCATCAACTCCAGCTCGATGTAACTGGTAAAAAGTTTCTTCTTCGGGCACTTTCCCAAGCCCTGGCCTAGTACATTGCGTGCACCTTGGACGTCTCTAAGCCGAACTAGATATTTTGCATACATGATCCATATTTTGGCGAACGTGAAGACGTCATGAGGTATCAACGCGAGACAGGTCGTATAAACTTGCTTTACACGATCCTCGTCACTCTCTTTATCCTTTCCAGAGGCCGGATTGTTATATTTGCCATTGCGTACGATCAGTTCTTCAAAAATGGCGTATTTGATCCACAAGTATATATACCGTCGCCAATACTTTTTCTCTTTCATGGGTGGCACATTCGCAATCGCGCGTTCATATATTTCCCGGATCCGATCAATCCTCTTCTCCCTTTGATTGTCATGGCATTCAGCGACCTGGGTTTCTTCCAGTTTCATGTAGTCTATCCATGCATCATAATCGAATTCATTCGCATCGACTTGCCTCTCATAATGAACACGCCGTTTTGCGACCACAACATCTTCAATTCGCTTTTTATCTCCGTGTTTTTTCTCAAACTGTATGAAAGCATGGTAGAGATCCGTCGCATCTTCTCGATCCAGTTGATCCAATGCATACTGATAGATTGCTCTGGCGCGATCGAATTCTTGACAGCGATCTTCAAAAGATGCAAATCCTGTGTAAAATAGTTGGGTTCGCTCATCCGGACGTAGTTCTTCCATAGCGCTTTCATAAATACATCTGGCCAATACAATTTGATGCTGCTGCTTTTCTTCCCAGTTTGCGTACTTCAAATAAGATCTCTCACTTTTATGAGATGTTATGTATCGTTCATAGAGCGCACGAGCGCGTGGAATCTCCTGAGAACGTATTTCAAACTTGATGTACGAGTACCACGCCTGATCTTCAGGTTGCCATTCCATCCAACGCTCAAATATCCGACGAGCAGCCGGTAGATTTCCGACCATCTCTTCCATAAAAGCGTATTTGTACCAAAATTGAGCCACTCTTGGAATTAACGTGACAGCTCGGTCCCACACATTGCGTGCATGATTAATAAACTGGTTTCTCATCTCCATCTCGGCATATTTAAGCCAAATGCTCGAATTCCGGTAGTCAACATCCAATGCTCGTTCAAAGATGGAGCGAGCGCGCTCGAACTCATGTTGCTGCTCTTCCCAGGTTGCATACTTGATCCAGGTACCAATGTGCTGACGTTGACGGCGAAGAGTATCTTCAAATTGCTTCCTCTGTGTCATGCGATACTCGATCAGTTCATCTTTATCGGCAATGTTTCGACGCGGTGCTCTCGAAACATTTTCCTTTCGATCTTGAGCTTCCCTGAGGATCTGCTCAGCAGTTATTTGGATCGGTGCGGGAGCGCGATTTTTGATGATGCTTCTCTTCATCGTATATCTGGGTTCTAGACTTGGGGATGACCACTGCTTGTGTCCTGATTTGGACCTTAACACCTTATATCAGGATGATGATGATGATTTCATCCGACCTACTACCGTACTCTAGGACGGAAAAGCATTTAGCGCCGTACATTTACATTTTCAATGTCCAGATGCTGATCTGCTTCTCAATGAGGCTGGATCATTTTTTCTGCTTTCTTAAGATTGCGTATATTCTCAATTCGCTAACAGAGGGATACTTGTGCTAATCATCTCGCACCAAAGGCAATTATGCGTGGTTAATGAAAGACGCGAGCAACAGCTTCACGTCGCTAGACATTATAGGTAAGCATCATGCTGGTCTCGCGTTCGGGTGTCTAATTTGTGAGATAAGTCTCACTAATTGTCATCGTTAAAGTCATGTCATCAGGCTATCATTCGATGGAACACTGCAAGCGTTCCTAGTATCGGGATCAATTATTTACTGTCAATAATTGAAGACACGAAGAAATCGGATAGTATAGGCAGTTACCATACGGGTCAAGCTAACGGAAGAAGGTGGAGTGAGCAGTAGACTTATGATGACCTCTTCCAGCGTAAGTAAGCAATATCCATAAGAATTTATTCTACGCATTACGCGTTGTCCATCCTTGATTTTCCCGGTCTTTCTGCGCAATCGGGGATAGTGCCCCCATTGAGCTAAGATCATCGACGAATCGTCTATTTTCCCAGCCATTATGTCACGGCTGACTGAATGTTAGCTGTATTTGCTTGTAGAAGGTATACAAATCAATTATCCACTAATAATCGGAGACCAAATCGACAACAGATATCGCCACTGGTGGACTTTGTGAAAACTTGCAAGCTAGAAGAAGTTATATTCTCACCGCTGTGCGGTCTCTATGGTCGTGTCACCATGTGTAGCTGTCATTGTTGACGATCATAACCATGTTTTGCCTGAAATCCATCTGGTGCTTCCCTGCTACTCATTACCTATATCGAATTCGAGCCTTTCTAACCTCTCAATGCATGAAGGCGATTCGGCAACGTCGCTTACCATTTGATAAACTCGGATTTGTGCACATTGACGCTCATCCCGATCTATCGTTTCTTCAAGAAGTGGATCCGAGTCGTATCATCTATCAACCTGATGAGCTGTATCAGGCATTGGATTCTTCCATTTCCGGTAATCATCTCTCAGTCCGTCACGTCAGTTCTGAGCATATCGAGGCTAATTAGGAATTGCGGAATTCATATGGCCTTTAATGTACGCAGGTCATGTGACTCGATTCTTGTGGATTCAGTCCCCTTGGTCGAATCAAGTACGTGGAGCAACTTGTGCTTTATTTACAGTGATTGACTTCCTATGTCAAGATGTACCAGATGAGTGAACAGAAAGTTGCAGTCGGCAAGAATTTCAAAACAAGTATAGACAATTCTCTCTTCTTGGTCAGCATTTTGGTCTGATGCCTCACGGGTAGAGCGACTTGGAGTCACCTCATGCCAATGCCACATGCAAGACGAGAAGTTATTTGCAAGAGAATCCGATCTGGTACCAGATACCATAAAGTAATGCGTTGTGGTCACCATGCTCGTTGCATGCTAACGTAATTCTGTAGGTACGTTGACTTACATGTCCGTAAAGCCACTGCATTCAGGAGTTTACCAAGAATACAAGAAATTGATATGCATTTAGACCTCGCTACACTAATGTCGGAGAAAGAGTGCAACACACGCGAGGCTTTGAGTCAAGTCACCGAATTATCGGAAAATGGATACATTTTAGACATTGATCTGGACTATTTCTCGACGTGGAATCCTTTGTATTTGGGTAGGAAGAAGCCTGAACATACTTGTGCGATTCAGTATGTCTTTTTGATGCAGAATTGGTCAAAGAATGCGGTCTCAAGTCTACCAGAATGCTGTACTGCATATTCCACAAGTATTTGAGATACAAAGGAAAAGATCAGGATATCACCCCAGAACTGCGGATAGAAGAACAGCGCAGGTTTGAGATAGCTCTGAAAGCCGTTGAGAAAGCTTGCACGATGCATCTTGAAACAGAACAAAGTGGTTATTCACAAAAGCTACTGTACGGTGAAATTCGGGCCTTGATTCCGTTCTACTACAAGGAATCAGAATCAGCAAAGCTTCTGGATGAATTCTATCAGTTGTTACTTCGCAGCGACCAGAAGACCCGAGACATGGTCTGGAATGCCGGTCCTTGTCTCGATCAGCCACACTATGAAGCTTCCAAGCTCGAAATCGATTACTTGATTGAAGATCTGAAAAAAGTGTTCGCGGAAGCATATCTGCTTCAACCTCAATTAATCACTATCGCAAAATCGACTCAAGACCGATTTCTTCCTCCGCATCAATTAGTATATGTATTAGATGGTGTTCTTGAAATGTTGCGTGACATGTTTGGTCCTTTGAACGTCCGCGAAGTTCGAACTTAATAAATGTGCAAATTCCTGCGAGTTCGCTCAAAGCCATACATTCAGTACGCGCACACAGCAAGAGAAGCGATACAATTAGGCCACTTGACCAAAGGCTCGATTGGCTCATGCATTTGCATCGCAGGAGCTGCGATCAGCCCTCGATTCTTATACTCGATCATTCAGATAAATTAGATAAGAGAAGTCCGTAAGGTGACTCGGAGTTGAAAGTCAGAAATCCTTTGCACAATAACATTGGTGCAATGATTAAGCCCACACTACATCGTCTCGACTTCTGCATGAATGTAAGATTTCCCATATTATATTCAAGCAACATGATTCGGACTCTGGGTGCCAAGATTCTGTCCATGAATTTGGTGTCTCTTGTTTTGAGCCAATAGGGCTGTATGATAACACGGTGCAATAAGATGGGCATTTTGATTACCTTCTGCCAAGAATCCCATGGCAAGAGTATTCAAACAAGTATTGAATCGACCATGGCAGCTTGAAGTGATGCTCGGCAAATTGCACCGTCAACTACTCATGCTTCATTGCCATCTTACTTATCATGATCATGTTCCGGGAAACACCTGATGTGTAAATATCAACAGAGAATGCATAATTATTACAGGCTGCTTTTAATCGATTGAGCTGTGCACATTTTCAAGAAATTGCGCAATAAGATAAACAACCCAAAGATCGAAATGTGGACGCAGAGCGAAAGTGTCATCGCACCCGTTCTATCCGATAAACAAATGCATGATCAAATTCGTCCGATCCAGCCAAAAGAATACATAGAGGTAGAAACACTAGCAAACAATGTACCAAATGCAAATAAAGCATATCAGTTGTGTGCAGGCGGATTCCAAAAGACCCGACATTCCACATTTCTGGTCACTCCCGAACACTTAAGCTGCTTGTGATGAGTTTCTCTAATCGATGGTGAAAAGAAAAGAAGGTGTCCTAGCGGTTGTCATCTTCAATGTCATTTTCAATATCGTTCTCGCTTACGGGAGGTATATAGCAAGGTAATACGGACACAATTTAAAGCTTGACGAAGCTCCACTCAAGGTATATTACACAAGGCTATATCTACAACAAAACGTCACCTGATGCTTCATACGTAAGTAGCATACATTTGACCAGTTGCCAGTACAAAGCACTTGACCATAAAGCGTTCATGAAATATCACCGCCCATTGTTTACTTCCCTTGTTTTGCTAAAAGGAAATTGTAGTTTCTCTTGTGCTCAAGAGTTCGCTTTTGTTTCAGCCACTGACGCTGCACTTTGGATAGTACGGAAGCTGTTATTTTGGCAGCCAGTGCTTTTTCCAGTACGACTACCTCTTTGAGTAGCTCCTATAAATGATCAAACGTTATGACAATAGCAGTGCAGAGGTCAAGTCATCAATTACAAACCTCAGATCGCCCATCAAAGCTACTTAGAAATTGCATGATCTCATCCGTTTCTTGATCGCGAATGTACGGTTCTGCGATTTGCAACAGAGCCAATGCACCTCTCATGATAATTTTACCATTCTTCTCCCAGATAAAGATGTCCCAGAGCCTGTCTAATGTCTGACGGGGAAGGACGGTCAAATACAGAAATAATGTCTGAGACCAGCCAACCATGTACATTTCGGTGATGACCTTATTCTTCTCCAAGTGCTCCGATAATGCTGGCATCGTCAATTCCGTGATTCTTTTTAGTTGAAAGCATTGGGAGTGTAGAACTTGCAAACCGGGGAGGTACATCTGTCGAAGACCATATTGCTCGAACAAGCAGACAAGCAACCAAAAAGCTCGTTCAACTTCTTCTGGAGTGGCTGCTGTACGACAAGTGGGGATGGCTCCACTCGAGTCTGCAGTGCTAGCTGATTCTATTGAAGTCTGCTTTTTCATGTAATCCAAAACGTGAACTGCGATATAGTCCATTCCTTGGCAATAACCAACATCGGGAAACCGACTCGATAGGGCATGTAAAATTGAGCTCAATTGTTTGAGTAAGATCCCATCGACTGTAACAACGGCGATCTCTTCATCGCTTTCATCCATCTTTATGCGTCTGTGAGGAACAACACTTCCGTATGCGCGTTGAACATCCGTTTCGATAAGTTCAGAACAATCGCCTTTAGATTTCGCCATCTCCACATAAGTTTTGAAATCAACGTCTGAATTGGTACGAGTGTCATTGACGCTATAAGTATAGACGATATCAATTTAGTTTGTAGAGTTTGGATAATTTTCATCAGGCCTACCCTGCCACATATTCCCAGAACGGTGCACGCAGTGATTGTGGAAGTCTTCCATACCGAACACAAAATCGCCACAGTTTCTTTTCCGAGCTGATAAATTGATGGCATGAACGATTCACCTGATTAAC
This sequence comes from Albugo laibachii, assembly GCA_902706625.1. Classification (NCBI taxonomy): domain Eukaryota; phylum Oomycota; class Peronosporomycetes; order Albuginales; family Albuginaceae; genus Albugo; species Albugo laibachii. The sequence goes on along the minus strand of CACSLJ010000003.1, from coordinate 174,689 downwards.
TCTTCCCAGTATTTGCAGTTCCCCACAAAATAGCAGGATGTTGCCCAATATATAGCAATTGGAAACACATTGTGTGGCATAGTTGCAAAGCTCGTCGTTTGTATCGCTTCCTTCCTTTGCTTGCGCGTTCAGTCGGTACGCATCCAAGAACCGACAGCCATTTGTACGTGTGCATCCTTCCAACATCGCTATCGACTCAATGTGCATGCTGTCATGTGATTGATACTTGGATATAATACTAAGGCCTTCTGCAACAGGTCCGGTGGACGCCAGCTTGTGTTTGAATTTTGACCAGCCGAGACTACCAATATTCGCTGCTTCTCGCCCTTTTGTAGCCGCTACATCGTACAATAACAAGTGTTAGACGTTTTCAGAGCCCTACAGCTGGGTGCTTAGAGTATAGCTACCAGCGGATGCGCTTGTCTTGACACGAGTCAGTTGAGGCTGGTACTTGCCCAATCTATACCGATGTAAAAAGATGGTGAAAACTGCAACAGCAAACGACAACATATTTCGTACTGTTTTGAGGCTTTGTTCTTCATGTTTGATTTGGCTGAGACAGCTCGATCTTTCATCGCACCCAGTGTGTTTCCCCAATGCGTGTTTTTCGCGTCACCTCCTTCGTCTTCTTTCTCACCATTTTCCGAAGTTGCTGACTTGAGCTCTGGCTTGTCTTCCGAGACAGCATGGTTATCTTCTTGTTCTATGCTTGTCGTCTCTTTTTTGCTTTCTGATTCTTCGATACTCTGATTCTGTGCTTCTAATCCGCTATCATCTCCACTAGTCTCTTCGTCCGAGACCTACGCAAATGTTTAGAGACACTACCGAATTGAATTTCAATGCACATACCTCTTGTGCTCGGTTGGTGGGCTTACGATTCAGCCGATCTTTCAGGTTTAACGGATGCCGAAGAGCTGATTTGAACTGGAGCAAAGCCATCGTTTTTGAAGATTGAGAGCCACAACTCGGCTAAATTTGGACTTGGAATCTCACTAGCCACGTTTTCGATCCTGACCTCTACATCCACCCATCTCATATTTTGGAATTACTCATTGACTCGTAATCACTGAAACTCATTCACTCTGGCCAAGTATGAGACAGTTTGACGCAGGTGCTGCATTCATACACTTTGAGCTGGCAAAGCATTGGCGCTATGTCATACTTCTCAGTGACGTCAGAATTGGTGGCTCGCATCACTCACGTATACGGAATGACAGCTTGTTAGTATGAATATTTACAAGTGTCATCAAGTAAATGTGTGGTGTTCCCAGCGGCCCACTCGTGTGTTCAGCAGAGTGTTATATGATCGCTACAAAAAGGATAGAAAGGCATCATACGAGAACAATAAAATATAAAAAGCCATGATTTATTTGCATTAACAACATGCTGGCTAGGATAGGATTACACTTTGCTTGCTTACATCAAAACAAATGGACGCGTGGAATGAACAAGCGCTACGATGATATTTTGGGAAAATCACAATGGTCATCTTCTACGCGTTGTCATCAACCGGGAGAACAAATTGACCGGCCGGTGTCGAGACAGGAAATCTTGGTGAAGCACCGTCAAAATCACCGATGCCACCATTGTCATCACCGAATGCTCCATTGCCCAAATCTCCGGCGTTTCCAAAATCATTTGCTCCACCATTGCCGAAACCACCACCATTGCCGAAACCACCACCATTGCCGAAACCACCACCATTACCTCCTAAAGCTCCACCGCCATCATTGAAGCCTCCTCCACCAAAGTCAGCACCGCCACCTCCTCCCAGTCCTCCACCGTTGCCAAATCCGCCACCACCACCTCCTCCTAGGCCACCGTCATTGCGGAAACCCCCACCAAAATCATTTCCGCCGATACCTCTTCCTCCACCAAAGTCATTTCCTCCTAGACCACCACCCCCACCGAATCCAGCGCCTCCACCTCCACCGAAATCACCCCCTGCTCCTCCAAATCCACCCCCACCAAAGTCACCTCCAGCGCCACCTCCGAAACCACCACCAACGTCACCTCCTCCTCCACCAAAACCAGCATTACCGCCAAATCCACCACCTCCTAGACCGCCTCCTCCAAAGCCACCACCTCCTCCGTCTGGCCCTCCACCAAGTCCGCCTCCTCCTTGACCACCACCAAATCCGCCTCCTCCTAGACCACCGCCAAATCCGCCTCCTCCTTGACCACCACCGAATCCACCTCCCCCTGGACCACCACCTCCACCAAATCCTCCAAAGTCACCACCTCCACCAACGCCACCGCCACCGCCTCCTCCACCAAATCCTCCAAAGTCACCACCTCCACCAACGCCACCGCCACCGCCTCCTCCTCCGAAACCACCGTTACCACCACCAAAACCACCGCCGCCGCCACCGCCACCACCTCCGAACTGCTCTGGAGGGCCAGCTTCGTGGGAAAATTGTTCTTCTGGTTGGCGTTCTAAACGTTGTTCACGGCGCTCCCATGGAGGCACACGTTGACTTAGACCAATGTAATCTCTTTCAACGACTACCAGGGCGAGAACACCCACAATGGCGCAAGAAAGTTTCGTCATTTTGTGTCGATCTTTTGATTGTTCCGTACTTTTTCGTGAGTGAATACAGAAACGCACATGAAGTGTTGAATGACTGATAGCTTCGAAGAATACGCACAGAGAATTCATATTCTTCGTTTCTTCAAAGAAGCGCCATCACTGCTGTGGTTGACTGATAGAGATGATTGCTTTCGACCTTTCTCTTGCTTTTGAAGCAAAGCATTTATACAAACAGCCCGTTTAATTTAAATATAAAGGTTATAAATTATCTGCAGTGTCACGACATGCTCGCTCGATTGCGTGGATGCCAGCAGGAGAGGTCCATTGCAGCCGCAATTGTATCGAAGCTCACGACTAATAGTAATGTATTCAAAAAAAATTGTCATCTTGCTGCACCTTTTAGTACTTCTGCATTGGAACGGATTCGTAATATCGGCATTCTTGCTCATATTGATGCAGGCAAGACCACGACAACGGAACGGATGCTGTTTTACTCTGGTGTTATCCATAAAATGGGCGAAGTGCATGATGGAGATACAACAATGGATTATATGCCGCAGGAGCGACAAAGAGGAATTACAATCGGCGCTGCTGCTATTAGCTTCCCGTGGCGCTCGACTAACGTGAATGTGATCGATACGCCAGGTCATGTGGATTTCACCGTGGAAGTAGAGCGTGCTGTGCGTGTTTTGGATGGTTCTATTGCCGTAATAGATGGCGTCGCAGGCGTAGAAGCACAAACTGAAACAGTTTGGGAGCAAGCGAATCGATATGCTGTGCCTAGAATCGTTTTCATAAACAAAATGGATCGAGAAGGAGCTTGTTTTGTTGACTCCTGCAAATCATTGGAGTCTCATTTTGGCGTCAAGATACTGGCAACTCAGCTTCCGTATGGAGAAGGGAGTGAGTTTGAGGGAATTGTCGATCTGATAGATATGAAAGTGATCAAATGGGTCGATCGTGAGGGAAGACGCATGCAGGAGTACCCGATTATGTCTATCGAGAGTGGTCGGATGGCTGCATTATATAAGCAAGCACTCGAAGGTCGTCAGAATTTGATCGAAAAAGCTTGTGATTATGATGATGAGCTTGCCGAATTGTATTTGATGGATGAGGATATACCACCAGAAGAGATCCGAAAAGCCTTGCGAAGGATCGTAGTGAATCGAAAAAATGCTTCTTCTGTCGTCCTCGCAACTTGTGGAAGTGCATTGAAAAACAAAGGAATACAGCCACTTTTGGATGCGATTGTCGATTATCTTCCTTCTCCATTAGATGCTTCTCCGTTCTTGGCTCAGAATTCGGGGAAATCTGAAGCACACAACGCTTTAAAAGCATTCTACATTCATCCCGAAGATAAAGATGCTCCACTATGTGCTTTAGCATTCAAGGTACAGTACGATCGTCAACGTGGGTTAATCGTCTACTTTCGAGTGTATTCTGGGGTTCTTCAATCGAAAAGCCAACTCTTCAACGCAACACGTAATCAGGAAGAGCGAATTACGCGGTTGATGCACGTAGCTGCTGATGACAAAGAAGAGGTTCATCAAATTACAGCCGGAAACATTGGAGCCGCGATCGGCCTGAAGAACACGTTCACGGGAGACACCATCATTCACGCAAACCACACGGACCTCATCACGCTTCCTGGTGTACAGCTTCCGAATCCAGTTTTTACTTGCTCCATCGAAGCCGAATCTTCAATCAGCGAGAAGGAACTAGAAGACGCATTGCATATTTTGCAGCGCGAAGACCCAAGTTTTGTGGTTCGACTTGACGATGAAACCGGACAGACGCTTATAAGCGGAATGGGAGAGCTTCATCTGGATATTATCAAAGAGAGGCTACGCACTGAGTATAGACTCGAGCCCATGATTGGGCCCATGCAAGTTGCATACCTCGAAAGCATCGACCAGCAAGCTTCAACAGTGTACACACATGACACCGTCTTAGGGTCTGAAAGACAATTCGCTCAAGTGCACGTAACGGTGGAACCCTTGAAGTATGGACCTAAACAAGAATCGATGGATTGCGTGCTCGATCCCACCAAGAATGTCTTGACCTGGGTGCGCCCTAAGGAGAAGGATTTGCCCAAAACATTTCTTTCCGCGATCGAAGAGGGAATTCAGTCCGCTTATAGCCGTGGCGTAATCTCTTTCCATCGGGTAGCTTGCACAAAGATAACGATCGACATCGATCAATGTGCATGGGATGCTAACTCGAGCATGAATGCATTTCGCACGTGTGCCGCTTATGCTTTAAAGCAAGCTTTGAGGGAGGCTAGTCCAACGCTGCTGGAACCGATCATGAAATTGCAGATAAAAACACCCGAACGTTGTCTCGGAGATATCATTTCAGACCTCACATCACAACGACGCGGAATCGTACACGAAGTAGGATCTTCCCTTGACCATAACAATGATATGAAGCAAAATAGAAAAATCGGTATTCAAGCACATGTTCCTTTGGCACATATGATCGGGTATGCGACGATCCTTCGCTCCAGAACTCAAGGTGAAGGATCCTTCAGTATGGAACATACACACTATGATAAAGTCGAGCAGCAAACACTGGATAGATACTTGGCTCGGCACAGCCGATAATTGAAGCCTAATTTGGAGCTTTTAGATGAAAGTTATGGCGATTCCATGACACATTGATGCAAGCCCAAGACCTCCAATTAGCAACAGGCCGATTCGATAGAAGTCACGATACCATGGCTTGTTCTCATTCTTTTCTCCATAGAAGATGTGCAGATAGAAAAAAGTCGGTAAGACGTATGCAAGTAAGGAGCAACATGTAGCGCCTATAAACGATATGAATGGACCAAAGTCTGCATAAAAGCGTTAGCATTGGAAATCTCAGCACACGTCAATCACTTACCAGGAACACCAGCGGCTATCAGTCCAGTGAGAAGAACTGTGCTAGAGCGTAGGCAAGCTGTTTGTGACTGTGATGTTCTGTTCAAAGTCAAAGACTCTGAGTTCTGATCGTAGCTCGTTTTGTTCGGTTCTTCCGAATCTGGGGACTTTATCCAAGACTGCATGATCTCAAAGACGGGGACCAGCATCAAAGGGTATGTGAAGAATAGGCCCACACACAAGCAAACATTCACCACTATCGTCAAAATGCTCAATTTGTCGCCACCATTTTCCATATTTAGCGTTAGCACGTCTTTTGTCGCTTCCCCAAAAGCAAGATATCCGCATATTCCAAAGGTTGCGTAAATAGTGGTAATGATGATCATCGTCGAAATCAGTATCGTAGAGAAATTCTGCTTATTCCTCATGGAATTCTCTAGCGGTAATACCATTCCGACTCCTTCAAAGCAATATGAGGCAACTCCAAAGAAGAATGGCAGACTAGAAATGACGCCAAAAAACTCGATCCGACTATTATTCTGTGCCATGAATTCAAAGTCGACAGAATACACGACTGCAAGCCCAGTAAGATTCATGATATCGGCCAGTAAAGCCGCATAAGCAAGCTGCTTTAGGTGACGTACAAGTGAGAAAACTACAAGCAGCGGAAGACATATTGCCACTGCTGCCTCCCTTGGTACATTGAGATACGCGTGAACATTAGATGAGATGAAGATCAGATCTGGAGAGTGGAAAAGCATCAGCCTAAAGCAACATCACAGTAGAAGCACTTACAAGAGACACAAAACCCGGTTTGCGAGAAAATAATGGCGATGTTAACTACATAAGCTCCAGCTTTGCCCATTACAGCATAGCCTATGTCGCTGTACAGATCCACTTCCTTCCCACGTGATCTCAACTCATATTTGCATTTCACAATCAATAACATGCAAAACGTGTTGATGCTTGCGACCATAATCAGCGTGCATAATCCCAACTAGCAGTTGCGAGATATGTTACAGCAAGGACAAAGGATGTGGAGATGATCTCACCAGTATTCCGGTCTCTTTGAAGACATAAGGTATTCCAAGAACGCCGGAGCCCAAGAATGCAATGAGCGTATTCAGAAATGTCTTTTCGTCTCTACAGAGATTCCAAAAGCTCAATCAGCTATCGTGGAAGAGTAGAGAGTCATCTTACGAAGCTGAAGAGTGGTCAGCTGTGTGAGAATGCAGCATTCCACTTTCTTCATCATCAGCTTTAATGTCCAAATCCTTTTCTAGGATGTCATGTAACACCGCATTCTGTTCTTCATTCTCTTGTACTGATTTGATTTCACCTATGTCTTTTGACATATTCCACTGTTCGCTGAATGTCCAAATTCCCTGTACATTTTTTGCGATGACATCTGCCGTTGTTTGTCCTTCGTGATTGGTCGTTAATATTGGGCCAGCCTTTGTCGTAACTGCTAGCTAGCTGTTATTTACGATCATCATGAGCCCTGACATCCGTGCGCTAGAAGGAGAAGCCAAGAAGTTGCGGGCTTTAGTGGAGGAAAAGAGTACCTCGGATGCATCGAAACTTTCCAAAAAGCTAAAGGTAAAGGCATTTCAAAATCAGAGCTCTGCAAAGGCTAAAAGTTGATCTTTCTCTGCAACTTAGCTCGAATTGATTTCTCTACCGTCATTACCACCTTGTGGCGTTCATTCTCCTACAGCAGCGCGAGAACTCAGTTTAGCACGTACGCATCGTATAGTATAATAAAGAAACCATCTTCTAGAATACTTTTCGTTAGAGCATGTCCTCGAGAGCGCTACGATCTTGAGTATATTGAATGAGGATCTTGCTGATTTCGAACGCAATGTCGTACAATTGAAAGTTTACTATGGGGCTGTACAGCCGGAATCAACGGTAGCTTCATCAAGTCTTTTCCATCCTTTGATGGGAACACGACTTTTACATCTTTTGGTGGAAAACAGAATGGCGGACTTTCACAATGAGGTACATTTTCCGACTCAAATTAGGCTTTTTCGTGACACGTCTAACTCCACGATTATGTCTCTAGTTGGAGCTACTTGATGAAAGCGATAGGAATGATGCGAACATTGCTTTTGGCATTAAAATCGAGCAATATTTGATGGAGGGAAGCTACAACAAGGTAGGAATGCGGCAGGTGTGACTCTCGCTCACACTTCTGTTGGCGGGATTAAGGTTCTGGATGCAAGAAATCATGTTCCTAATCAGTTATTCTCGTTCTTTTTGTCTCAATTACTGCAAACTGTGCGTGAAAACATTGCTGATTGCTCTCAAATGGCATATCAGTGCTTGGGTATCGCAGACGCACAGAAAATGTTGATGTTCAATAGTACGACCGAGCTGAGTGTCTACGTTCGGGAACAAAGACCCGAGTGGACAGTGAAGGGCAGTATGATTTGGTTCAAAGCACCGGGGAAGAAACTTGGAGGATCCGACATCCCTTCGTTGAAACTAGTTGGAGAAATGCTGGCGTATGCCACCGAACTGGATCGAATTGTGTGAACAGTATATAATCGTTCAATTGATGCATTCCACTTTGGATAATGCAGTGAGACTAATCCTCATTTTTTTTACTTCGTGCTTTTTTCGCTAATCTTTCAGCCTTCACACTTTTCTCCAGTGCTTTAACTACTGAATTTGGAAGCGCAATTTTGGACTCCCAGTCGGGTTCTTTTGCATCCTTCCACCACACATGATATATGACTTCAGGCGTGTGTGCGGTCTTGTTCTCAACGATTTTTCGCTCACTGCAACGGTCGAACACGTGTTTACACTGCGTCTTCATTTTTTCTCGAGAACGATACGACTGGACAACCCACTTTGGAATATTGTCCTCTGGCTCCCAGGTTACTTCATCATAGCCTTCCCATTTCACAAGAAAGGTGCTACGACCTCCTTTTCTTGGGCCCCGTTTGTTCTGGGAGATACGCTCTTGCAATACACTTTCTATGACGAATACGTCGGGGTCGTCCAAACTGAAAAGCTCGTCAGTTGGTCTGGGGATCTCAGCTATGGAGCCGCTGTTAGGCTCTTCTTTCGGTCCCACTACATTTTTCTCCGTAACATCTTCTGCAGATTTAGCTTCTTGTGAAAAACCATCACTATTGTGCACAAAAGCGACTTCTATTGGAAGTGAATTGCTCTTGCTTTCTTCCGGTCTATCGACATCCATTGGAGTGACATCTGCTACTTTTTTAGCTTCTTTCAAGGAGGCGTCATTGTTATTTTGCACGGAAGCGAGTTCTTCCGGAATAGGATCACTGTCAGCTTTTGTTTCTCCTTCATCTCCAATGATTGGCACCTTCTTCTTCCTACCTTTCTTTGATTTCGACCTTGCTTTTTGCATGCGCTCAGCTTTGTCGAGAATAGTTTCTTTGTTGTCAGCACAAGCGCTAATTTCTTTGGGTCTTATCATTCGATCGACATTATTCTTAGTTGTAATGTATTCGCCTTTTGTTTTAGATCGTCTCCACTTCTTACGGGTGGCACCTGTGTTCTCGTCCTTTGATGACTCCTTATGTCGGCTGCTATCATTGTGCATCTGGGATTTCATCCATAAAATGACATCATTAGAGAGCATAAGATCCATTCTCTGATCTTTCTCTATCCAGTCTTTCAGTATTTCGTATTTTTTAGTGCCTTGACAAATGCCCTCACAACCAGTTACCCGAGCCAAACGGTCAAACATCGTAGTACCGGTATGTTTCTTGGTGTTCACCGCGTTCCAGGCCACCTTTCTACGACGCTGATCTGTCAATTTTTTTTCTGGGTGATGGATCGCCTTCGCTTTCTTTCCAGTCCGAATCTCTTCTTCACTGCTGGATTCCTCATATACAATTCGATTCTTTCTCCGACGTTCAATTCTGTTGAAGCCTTCCCGCTCAATAAATGATCCATCGCCACTTTCGTTTTCTATCACGATAGGCACTTCCTCTCCATCGTCGACGACGGCATCGCTGTGATCTTTAGAAGTTTCCTGCTTCACAGCATCGTTTTCGAGCGACTTCTCCGTGATTTCTACCTGATCTATATTCTCCTTTGTCGAAGATAAAACCTTCTGACGTTTCTCGTAATGTTTGACTACATTATCGTGTGCCTCAATCCAGCTTTTCTTCTCCACATTTTCCGCTCCAAGCGATAGAGGAAACCCGGCGCAGTGGTGTGTTTTAATTATATTTGGTACAATAGTACGAAGCGCGTTATCAATACCATCTGACAGTATGGAAAATAACTTGGGTTTGCGCATTGAGTCTGCATTCTTTGATTTATCCATTGACAGGCTGGTCATGCAAAGCGCATCAGTTTGCCTTTTATCGAGCGGTTAGTAATTTCCACCTATGTATACGGGTACATTTGAAATAAAGCAAAACCATCATAGCACGCATCAGCAGACGACGTCGCATGTCTTCATCGTCTGTGTTGAGTATTTGTGCACAATGGATTACAAAAAACTCAGCCAGAATGAAGATGTAATGGTTTTTACTTCTAGAACGGAATACAGGATCGACACGAGTCAGAAAAAATACAAATCGACGCAATATTGCGGACATACATTTCCGGCTCCATACGATCTTGTATCCGACAAAGAGGATATATTACTTTTTCGAGAAATTGACCACGACGATATTCCGACTCTGCGCCGTTTGCACGAAGATTGGTTCCCAATACGGTATAATGACGCTTTTTACAATGGGGCAGCTCAGAAGAGATGGGCGGAAACTGGAGGTGCTCTATTCACTCGTATAGCTACAACCAGACTCATAAGCCCTCGATTGGCGAAACCACATTATGATGATGAATTGCATCTCAATATATACGAGGATAGAAATGACTTTCACAAATCAAGACAAAGCTCGGAAAATGCAGGACAAAATTCAAGCATAGTCGGTGCAGTCACCGCCAGCTTGTTGTCTGTGACTTCTATTGAAGAGTACGAAGTTCGAAAAATCTTATCGCTTTCTAGTCATATGCCAATCTCTTTTCAATCGGCAAAAGTAGAAGAACAAGATGATCTGGCAAATATTGAAGCAATGTATATACTAACGCTTGGAACACAGCAATCCTATCGTCGCCGAGGTGTTGCATCCATGTTGCTATCTTCTTGTATCGACAATGCCAGACAGCATCCTCACTGTATAGCTGTGTATCTTCATGCTAAAGTGGACAACATTCGAGCTATCCATTTCTATGAGAAAAATGGATTTCAGAATGTAAAACTTTTGAAGAACTATTACATGATTCAAGGAGTACCTCAACACGCGTACTTGTTTATCTACTTTCTCAATAGAGATCCCGATCTGACACACGCTTTGCCTTTGGACGATCAGAGTTCGTGGCTCACTCATCCATCCAAGTGGACTTCAATCCTCCCGACGCCAATTACTCTTACCCTCAAATTTCCTTCGTACATCATTAGACCGGTTACGTCACTATTCACATTCGCATATGAGCGATGGTGGATATGGATACAGGAACTTAAAGCTTTTCGGCGTGACGACAAAGAGTGGGAGCAGTACCCCTGAGGCAATCCAAGTAGATTTCGTTTTCATTGCAAAAATATATTTTCTAAATGGGCTATATTTAACTAGCAATTCTCGAGAACACTTACTCGCGTCTTGGAACTGGATTGATCATGAACTTTGATTATTTCGTGACGGATATGGAGACTCCAGCAATATCTTCTCCGGCTCGTGATTTTGGGGTAGCAGATCGGTGTTCACAAACCCAAACTAGAGTTCAAGTCGCGAACGTCTCAGCGTACAAGCTATTCTTCGAGTCTTTCTTATCTTACCAAGCGCTTTGATGATTTCTAGACAAACAGCTCTATTGATGACCTATTAGATCTTGTGTCAAGTTCGGGCCCTATGAGCTTGCCCACCCGCAATCCTGTCGTTCATACTCCTTTTAACAGACAAGGCGTGGACGCTATCTTTCCGCTGCCAGCCGGTAGATGCTTCGCATCTGTCAACAAGAAGTAGAGATTCGCATAGTGATACGCAACAGCGCTGACAATTTTTCCAAGGTGTGCTCGAGTCACTCTAGGAGGAAGTCGAATGAAGCGTGGGCATTCCAGTGCTTTTATGACCTCCTGGTAGGCTGATTGACTGATTACACATCAAACCTGATAGTTATCATCTCAATGTGCTCTAGCGTGTGCTCCAACCTGCGTTGTATTGATTGCGATTTCACTGTAATCCAGTTCCAAGACAGGTACTGGTAGATGCTTTGGAGTTTGTTGTACGCTCAGACGTATTATTAAGCATGTGAGTTGGCAGGATCTGGAATAAGAGTGCTGACTACATGTTTTTTCGTGAAAATATGCCGAATGAGCGTAAGCTGCAAGCAAAGCTGGACGAGATTTTTGGTATTTTTTGCAATATTCCACTTTGCCGAGCGCATCTTTCACAAGGTTGTCATTGTAGGCTTTACAGCGTATGCGTGTCAATGCAAGTGGACTTCTGCGGGATCGGAACCGGTGTCGATCGAAAACAACGGAACAATGGCACGCTGGACATGTGCGGGTCATTCAGGCTGAGCGATTCTGTTTTCATCAAGAGCCTAGTGATAAATGCGGCTGTCTCGCTAACTTTTTCATTATTTTTTCTTGCCAAGTTTCCAACTCGGCGTACTGCTGATCGATTGTCTTGACTGGCTGTTCTTGTGTTTGACTTGTAGGTGGAGGCGGCGATACTTCTCTGTCGTACTTCACGCCTGGAATATCGAATAGCCGAACCCATAGTAAAAACATTTCATCAGGTGAAGTACTGGCTCCAAGAGAGCACTTTGTGACCAAAGCTTCCAATAGCTGCATATATGAAGACGTTAGCGAGTCATTGTAGAGGATGGATTTGATCACATAATTTACCATCAATGCTTCCACAAACGATGCGCTGGATTTGAAAATTTTAAAGCCCCAATACAAGCTCATCAATGGATGCTGATAGTGACGATCATAAAGAAAGGCTTGGATGTCGTTCCAGTATGAATCTTCCGTTTTGGATAGCTCATATTCTAGCGGATTAACTGGTTTTGTATCTCCCATCGCTTTCTTTTTCTCCGTTGTCACTCCTTCCAGACACAACTCAGCAACCCATTTCGGCAAGATTTCTAGATATGCATTCCTGTAAGCCAAACGTTTTTTAGGGACCGATTAAGTATACTTGATTATGGAGCACGTACAAGTATGATTGGGATGGGTCTAATGAATGCAAAATCGTTGGAAACTTGCACTGTAGCTTTGTCAAATGTTGGGAGCGGTTTTCTTGAGGTCTAGAGGCCAGGTGCGGTGAAAATTGCATCGAAAGATACAAAGCGTAATCTCTATCGCGTGCCAAATATTCCATAGCCCTTGATTGTAAGACTTTGAGTGCGGCAAGCCGCTTGCGACAATCACCAGATTTCGTCGAACTGATTGCTGCAATTATTTTTTGCATCACGACGAATGTCGACAGAGTTCCATGACGAATAAACGGTTGGAGAGACATAATACCACCACCTCGAAGCTCTTCTTGAATACTTGGGCGTGAAGATAAATGAGATATGATACTTTCCACTACTTTTGCACCCTCTGAAGCCGTGTACATACGTCGAAGTGGGTCATTTAACGCCAAGCCTTTGACGATGAACCAGTCAATAAGTTCCAGGTCAAACTTGTCCAGCTGTTTTTCCAATTCCAGATCTTGGCCCAAACTCTGGGAAGATGGGATTAGAGTGTCAGTGATCGATTTCAGTCCAGCTTTGTCGATTGGCACATCCGAAAGAGATTGAGCAAGAAGATCTGTGTATATATTCGAAAAACGGGCTTTATCGCAGCATGATGTGTCAACTACAGCCAGTGAAGGAGCTTCCGGACCACGAATTTCTCTATCCAGAGTGCGTATTGGAATACAGCTCTGTGAATCGACAGCCAACAAGGGACATGTGTGTTTATCACTTGCTTCCCTCATGTTGTGACATAGAGCCTCAACTTCAATGACGGAGCCCACATTGAATGCGTCATCCGTAATAATGACACAGGGGTCGAACGTCGCAAATACATTCATGAGTGAGAAACGATCACTGGACTTGCTTTCGACCAATTTTGGAGTAATACCATAAACAGGAATCCCAAGACTTTGCATGTTGGTGATATACTCAGTGTAGGAAGCACGATTGTAAGCCTCAGTAGCTGTCTTTGCGCATTCAGCAGGAAGAATGATAGAATTTGGCAATAAAGTGACCGCAACAACAGCAGTATTCAAGGCCCTTGCCGAGCAGCATGCAGTTAATAAGCCGAAATTAGATCCATCAGTTCGTAATGTATTCCGTTGCCAGTAAACCACGCGTCTTCCGCTTGTAACAATAGGCATTCCTGGATCGTGATAGACGTGCAACCGTGACAGTACAGGCGTTGAGCACGACAGTTCGATCAAATTCTTCAGACTTCCTTGAAAAACCCCATTTATCATTTCTCCTGGTCTAGTTTGATCGTCTTCGATCCGATCCAGTTTAGACCAAGTTAACTGGTTTTGATCAACTGCATTTTGTAGCTCAACAATTTTACTACTTTGTGGGCTTTGCACATCAAGCTTGGCCTTCTTTATTACTTCGCGACTATCGAACTCTTTCTCAAGGAAAGCATCCACTGCAATGAGCTACAAAACTTGTCAATGAAATTGTTATGTAGAATGACCAGTGTACCATTTTGCTATTGATCGGCTCCACAATGGTGTCTAATACGCGAAGATAATTGTCACGTGGTGTTTTATAAATACGAATTGGTTTAGTTGGGAAAGGTAATTGCTCCTTTTCCTGCTGCGACTCAATTTCTGTCAATATACGTCCAATTACTTCAGCATCCTCGGTAGAAATATGCATCCTGGTACTATTGTGTACCGTATCTCACAGAATCAAAAATTGAGACTTGATCTCATCTCCAGATTTTCACCACGCCGGCTCGCGAGCTGGAAGCAACCAAGGGACCGTGGAAGTTGACTATTGTCATGTCAAGAATATATTTAGAGCTCTGAATGCAGAGTTCGTTGATTTGTTGATCGAGTTGCATTGCCGTCGCATTTTTCTTCTCCCAACACGTTGTCACAGACGGAGAGGAAGTTTTCCGGGAAGGTTGCGAAAGTTTCTCTGGGTTAACGAAGCGTTCCGTCGAAGTCGACAGCTGCTTGGAATTTTTCATCGCTTTGCTTGCTTCATAGAAAGAACTGCAGTCACCTTCACCACAAACTGTGAATCCAGCTTCGGGATGCTCGAGATCCCAGTAGCGGATCCTTCCATCATCACCTCCAGTGATTATCGCCTCTTGTGTATCTGCGTAATGCATCATTGGAGAAACAATAGAGCGCACAATTGAGCCTTGATGGAGGCGAGAAGCCGATTCGATCCCTTTGACCGCGATTTTGAGACCATTTGTGCCCAAAATGCCGCCATTTTTTGTAAGGGGTAAATGGTGTAAAACTGAGGACCGCATAGCTTCTAAACCTTCGACTCTTTCGGACGTCATGGAGCGATAGATTGCGTGGCAGCTCCCAGAATTCAGGTCGAATAATGAGACATATCCATCCTCGGTCGACACGTATGCGAGAGCTTCACCTTTCAACCTTGCCCTGGTTCTTCTTGGGCATGCTAGAATGCGATGAATTGTACGTTGAGATGAGTGCCTCCAAACGCGAAGCAAGACTTGGAATCTGAGGTCCCATAGACAGAGGAACCCTCTACTCGTTGCAGCAGCAAGCCACATCAGACCTGGTGAATGGGTCATACAAGTGATGTGTCCCAGCTGCAATGGAGCCTGAATCGTCCAGGAGCGGCGATGAACACGAAGATCCCATCCATGGATGTTGCCGGACCATGTAGCATAAATGACCAAGGCCTGAGTGATTGTATTGAAATAATCAAGTACCATGATTGGATCCGCTTGTGCTCTTATATCACTCAAGCCTGTGAAGTGAAAAGAACTGGAATCCTTTTGGCCTGATGTGTATTGTTTCTCAGTAGCTCTTTCAACGCGGAAGACTTGAAGATTCCCTGTCAGCGAGGAACAGATCACTGAATGAGAGTTATCGAGTACAATCATATCCGTCAAAATTCCGTTGTGAATTGAAAAACTGCCCCTCGACTTGTGCTTCTTCTTATCGTACAGCGAATTTAGTGACCAGAGCTTGACTGTACCATCACGAGAGGCTGACGCCAGAAAAGAGCTATCTTGGGCGGCTCCAATGCGAATGACCGGATCGGAATGCTCAGAAAACTCTGCCACAAGCGCATTCTTTCGCGGACGCCAGGGATGTCTCTCAGCAGTGGATTTGCTAGCATCCAGTGCAAACATAGAAGCCGGTTGGATAATTGAAGCTGCTTGTACTCGCGTATCCGCCATCTCAGCATCACAATCGATCATGGACAGAACACCTTCACTACCGTTGGCACCAATCCCATCTAGAATGTACAGACATTTGTCCTTCATGTTAAGATTGAGCTGATTTGGATGAAATATATTCAACGCGCTGTTGTGATCCGCGTATATGGAATAGTGTTTTTCGGAGTCGTTTGGAGCTTGCAGTGCACCAAAATCAGGGGGTAAGCAGGGTATTTCTAATGCCTTCAGCCGTGAGAGTAATCTGCAAGGTTCAAGAGTCCCCACATCTAGATTAGACTGGTTTCGGTGATCCTGTTCTTTTGCGTCGTATGAAGGCGATGCATTAGCGAGCTTCAGCCGGTGAGAATTCGAGCCATAATTTGATTGATTCGAGTCACCAACGATGAGTACTGAGCTGTCAATGGTGGAAACGTTGGTATCCAACGCAGGATATTCATGAAATGATTCGTTTGGTGAAAAACCCGTAATCTCATTTCTTTTGCCATCGAAATAGGTCCAACTGGAGGTAGAATTAGCTGCGTGAGATGTAGTCGTATTTCGCTTGTCATTCTTGAAGAGCGATTTAGACGTGGTAGACGCCGAAAATTCTGGTACGTTGATTCCGTACTGCCGAACAATATCTTCATTCGAGGGTGAATACTTTGGACTTGCACTCCTACTTGAAGGCATGGAAACCACATTCTTTTTGTGTGATCCCGTACCGATGATAGCAGAAGTATTGGACTGCCTGAAGGATGCGGTGTCATTCATGACATTATCAAGTGTCCCCGCAACAAGTGCGAATCGCATGTCCGGTACTTGGATGGCATACAACTTTCGTCGCGCAGATGAAAGCTTCCCAATCTTCGGTATACCAGTATCCATGCGTAGTCGAATTGGCGTCGTACGCTTGACAGTATCAGCTGCTTCCCGTCTCTCTGGATGCCTCTGCGTATGGGATCCGATTCCGGTAGGATTCGATCCAGCCCTTCCGGTACGAGGCTGCATAAGGGTCAAGTTCTGGTTAGTGATATGATCACTCATCGATGTGTCTTCATCCGTAAACTTTGCTTCCGTCTGTTTAGCAGAATCGGTGTTTCCTTGTATCAATGATTCTGTCCCGCCATGAAACATCTCACGCCCGACAACAGACCTACAGGAACCGCGGAGGATGGTGACCACAATACTTTCTGCAGCATCCGCCTGGGCTCTAGACTTGAACGGGGTGGTCGAAAATGGTACCTGAGATAGCATGAGAGGTTTCCTCAAGTACGGACGTAACAAAGGAACCAAAAAAATCTCAGTATCGATGATGCCCAATTGCATCACGATACTCGCCATAAGCTGAAAGACAGTGTCTCGAACCCACCAAGATGAATGCCCAACCAGAGGAAGGACACTTGTTGCTTTATCGACCAGAGATTCCGTGCTCATTGAGGCACTGCACGTGCTGAATAGATGATTCTTTATTCCACTATAATCCCGATGGAACAAGCCAAGCTGCAAAAGAGATCGTAACAATTGCAGCGCTGACACAATGACTTGTTCGTCAGTATCGTGGAGAGCTTGCTGAAGACACGGAAGTATGAAAGACTCTACCGTTCTTTTGCCAACAAACACACATATGCCAATAAGCTCGTCAAATACCGTTTGACGGAGCTCCCTATTTCGATCATTCATGAATGGAATCAGTTGAGGCAGTAGGAAATCGACAGTTTTGTTGCGTCCGAAGAAAACACTCAGACGTGTCAGATCGAGCAAAAGCGCTCGTTTAACGAAATGAGAATTTGCCCGTTCAGACTGAGATAATTGCACCAGGATTTCCGAAACAAGTTGGTGAAGCTGTTGCAACAGTTTTTCGTGCTGGTGGGAATACAGAGCTTTGGGCTTGTTTGGCGTTTGTGTATCCGATGGCGCATCCGAAGAAGATTTCACCGGCGGGTTTGTAGCTCGTGAGTTTTGACACACTTCTAGCCGCAGTATCTCAGTACTGTCGACAAATCTCCTGGCAGTTGACGCCAAGCAAGGAAGACATTCCGCGAATGCAACCTGAACAAAGATTTCGCTGTCGGAGATGACAGGACTCATTGTAGGGAAAATATACTGAGTGAATACAGAAGCATCGGCCAAAGGTACCGCAGTGATCAAATCCAGTATGAATGTCGTACTTCGGATTGCTTGGGCCCGTACTAATGCGTTTGTATCCGTAATAGATTCCAGCAAGAAGGGTACAAGCCGTTGCAGGCGTATCTCGTCGGTGACAAAGCGTGATAGCGCATGAATGAGGTACATGGCTGTGAGCTTGCTGTGAGGGTGCCGGAGATGACGCAGACAAGAAGTTATCATAGATAATGTGATCATAATTCCGTTAGCCTCATTTTCATTGCGAAACGGCTTTACCGAAGAGATTGACCCGTGTCTGGTGCTTGTGCACTCACTCTTCTCGGCCGGGTCTTCTTCCTTCGAGATTATTTTTTCTCCACCTGTAAGACCTCTAAAGCTTGCATTCTCCAATTCCAAAATGTATTGCTGGTACAGTTTCGTGTACGATTGCTCTCCAGCGTCCGCTGTCCAATCTTTGACTTCTGTTTGACCCAATTCTGGGCTATGAGGTCTAGATAACTTTCTCAAGTCAGATTTCGCCTTGATTTCTGACTCTTCTGTAAACGAGCTTGAGTCCTCGTAATCGTCATGATGTCTAAGTCGCCATAGAAAGAAATTTTCACCCTCTTTATCGTCCAAGCCAGTGGATTCCTTCACTATTTGTCCGTAGCACTTTGATAATATGGAAATTCGTGTATCGGACGATCGTTTTGCGTGAGATAAAGTTTGAGAGAAAAAGCTGAACAGAAAACTCTCAAAATATGAAGGGAAGGCGGTGTTTTTGAATCTTTCCATGTAGCGTGTAGCTGTCCATCGAGCCTGTGGATTTAGTTGTATCATGTGAAGTATCAAGTCTTCCAACTCTGGATTTCGTATCTTGTTTAACCTAGCAGCTATCGGACTGACATCGCCAGAAAGTCGATACTTGAGTAAGCTTGGAAGGTCGAAAAGAGGTTTTCCGCCCAGAAAGACTTCGGCGATCACACACCCAGCAGAGAAAATGTCCATCGTTGAACTGAGACTTTCAATACGAGAACGCACTGAATTCATAGTAGCCATATAGGTTTCGTCTATAGCAAAGGTTAGTAAAAGTGGTAATATAAAAGAATTGGGTACCTTTCTGAAGCTTTCTGTCTTGTTTTGAGAAGTTATTGCCAAATGTATTTCCCTCGCCAACGGTTTCTGCAGTCGTACTATACTTTGTATTTGAAAGTTGCTGATCCGCTTCTTCTAAAGTGATTTTTGAGTTGGCTAGATGTGAAAGCATCCATGCTTCCATTATTCTTTTATCTCTGTTCCCTCCTTCTGCATTTGTCAAATTTCGTATTGGATGCTGGCCTCCTATTCGATTGTGCGACGCTGAATGATCAATTCTTCCGACCCCATCGTCAGCCTCTCGGACCACCAATTTCTTCGCCATTTTATTATCCTTATAACTTTCGGTGGTATAAAATCGCTCTGGAGCAAGAGTGCAGCTTCTTCTCGAATTGTCGATTGCGCAAAAATAGTAATGGTACTCGGTCGGGTCATTTTCTGGTATAAACGTGGGTTTAAATGGTGCAAAATCAGTTAAAAGTATCCAATTCCACGTCGTGATCATACAATTCTCAAGCTTGATGTCTCCATGGCACACTCCGAGTGAATGGATCTGCTCCAGGGCTTTTAGTAGCTGAAACGCAATCCATAATTTCTCTGTCATGGTCAAGAATGGTCGGGAATGTATTCGATCATACAGATTGTTTGCTACAAAAGGCCGCACAAGATACGCGACTGGATATCTGGCTGATACTTGGAAATCTTGATACATAATCACATTTGGATACCGGTGCACCGATCGAAATAATCGCTGAAGCTTTCTGAGATAGAGCCTAGTATCTTCCAGTGGTTCATGGGCGTGGCTTTTCTTGTATATTTTCATGACGATTGGCACAGTTCCGAGATCATTCTCTTCCATTTTGCCGTAAATTGTCTTCAAGAACTTGTTGTTACCAATCACAGATCCGAATATAATCTTTATGAAGTGCAAGGAGTAATCCATCAAGTACGTGCGGTATTGCGAGAACGAGTCCACAGCAGATGAAAACGAATGATCTCGGGCACTTGCATTGCCCATTATGTCTGTCAATGCTGAGCCAAATTACTGGTACAGTGCCTAGTACAGCTGTGGATAGAGTATTTGATGACACATCTCTACTTAGCGGCTTTCGCTCTGTGCAATCTGGATAGCAGCGCTCTTCGTCAACACTTGGTACATGTGCATCCACTTTATAAGAACGGATTCATATTTTCATGGTTATCGAAAATAATGAAGAAGCACGTCATCAACAGGTACAGGAATATGCAAACTGCAGCCGATTTAATGGCGATGTCATTGTGAATGATCGATGTGGGATTGTTAATTCTTATGCGTATCGGTGGCTCGCTTATATGTCAATACTGCCTATTATACCATTTGATGGCTGAGTGGAGCTCATCGAAAGGTTAGTGCCATGTGGTACAAAGTCTTACTTCCACAGTTGGAAAATTGACTCGGCAGGCTTCGAGGAGAGCGAGTTCAGAGCGAGTTTAAATCGTGTGTATTTTACCGAAAGCCTTAGGGTGCACATCTCCTTATTCTTCGACCACGAATCAGGTCATATGTCTTCAAATTCGAGAATTTTCCAGATTAAAGATCTATTCGGTTGTCTGTGTGATGAGTGGAAGTTAACACATCCGATGGAGATGATGCTTTGGTGCAAGATTCAGAACTCGCTAGAGCAAGACGTTCGGAGCGGAAAGGTATACAGCTAGTATTGTCGCAGGTTTTACTATATCCTCGATACAAAAGCACGGAGACCCATAAACGAGGCAGATGGCCTTTATATCATGTAGTACTGACATTTTACAGGCGCCAATGCTGTATTCGGCATTGATCGAAATGCCGAATGTCTCGCCACACTGTACCCGGCTATTTAGGGTAGGATTGGACGCTGACGCTAGCCTTCGATAGATTTTGCGTTGCTTATAATTCAACCCATTCGTGTCTGGTTATAATCGCACATGCATAGGGTTATCGAGTTTTTACGCCAGTGCATAGAATACAAATCATTCTTCTTGAGAGTGGTTGGAAGGCAAAGAGAATACTACGCCATACTAAAGTGCAGTGATAATGTTTGTAGAGAATGAGGACACAATGCTGCTGCCATCGAGTCCTCTTACAATGCAAGAGAAGCTAGAACAACAGTCAATGGGTAGCTGTGATCTAGAAAGTGTATTTTATGAACGAAATGTGCTGATTCGAATCGCACAATCGCAGCAAAACGCGATAGCAAAACTTGAGAATCAAGTGAATTCCTTGCAAAGAAAACTACAAGGGGATGAATCGCAACAGCATATGCAAACTGCGCTAAGAATTCTCGACAACGACAAGCGCACATGCTGCGGCGTTGCATTGGTACGAAAAGAAAATGGCCAGTTGGTAAACTCCACATCGAATGAGGACACCAAATGGATGGTCAAGAGATTACAGGCAACTCTGCGTGAAAAAGATCGAGAGATTTGTGAACTTTACATGCAATTATCTACACACAAGAAACTACTTCATCAAGTCACACATCGACACGTACTTCCTCTCCAATATCTTCCGAAAGCTTGTCAGTCTGGCCGAAAAGAGAGCGACAAAGGAATTCGCCACCTCTTTCGATTCAAGATTGACGAGGTTTTTTATAATCTTTTTGTGGGAAAACGACGTCGAGCGCAGCAGCTTCGCGACGCTCAGGTCATTGATATCATGCAACGCGAGATTGATCGACTGAAGATGCAGCTCTTATCGATAGATGGATCCAGTGCCCAAGCACGTCATCTGATCGATAAGAGGTTGATTTCAGACTCCCTTGTGCCTCGCAGTGACAGAAGGACAGATACAAGTATGGTTGTCAGAAACACCACTGAAACGGAGCGTGATTCATTAGAGATACTAGATCGCTGTTCAAAAATGCAAGCACTTCAAGAATTGCTCGATGGTAATGATTTATCGGATGCAATGTCCTTCAACGACGAGACTAGACATCATACTGAGCAGAAATCCAAAACGTCAAAATTTTGCGAACGCTTGCTAGTGAGAAAAAGATCATTGCCCACCAATAAATCAACGAGTTCGGACATTGATTTCAACACCATGAGTATGGATTCGAAGGAGAATCTATTAGAAAAACGGAGTGGTGCCAGTGTGACGAGAAGCAGTGCAATGATCACAGCTCCTAATAGTATGGAATTATCAACAAGTGCCCGAATGCCAGAATTCGACAGCGATAACTGGAGAGCCATGGACCATGTCAATCATGACGCACACGTTGCGTCCCGATTTCATTCTTTAGTTTCGTTGAGGGTTCAGCAATATGAGCGCAACAAAGCGATGGATTCTGAGGCACATTTCGACGACAACTCGTCAAGTGATCGAGCTAGTTGTTCTTCGTTCGGGTCCGAGAGCTTTATAGATCTAACTGTTCCGTAAAGTACAAAGTGGTTCCAGTTAGTACATATATAATCATAAAGAAAGAAGTATTGTCGACTGATGTTATTAAACTTAGACTACCATCAATTGCTGCCAACAACTTTGACTTGGCTCATTGCGTTGCACTCAAGCTGATTTGGAATACATTATACGCTGCATAATACCCATGTGCTTCAACTTCTGTGCCATCATAGCGCCCATACGACGTACGGGATGAGATGTGATGCCAACACCAAAGGCCACAGATCCGACCATTCCAACGAACAATCCGAAAACAAGCAACGCAGGGATCCATATTGGAGCGCTTAGAAATGTTATCGTCAAAACAGGTAGAATCCATAATGGGAATGTGAAGAAAGCAATTGCTGCAGCAGGAATAGCAATAGCCACTACAACAGCGGCGATTCCAGCCACGAAGAGCCCCATCAGAATCATGAGGAAAATACTCAATCGGCGGTTTCTTCTCATCATATCGCACATTTTGTCCCTAGCATAAGCAAGCATTCAGACATCACACAACGTTGGCTATTGAGATAGCAGCACGCACAAGTAGAAGAACCGTTTTGTCGCCCGACCAATGCCACACAGCAAAGTGTAGACCGCTGCAACCAGATGATCACGCGCTTCTAGTAACCTTGAAGCACGACGTGCAGCTCGAAATGCTTTCCGTATCGGTGGACCGAACCAAATACTCAGAATGACATCTCCACGAGTCTCCGTTCCGTTCGGCTTTTCATGTAAGCGAATACTAAACTCAGCAGGTTCTATTTCAAATCCACCGTCACACTCTGTTTGATGTCGATCACGTGAACATAGCATTACCTCGGGTATCTTTGTTGAGGACTTTTGATATGTTCATTTGGCCCGTTCCAATGACTATGTCTTTGTACTCGTTGTTGTAGACATCCACACCGAGAACAACGTCTTTCTCATGCAGCATTGCGTTGTAGTCCAATTCCATGGAGTTGTACTCTGCTTCTTCCCATTCCGGATTGGTCGCATTCGTCGCCGGAAAACTGACCGCACGTTCACTTGATTTTGCACCCTTCAGATACACAGCCACTACATGGAGAAATAACGTTAGCACGGTCTATGCAAATATAGAGGTGTACGTACCCACGGGCTTTTGTCGCTTGATCAGATCCACCGTTGGTAATCCGCGGCCGCGTACAGGGCGTACATGTATTGTTCCATCGTTGACAGCCATATTTCTTCTTCGTCTCAAATTCTAAAGTGAAGCAATTCAAATATCTTGATAAAAATATCGAAAGTAAATGACTGAATGTTCCACGAAATCACTCAACGAGCTGATCCCATTTCAACCAATCCTGCAACAAGGCCGTTGGTAATGCCTTTTTCATTTTTCCCAGTAAGCAGTCAGCCCGAATATGCCCAGCAGGCTGGATTCGAACCCGCCCATTTATTGGATTGTTACCTTTTTGACTGGCACGACTGCAATCTGCTGTATTAAAAAGGAAATATGCGTCGAAGCATGCGGGAAAGAAGGAAACCGACTCCACTATACAAAGTGAACGAAATCCAGAAGGAAAAAACTCGAATGTTGGAAAGAAAACTAGATCACGAAGACGAATATCAGTCAGATGCGCTCACAAGCATGACGTTGGTCAAATGTAATCGGGATGATATTGACGACTCTGATATCCTTTGTCTCAATTTATACAGCATCTCAGAAGAGGAATCATCCGAAACAGAAGAGAAAGCTGCGAAAAAGCCGAAAAAGAAAGTTGTACAAAAGGAAAGTCTACAGTCGACAATGATCGAGATTGACATGCAGAATAATGCGGTTTTGTTCCGTGAGTGCATCGCATTGTATATTGAGATAGAACTGTCAGTTTATGCGGCTTACTACTTTATGGTGATTAGACGCGTTCCAAGATGCAAAGTACTCAATGCAAGATGTCGTTTTGGAATGGAGAAAGCGCTATCAAAGTGATCAGCAGGAAGGAATTCGAGAAGTTTTGAATTCTTTTTTTCAAGTTTGTGCCGGCAGAGCTCTTTGTATATTGACCAACGAAGATCTTAATGAGATAGAAATGAGCAATTTGGTATGCGTCGGTATTTCATTGCTGCATACTCTGATATTCTTACCGGCTTTGCAGGTGAAGAGAGTTTTGAAAGAGTTGGAAAGCTCTAATGAAGAGTATCCGGTATCGTCGAGGAAGAAAAAATGGAAAAGAACAACTCAGCGTTTTACCACTTTTTGGAGGCTACTGGTTGCTGAGGCACAGAAAAATGACGATCTCTTTGCAGAAAATTTCATACAGCGGTTCGTTGACTGGCTGACAACTCTATCGAGGTATATTTTGGCTGATGTGGATGAGGATGTCGATACTCATAGTTTTGTCTCTCCTATAGTGCTGAGATTCGTGCTATTCGACATACAGCAAGCATTGCTGCCTACACAATAAGTATGCAACTCGCAGAAGACGCATTTAAGTCAGCTGAGCAGCTATCGACTCTTCAACGACAACTTAAAGCAGCTCGTGGGAACAAAACAACGTCCGCATCGAAGAAAATGACACTTCTGATGAAAAACAAAGAAGCATATACCAAGTATTATAAGCAGACTGTCGACTTGATATTCTTGATTTTCAATGGCATTGTTATCCACCGCTATCGTGACGTCGTGAGTGATATTCGCATTGCAAGTCTGAAGACACTTTGCAGCTGGACTCGATCATTGCCACAAGAATTCCTCAAAGATAATTATTTAAAGTACGTTGGCTGGTTACTGAACGACAAAGATGCAAAAGTTCGTTTAAACGCCGTAAGATTACTGACCGAATTATACGAATGCGACGATTTCGCCAACAATCTGCAGCTATTCACGTCTCGCTTTCTGCAACGATACTTGGATCTTTGTAAAGATGTGGATGACGAAGTGGTACTTGCAGCTATCCGACTTTTGATAGCGGTTGATAAAAGAGGTTTTATCAGTGGAGACGTCGAACTGGACACTGTGGAAACTCTGATTTTTACTGATGCAAATCCAAACATTCGAAAGGCAGCAGCAGAATTTGTCTGCCTCCAATATGATGCTTTCGGTGTGGCTAGTACAAGTAAAGGCGGGAAATTGAAGAAAGAACAGCTGGTTACACAGGCTGTAGCATTAGTGGAATTGGCCGAGGAATACGTGGAAAACCACAATGTTCCCGTTGAGGCTGTGGGGTCTATTGTGGATGCATTCTGGGGCTTAGATGATTGCCGTAAGTATGAGTTAGATTTTTTGTACATGTGAAGTTAATTGTTTTTTCTTTTAGAGGTGCTAAAAGAATGGAAGGTGCTGACAAGTCTTATTCTGGCGGACAAACAAGCTCCCGAATTAACCAGCGAACAGCAATCCATCCTGATCCGAATTTACGTCAAGTGTGTACAAAAATTGCTGTATACGCCATCTTCTGGAAAGAAGAGATCTCAATCTGAAACAGTGAGATTCCTATCAAATTATGTGATTGCTCTGTCTTTACTGATATCCGTTTACTATAGAATGGAATTACAGCCACATTAGCAAAAGAACTACCCCAGCTACTCATCTTGCATCAGTCTGACTCGGAAAAGCTGATTCTATTGGTTCAGCTTCTCTTATGCATCCCCGTCAGTATCGATATGGACGCCAGTACTGTATCTGGACTTCTTCAGAAGCTGCGAGCCGCATATTCCTCGCATCGTGATGAGCAATTACTCAACGGGATTGCAATGGCATTTCGCCACTTTGCTCATTGCGAGAACGAAGCAATCAAGAAAGAGACAGACTTGGTTGTACACGAACTCTTTGACGAAATCATTGAGAAGCTGTACGCTGCTTTGCAAGAAGACGAAAAGTATATGGCCGAAATTGAATCAGCTGGATCAAGCAGGAATTCGAAAAAACGAGGAAGACATTCCAAATTACTTGACATGGAACACTCGCTTGTTGTGAGCATGACACGCTTTTGTTGCTTGTTCAAGTATATGAATGCTCATATCCACGTGACTTCGGATTCGTCACCCCTCGACTCCTCTCCGGAAACTGCTTCTGTCGAGCTCGGCGATCGTGTAGATCAAGTTGTCAGGGATTTATGCAAGCTTCTTAATCGACGTTCAGTCCAAATTGTCGCTTTGGAGGAATCGATGAGAGATATCTCGTGCATAAAGCAAGTGCTGATGACCTTGTACCTGAATCTTTTGTGGCTATCACGACCAGTATTTGATACGCTTTCCAGTATGAATGAACATCAAATTTCTGCTACCAGCAACTCTGAATATCTGATTCAGCGTATTCAACATGCGCGAACTATTCTGGAGGAAGCATTGATATCGGTACTTCAAATGCATTTGGAGAAAAACTCTCTCCCAACAATTGTTAGTCCAAGTGGAAATGATGTGGCTGATTCAATCGATACGCTGGATCCGATCGAGATAGCAATGGACGGCGATGTTGGTGCGTATGTTCACGAGTCTCAGGCGATAGCGTTCCAGATATATTGTGATGTGCGATGTCTACTTGTGGAGAAATTCCAAGATCTTCCGAAACCATACGCCACTCTTGAATGGGTACTTCCTAAAGTGCTAATCTTGCTTTCTCAGATGTGCTTTGAAAACCTTATGGAGGCTGACGAAATAGACAAAGAAGACGAAGCCGCTGTGCGCGATGAAGGGGGAGTTGGCTCTTCCAAAGTCGATGTACTCATCTCACTTGGGAAGGCTTCCATCTGTAATCCCGGAAGTAAGCGGCAAGCTGCTGCAATCCTACGCTATCTAACCGGTAGCGATGACAAGAGTCTTGAGGCAGTGAAGGCATTTTGCAAGTATTTTAGGACCAAAACACCAGTGCGGTTCTTGGAAATCCAAATGACCGCACTACGCCAGCTGTTCACAACGCTGCTGATAATGCAAGACGAGTTGAATCTGCAAGAAAGCGGGAAGGAAGAAGACAAGGATGATTTGCAAGCGAATATCACCGCAGTGGATCAAGAGCTCAAAGATCTGGCTAAGAAACTTAGCCAAGCTCTGGGCGTTGGAAAGATCGCTCCGTCACTTCGTGCTTCATTTTTCCGGTTTCTATGTGAAGGTATACGGCACGCACTAGAGGATCATCGCAACTTTGGCTTTCTAGAATGTCTTCGTCCGTATCTGGTTCATTTAGATCGACCGAGCCGCAAACAATTGGAGAATTACTTTACACAGCTGTTGGAACGGGTACAAGATATTCCAGAAGACGAATCTGCTTTCGATTCAAACTGGCGAATCCTTTCCGACTTTCGGTCATTATTGGATGAGAGCGCGAATAAGAATAAGAAAGCATCAATTCGGCAGCTACGTTCTCCTCTTTTGAAACGAAAATCTCGTCCGAGAACCAATGCATTTACGGAAGCCATCGAAGAGGAACCAGTGAATGAGGAAGTCGACATCACGACTAATGATCCAAGTGCCAAGGAACCACTGACTCCGGAGGTAGAAGTTGACTCTACTGGGATGAATGACACTCGAGATCATAAACGGCGATGTGTTGAGTCGCAGTCATCGCCAGACGATAGCATGCCCAGTTCTCAGCAAGACGAGGATGGTGTTGTTTGCGGCTCGAAGAGCCCTGTGGAAGAAAACAGCGATACAGAATCCCTTGCCCTCATGCAGCCTACTCAGGTCGCCGGAGACAGCTTTCAAGCTTGTACGGCTGACTCAGCCGCAACACCACCAACCACCGAAGTCATAAAAACTGATGGAATCAAGGGCATGAGCAGCGTGACGGAAGAAAGCATGGATCAGTCAAACTCAAAAGACCTGGGAACCCGCAATTGCAAGCGAAGGGCCTCTCCTACAGGCGCTGTCGAAATCATTGCACAAGCTGACAGCGAAGACGAGATTGATTCTCGCCGAGTACGACGTCGAAGATAGTGTCAACAAAGTATCATGGACATATTTATTAGTGACATTCAATTCTGATATTTCTGTATTCGCCCTTGCGATTTCAAGTATCTCTGCCCGGATTTTGTGCAAGATTTCTTGTTGCTTTTCCCATCTCAACAGTCCGTGTCCTAGAAGCAAAATTCAAAGTGCAGAAGGATTCCTCGCTGTTATAGTCGACCGGACTCGCGCACGCAACCATCAACGTTTTCGAGTCGCCACCCAGAGCATCCTGCAACAGATACGTGAGCGAGGAATTACGATATGGCACGTGCTTCTGTTTATTCGCTCGAGCTGCAATCACATCTCCAAGTGCCGACAAAGACCGATTGATATTTTGAGCTTCTTTCAAGCGCAAGCCTTCTGCGCCTGTCTTTGATAAACGTTCTGATCCCGCCAAATCCACCAGGAATACCTTCCCATGGCTAACGGCGTTGGTGACCAGATTTTGGCTTCTCAATTGTACCGACAAAATTGAGTGACTTCGACTACTATGCTCATTCATGTCGGTGGCGTGAGTGCTCCGAAACTTATTCCCGATCCGAATCAGATCAAGAACTTCATCGAGTGTTTGGACAGGAACTTGGGTGAGTCCGGGCACGAAGTTACCATTGGGCCCTTGTCGTACTTGCAGAGTAGAGCTGCTGCCATCTTGTATCAGAAGGTCCCGTATTTGCTCATTATAAATCTCCATGACACTGACAGTGATGTCATCTTGGAATTGTTTCGCCCGTTCTAGCTTCTTCTCAAACAGCTCCTGGAGTGATCGAGTATTGACCCCTGGAGATTCTATGGAGCCAGCCATGGTATGTGTCTTCCCTGATCCAGTTTGGCCGTATGCAAAGATGCAGACGTTGTATCCGTCTAAGATACTGGTCACCAATGGTTTGATCTCTGTAAAGATCTCCTCTTGTGTCGATGAAGCGTCAAAAACATGATCAAATTCCCAGGCTTTCATCTTGCCTCTTTCTCCACTCAGCGTAATTTCCTTTGAGTTTCCAGGCACAAACTTGCAGGCAAGTTTACAACCGTTGGCTACCTCGGACTTGGACATGGGACGAACACGACACAGAACCCGAATGTTACCCTTCAGCTCCTGCACAAGGTTAAAGAGTCTTTTCCGTTCTTTCAGTTCTCTCTGATAGCTCTCAACCACACCACTCATTGCATCAGCTTGTTTTTGCACTCGCTTTAGAATACTTTCACTGAGATGCTTTGCCAATTGAGGGCCCTGAAGATGTAGCTCTTGCATCTGAGCCTGTAGCAGACGGATTTCTGCTTTCTGACTCCGAACAAATGGCACGATTCTAGACAAGGCATGCCGAGATTGCTGATTTGCTTTAGTGCACATATCCAGCTTCTGCTTGAGATCTAGAATTGCTTTCTTCGCTTGATGTTTTATTTTACCCAGCTCATTTTCCGCAAGAGCTTTGAGTTTTGAAGTGCGTTCTTCCAAAGAAGCTTCACGTGACTGCATCTCCTTTTTGGCATTGCTGAATTCTTTCCTCACACTTTCCAGCTCTCGTTCAGCCTCAAGGATCTTTGTCTACAAAAAATTGTGAGCTGTGGCGATCATCAAATCCTGACGGATTTGTTCTACCTCCAAGTGGCTCGATGGCTCAACAGAGTTGGTGACACGATTTACGTCTGTTATTGGTGGGGCCACACGGCTAGTTTGTAGGTGTTCAAGCTCCTGTTTCAAGGTGGTATTCTGCGAAAACCGAAGAATTGTCATCAGACTTTCATCGTTTGATCAAATCTTTAGTTAGTACCTCAGCCAGTGCATTACGCAATGAAGCTTCAGCCTTTTCCAGCTACAACACACAAAGCTGTAACAACACTGAGCAGTCACGACTGAAATGACTCACCTTGGGCATGAGTTCTGACTCGAAGTTGGTTGCCGGAGCCGTATTGCCAAGTCTTGAGTTATCGGTCTGTGTGTTATCATGCAATAGCTTGTGAGCGTGTGCCAATTCTTCCCTCAGTCTATCGATTTCAGTTTCCAGTTGCTGATGTTTGATGCTATCGAGGCTGGATGCCGATTCGATGGGCTGTACTGCCACCAGCGGGTTTCCCACGCCAGACCCTTCAATTTTATCTTGTGATGGTGAGTCACCGGAACCGTCGACGTCATTTCGGCTTGCGGCTAGCCCGGTTGAAGGAGGTGGAGAGTATGGAATATAATCCACGCCAGCGCTTCTGAGCTTCAACTCGTGTTCATTAACAGCCGTGAGAACGTCTTCAAGCAGCGAATCCTTTTCTTGGAGCCGTTTTGCCATTGCCGCCTTCAATATGGCAGCCTGAGACTTACTTAGAAGTGTCAGATTACAGAGTGAATCTTGGGCTTTTTGTTCATCCAAGCGAGCTTTTTCTAGTTCTTGCACTGCGGTCTCGTACGCAACTCGAAGTTCATTGATGCTTTCTTGGTCTGCAGTGGTTGGAACTACTCGACTTGGCTTACGCGTATCGCCGTGATCGTCACTTGATCCCTCAGCATCACTACTGTGCTCATCTTCATCAGACAATCCTAGTTCGTGCTTGAGTTGGCTTTTACGACGGCCATTGCCATAAGTCGTTTTGGACTTCAGTTCTCGACGAGCAAGATGAGGGTCATAGGTAGCGGGACGTCGAAACGATGAAGAAGTGGTACTTGAACGAGCTGAGCCACTCGAATACTCGGCATCTGAATACTCTTGCTCACTATCTCCGGACCATCTCCGCGAGCTCCTATGATAATCCTTGTCATGGCGTTCCCTGCGATAATTACTTGTTCGAATGTAGTGCCGCCGAGGCTCTCGACCGCTATCACTACTTTCATCAGAGTACTCTCGATCACGCCGATATTCTCTTCGCTTCTGACGATCAGCGTATTCATGATGAACCCGTGTGTCTTTAATACGATCTGTTTCACCATCGGCCTCACGATAGCGACTGCTATCCCGGCTTTGGTCGTAGTCTTGTCGTCGGGTACGTTCCATGCAGAGAATGTCAAGACGAAACGATGCTGCCGAATCGCCGAATCGACCCATGCGTAACTGAAAAATAAAAATAGTTTTGGACTTAGCCGTTTTCCATTAGTGTTATATATTGTCTATGTGAAATGGATTTTGCTACTGTTAAACCTTTCCAATAAGCTGCCAAGACGCGTCAGTCATTGTGATTCAGTCACCTAGTTGTGGATCAAACGTACCGCAACAAGTCGTCCTGGTCCATTTTGGAAGCTCTTTTGTCACTAAAATCATCGCTCAACACGGCTTCGATTTTCTTTTTGATATCAAAATCACTCTCCGGAAGCTAATACGCACGTATTTAGAATAGATACGCGGCAATATTTGTGCTGGCATATACCTCTTCATGTAGCGAGCAGAAAGTTTTGTAGTTGTCCTCGAGCATCTTTAGAACGGGTTTTGTGAGAAAGCATGCTCGCAGCGTCTTGTTTTTCCGATTGAATAAAATTTTGATCATCCCATCCCACTCCTTCGTGTAGAGCATAAGCACAATACGAGTTATCTTGTCTCATACGTACCACAAAGTTGACAGGCGGTGGTGGATTACGCGGTTCGATGCGAACTACGCGAGACTCTACTTTGGGAGGTGGTCGGAAGTTGTTTTTGCCCACTTTGATTAACTGATCGACTTTTGCAAGTAGCTGAGTATTGACTGATAGACGACAATAGAGTTGGTCTCCAGGTCTACATTCAGCGTGATGGGCAGTGATATGCTGATATGCGTATCCATCTTACTTGGCACTCAATCTCTTTGCGAATTCTTCTTGAAACATGACCACAGCACACCGAAACATTGGGCGATGAGCCAGCAATTTGAATACAAACGGGGAGGAAATCTGATACGGAAGATTGGCAATGCAAACGTCAAAAAATGGAAGTTGCACGCGAATGACGTCTCCATGAATAACTTGCAAATGCTTTGCATGTTCTCTAACAAAGACACATATAAACTAACCTTCAGTAACTTCCAGCTACTCATCTTACGTGTTTTGGACGCGCTTTTGAATTTCGGCAATCATTCGCAAATCGTATTCGACAGCAATAACCTTTTTCGCTTGGTTTAATATTTTCATGGTCAAATTTCCTGTTCCAGGCCCGACTTCCAAGCAAACGTCAGTGCTTCTGAGTGCAGCTTTGCTCACAATTTGAGCAGCGATCATCGGATTTTTGAGAAAGTGCTGTCCTATAGACGTATTGGGATTCGCAAGCGTGCGTCCCAGCGAGTTCTGAGACGCAGATGCCGTGCCGACATTGCGCTGTCGTTTCTTCTTGTCTTTTGGCATTGCCAGTCGTTTAGGTTCGATGGCTACCCTTACGAACTTTAATAGGGCTTTGTATTCGAACGGCCACGGATCTCCTGATGAAGAAGTATGATTCGATCGTGGGTTTGCTGGCTCTCGAAAACACAGAAGATTTGGCCGGCCCACACTTGGCGGAATTCAAAACAGCATCGCTCGTATGATTATAAAGAGCTGGGCTCCGAACGTGTGTTCTCAAGTCAACACGAAGCGAGCTTTTATTGCCGCAACTGCAGCCAACCGTTTGCGAAATGGCAAGGCCAATGCCCCGCATGCGAGACTTGGGGACAGATCACTGAGCGAAAAATGTTCCCGTCCGACATAAATAATGGACTTGCTGTTGGGTATCGTCAGCCGAACGCACACACGTACAACAAGGCAGCGAATGGTATCATTCAAGCCGCCGCAAGAAGCTCAATTTCTTGGTCGGGACAGTCGACAGACCCCAAGCATACGCATTTGACCCAACCAATCAAAATGATGCACGTGGAAGATCATACGATTTCGGATGAACGAATCGCATTAGAAAGCAAAGAGCTGGTGGGATAAAACATCTCGATGGCCGAGATCGCTAACTTTTCTCTTCAGAATTGGGTCTTTGGAGGTGGTCTGGTGCAGGGATCTTTGACGTTGTTATCAGGGAGCCCTGGGATTGGAAAAAGCACAGTACGTGTTTGTCAGTGCTATTGCCATCTTTGCAATTATTGAGTCTAAAATTGTT
Source organism: Albugo laibachii (assembly GCA_902706625.1). Taxonomy (NCBI): domain Eukaryota; phylum Oomycota; class Peronosporomycetes; order Albuginales; family Albuginaceae; genus Albugo; species Albugo laibachii. The sequence continues at coordinate 141,388 of CACSLJ010000003.1, read as the reverse complement.
GTAGCTTGCGTTGCAATTAGCAAACATGCTCGCAGATTCTCTAAATCCAATGGAAAGCGGTCCAATACGAAGAGTATTATATATTTCTGGTGAAGAAAGTCTGACTCAAGTCAGACTCCGCGCACAACGACTTGGAAAAATACATTCCAGCTTATATGTTGCAAGCGAAATCAATATTGATTCAATCTTTCAGTTGGTTCACTCTGAAGAAAATCAGGAAGCATTGAATTCCGAATGTTCATTTGCTGGAGTTATTATGGACTCGATACAAACAGTCTTTGCTCCAGATATTCCGTCGGCAGCAGGAACCGTGAATCAGGTCAAGGAATGCACATTACGATTTTTGCGACTCGCGAAGGAGCAAAATGTTCCAGTTATTCTGGTTGGACATGTTACAAAAAGTGGAGATATTGCTGGCCCCAAAGTCTTGGAGCATATTGTCGACACAGTTATGCAGCTCGAAGGTGATCCACAATCATCCAGAAGATTTCTGAGGTGCCTCAAAAATCGGTTTGGTACGACAAGCGAAATAGGAGTTTTCGATATGACGGACACAGGATTGAGGACGTTAACAAATCCTCTACTGGCATACATATCGCCGATTCACAATGAGAGTTGCAATGACGCAGAGCTTCCGACAACCCAATCCTCTGAGTCGGATGGTACTGCGATCACCATAACCATGGAGGGTTCTCGGCCCATTCCGATTGAAATCCAGGCTTTAGTTAATCGAAGTCATCACAACTCACTCACACAAATCCGATGCGTCGGAGTACCTTTCGAAAAGCTACAACTTCTACTGGCAGTGTTGGAGAGACGAGCAAATGTTGAGTTTGGTAATAGGAGCGTATTCATCAATGTTGCTGAAGGCTATACCATCCAAGAACCTGCTGCCGATTTAGCACTAGCAGCAGCATTAGTTAGTGCACTCACGAATCACCCACTTCGTTCGCGTGGGCTGTTGCTGGGAGAGATTGCGCTTTCAGGCGCTCTGCGTCCTGTTAAAATGCTCGAATCTCGACTGATGGCCGCACATAAAATTGGACTTACATGGTCGATAATTCCTCTTGTGACTTGTCCGGACACACGAAAGAAGCTGTCCAAGTACGATGGTTTACTCAAGATACATTATGTCAGCACTTTGATGGACGCGCTCAGTTTACTATTTCGAAATGGAGGCGCCAAAGGTGCAGTCATCCCTCGTTGACCAAAAGAAATCAGTGCTATCAGCGCTACAGCAAGCTTTCATCGTAGCAATTGGCTATCAAAAGATCCATAGAAACCATCGCGTATCTGAGTTGACGTACACACCCAATAAGTGCCTCTGGATTGCAAGGATGATAAGACTGTGAATTGGCAGCCACTTGCTCATTGAGCATTCTCAAGCATCTGTTTCTACTCCATGGAAGCCTTGTAATTGATTTATAAGCAGATTCAAAACTGAGTTAGAGTAAACGTATGATCCATAGTAGAAGTTTGTCGTTCGCTGCTGCTTTCGTCATCTTATCTCGCTAGTGAGTGAAGGTGCAATTGTATGATGCTCATCATCCTGCTAACGATATTTAATTCATACTGAAGGCTACGTAGAGGCTGAAACACAATACTTTTGGCGGGAAATTGATCATGCCAAAATCCGTCAAGTCAGAATGCAGTGAACCCGATATAGAAGATTGCGTGTCTCCAGGCGCGACATTCTGCATCTTCCCACATTCGGATGAGTACCATCAATTCACTGCGTCCGAAGTGTGCGCTATTCGAGAAAAACTGGTGAAGTGGTTTCATTCACATCGTCGGAATTTACCTTGGCGTGGAGATCCGCCACCGTACAAGACCACTGCCGCACATACGGCGAACGATAATACAAAAGGGAGCATCCAGTCTTATTTTCAGAAAGATCCTTGCGTCAATGTCAAGTTAGAGCCCATTGTGGATGAAGCTATCGTGGCAAGCGGAAGCGTGAGTCCGTATGAGACCTGGGTCTCCGAAATCATGTTGCAGCAAACACGGGTGGATACTGTGATTGATTATTTCACGCGATGGATCGGCAGATTCCCCACAATTGCTCAGTTGGCAAGCGCAAGTGAAGAGGTATGGTGCGCGATGCTGCTGTATGGACTTGATCAAGCTAGTTTTTGCTGCTTAGGAGGTAAATTCAATGTGGGCCGGTCTCGGGTATTATCGACGTGCTAGGATGCTACACGCTGGAGCCAAATACGTAATGGAAAAGTATGATGGTGAGCTTCCGTCGAGTGTAGAAGCATTACTGACCATCCCTGGGATCGGTCGATATACAGCAGGTAGCCGCAGTCCTTCAATCGTCCGTTTGATTACAAGAGCGATTCTTTTTAGGTGCCATCGCTTCCATCGCATTCGACAAAAAGGAACCTCTCGTGGATGGCAATGTCATCAGAGTGATGGCTAGACTACGTGCAGTTGGAGCGGATCCGAAGAACAAAAAGATGATCGATCTATCCTGGTATACCCATCTCAACCGAAGGCCTCAATTTATATATAATGCATACGTTTGTAGGAAGCTTGCAAAGGATCTTGTACAATCGTGTGACAGCCCTGGAAACCTGAACCAGGCACTTATGGAACTTGGTGCGACAATTTGTGGTGTACAGGTTCCGAGTACTTTACTCTACAATATCGTTCATTTTAAGAAAGCGGAATTGGCAGGTAGCACGATGCACGGGATGTCCATTGAAGAACGAATGCTTAGCTTATGCTCGGAAACGCGAGGATTCTTCCTTGGATGCTCATTCATGCACAATTTGTGATTTAACAAGGCATCAGGAATGGGATTGCAAGAGCTCTAATGTGCTGCACTATCCTTTGAAGCCACGAAAGAATGCCAGCAGGAATGAGGAATTATGCATCGCAGTCTTATCCTTTGTCGAATTGAAAGAGAAACAGCAGAAGTCAAGCGAGAGCTCAGATACCAACAAGGTAGCCTCAACTGATCCTATCTTGGAGTCTAAGCTTTTGAACTGGAAATTTCTGATGAGTAAACGACCAAAAGGGGTCCTCCTCGCGGGACAATGGGAATTTATCAATATGAAGGCAAGCTGGCTCTTCTTCGACCGCTAACCAATTTGATGAATTCTTATCCTCTACAGATGGGTGATGGCACTTCTGTTCCACCGTACAAAACTCGGCAGGACCGTATTGACGAGGAGCTATGCTCAACATTGAAGTGGACTTCTCATGTCGATAATCGATTGAAACTTCAGCGCCGCGATCTCGGATCATTAACCCACGTGTTTTCTCATGTTAAACATTATATGGGAATCGAGCATATTCAGTTTTCTGCCAAACCTTCCTTCCATTTGGACGATAAAAATAGGCTTCGGTGGATGACGATACAGGACATGCGATCCTTTGGAATAACGACGGGGGTGATGAAAATCTTAAAACTTGTAAGTAAAAGTGTTGGAAAGAAATCCAGTACTATTTTGAAGCGGAAACGAGGAATTCCATAGCCGACCCAACTAGCAGTATTGGAATGAAAAATTTACGGTACACCTACGCATAGAAATCAATATCACAAAGTTACTGTCGAAATATACTTCGAATGGAACGGCAAATTGTTTTATAAAGTCTCGAAGCATCTAATTTTACGTGGCTGTCTGGTAAACAAATTAATGTAAAAACATTATTTTACAATCTTCATAACAAGCGCCGTTGGTCTAATGGTTAGGATTCGTCCCTTCCAAGGATGAGGTCGGGGTTCAATTCCCCGACGGCGCATATTTTAAGGCAAACTTTTATTTTGGGTGGCAAGTTTGGATGTACCCGATGCGGTTGATTCTTATTTTGTTCTTTCTTCCAGCGTAGCAACAAGCTGACACTCAGGCTGGATTATTGATGGTGGAGAAGGTCTGATGGATGATAATATCTTAATCGTCAGAATTGGACAATAATAATGAAGCTCGAATATTCAAGTCAAATTCATGCACAGATAATTTCACTAGCTACCAAGCATGATTGTGTAACTTTGAGGCTGTCGTTCAAGTAGAAAGAAGGTTCTGCATTGATGATGGTCAGGAAAATAGTTATAACTATATTCAGGATCTACTTTCGTCAACGAAGAAATAGTACTGATTGTAGGGCTGAGAGGCGAAAGGTAGCAATTGATTTGAATAGCTAATCAAAAATGAACTTGAGAGAAAGGAGGAAAATACGTATTGATGTGGTATTATCACCATCCTTTGAGGATTAAGAAAACGTGATTGTACACTGGTGACGATGGTCAAAGTAGAGATCTCATCTTGCTCGCAACAAGTAGCAAGCAACCAAAAGCCGAATGAAATCGAGATGACCCTCATTTTTAGGGCTTTGTTGAGCATCAAAAATGTGGACAAATCAAGACTTACTGCCTGCTGTAGAGCAAATTATCATCAAACACGCGGAGCGGAGAATCTTACTGAGTTAAGTCTTCCATAATTCTACGCAACCACTATCTTTCATCCCGACGTAAGGAATGAAAAATCCTGTCGAGAGTATCATTAGGCCAGTAGAAGAGCTAAAATTGTAGACTTATAGCGATTGCTTTCTTCAATGCCAGTAGAGACATCGTGTGGATGATTCCAAACTTCGAGCGAAGTCATTTTCTCAAATGGATGTCTAGTAGCTTTGTCGCTACGGTAACAGAGTTGTTTATCAACGTATTTCGGCAATGCTATGTTCTGCTTTGAGCATCGATCAATGATAATGGAGTGACACCAGGACTAGGATTGGGCTCGACCAGGTCATGAAAGAATGAACCCATCCCTATACAAATATCTTCATGGCTGTACGGATGTGTCCCCTCGCCGACTGCCTGCTTCACACCATCACGGTTGCGGTCCATCTTATCTGAACGAATCAGAATTGAAGACTCTTTCGACCAAGGCACCTCAACTGAAATATAGCACATTCAGCTGCCGTATTTGATAATCGAATTGGCAGTGCTACGATCCCGACCAGCTTGAGCACCTGAAGAACATTATGATGAATCTTTCGAATTCAGGTTCAGAACAGCGAAATTTCGCTGCTCGACCTACTCTACTTCGATTTCTTCTCTTCACGGCGGTAACGATCAAGCATCTGAGTCGGTTGACTTGTCTACACGACGCAAGAAATGCCCAATTGGTACAACTTAGCCGTTGATTGCTCCGCATCACCCTTGCATGTGTTTGATGTTGAATATTGTAGACTAGGCATTTGGAGAAGTCATTCACGTCTAATTCTAGTATATTATACTGCTTCATCTGGGTGATTCATGCCAGAGATGTGATTGAAGTGAGTATGCTTCGAGACCTGATCTAAGTTAACAGGACGCATCGAATAGGTTGGCGATGCCCAACAGTTTTTCAGTCAAGTCTGATGTTGCTAATGTTCTTGCGCAAATTGCGTGTCATGTGTCGGCTTTTGTCCCAAAATGTAAAGTTTGAGCTTCAACTTCGAAAGTCTGAGAATGTCTTCGACAATTTCGATGTTTCACCCTGATGTCAAAAAATAAATTTCATTCAGTGCTTGAGATAGCAGTGCCATTCCTACAAAAATTACGACAAGAGGCACCTACGTCTTTTTCATTTAGTGGTAATGACCTGGATGGTGTGCCCAAGTGCAAAGAAACAGTGTGACCCCCGAAAGCTACTTCTCTGTCATGGTGGGAGCTACAAAAGACCCGAAAAGCTGCGAATGTGCTCCAAGCTATGATGGCTCGTTACCACGAATCCCACCTTCAGCATCGCATACTTGGGAATCACATGCGTTCATGCATTATAGCGCTACGGAAGATGTAAAGTCACATCCAAAATCGACATATCGATAATTACTAGAATTTTGGCGTGATATTAGCTCGGACGATAACTGTGAGCTATAGGTCAGTGGTACCATCTCAATTGACTTGCGACATTTTGGATGGCAGCCCACATTTCATGATGATGCAGATAACTGCAAGTAGGAGTAACAGATGTGTGTGGAGACGCAATATCATGGATCCATCATCGCGTAATGACATTCAAGCCATCCTCTTTAGCATGTGACCCAATATGGCTCGACCTTGAACGCGATAAAGATGGGTCAAATCCGCGGAAAAAGGTATTTGGCTCGGCGCTTGGATTATAACCGGCAAACACTCAATAGCTTTTCAGCACATACGGGCGTTGGCCTCTCCGCTCCTAGTTACTAAGTTCCCATCACTAGAAATGGCTTACAAGTAAGCCGAGATCCCTTGCAATGATGGCGTCATGCGATAGAGTTCAAAGATCCTAATGCTACTATAATGGAAAAGTATTTGACACAGCTCTCTGATTTCTCGCTTTCTGAGGCATACGACCTAAAATTTCGAATCGGAGATAAATTAAAAATCAAACACAATCGCACTATTAAATCGGGCGTGATCACACTTAAAATCAAGCTTCTGATGTATGCTGTCTATTCACCTCGTCCAAGAATGGATGTATCTCTCGTTCGTTCAGCCTAGACGATAATATGCTGCTCCATAAGGTCCTTTTCTTCAGTTCGCATGATAGTGCACGATACTTTATCGTCCTTTGAAGTGATGGTTACGTCAAAAGCCTTCAGAAATAAAGCACTTAATTCCCATTCGTTTTCATTCTTTGACCTCTCAATGAGAAGAGTACTCAAAGTATGACTTGTTTCAGTAATCTGCGCCGGGGTGTATTGTATAGGATATATTCCCTGCCCAGAAAAAAACATATTCAGCTCGATAGGACGAGCCGATTCGGATGGGCAACTTTCTATATGAGCCCCGAGCGAAGTGCATTCTCCATGATTACGATCTTGTTCCAAAATAGCGGCATCAGATTTTTTGATGAGCTTATCGAAAATTTTACCCGGCATTTTGGTGGCTTCATTGCCAAGTCGGAATCTAATTTTTGACTCCGCAAGTGCAAGCTCCACTTATATGCCACCTCAATCTTCTTATTTTCGAGCGAAGTCAATGAGGCATCATGACTGAGGCTTGGCCTTTCCGCTTTTCCAATGTGAAGTCGTGTGACCTTCAGTTTTCAGCGACGAGAACGTATACACCCCTGGATTTTTTGTGTAAGCTTGAAGATCGATACTGGTATGCGGGAAAGCGTATAACTCCTTCCTCTGTAGCATTTTCATCAATGAACTTCAATTCAATTTCCAGCCGATAGAATATGTACCACGAGCGCATTCAAATAAAAAATGCTCGTTCACTTCCAAGTCGGCAAAACCATAAGCCTCTTGTAAATTGTTGGAGGATGTTGGGTTCGCTGACTGCCAAAATATCTTTTCATCAGGCTCTGGGTGATTCCCTAGAACAAGGGTCACTTGAAACCACTTAGTTTCATGAACCTCTGTCTCTATTGGACTTCCATCATCCAAAAACACCACAGCAGGTGATATCTGAGCTTTCAGTCCTGTCTGCAGCATCTTACTAAGTTCTGATTTGGTTGATGATGCAGGAATCAGTGGCACTTGTATCGCGCTCATTAAATGGTCATGGGAGTAGAATACTCCTACCATGGTAACGCCATACGCTTTGAGAAGAAATGCTTTCATTGTTGTTCTAGCTAGACTTTTGGATAATGATGGTGCTGTTCACTTCTTGCTAGAATACAACCTGATCAAAAACACGGAACCCCATTGAAATTTCGCCTGCTCATAAATTTTTGAAATGGAAGCAAGCCCATCATAAATCTGTCGAACATTCCATTTAGAGCTTCTTTACCGCACGTCGACAACTCTCGTACTTTTGGAATCTGTACTTTATACACTAAGCCAGCATTAACGCATGCCTTTAACATTTAGAATGCCACGACGGTGTCCTGTAATCCAGCACGACACTGCTTTACCTCAATAGGTTTATACGCTGACATATTGTTAATTTTTTGAGCTCCTGGCTATTTGCACTGAGCATACAGACGATGCGGCTGTCTAAAGCACACCTAACGGCAATCGATTTTGACTGAACGAGATCGAAACATCGAGCAGACGACAGTGCACGACCCACGCCCAGTTTTGTGCATGGCACAGCAAGGAGCTGTATATCACAGTGATTACAAAAAGCTGCTAAATCATAAATAAGGCTGTGTTCGTTCTAGTAAACCTTCAATTTGACTTAGGTATCCATTTCCATACTCATTGACTCATCAAGTGCATCTTCCGAGCTGTCGTCAGAGACCAGACTCAATGTAGCTTCCAGGCTCCGAATTTCACGCAAAAGCGCTTTGGCTTCTTCTTTTTCTGGTCCTTCAAGATCCAAAAGACTCTGGCAAAGCAATTTGGCACATTGATATCTTCTTTTCTGCTTGTTATACTCTGCAAGATACAATATAGCAGTGATTGCCGGGACTGTATTGACTCGGAGCTTCTGCAATCTTTGTAAGAAATCAGCGTGAGCTTTGCTTTCCAGGGAAGTATCGTCTTGATGATCCAACGGTTGTAGGCCAAGGTAGATTTGAAAGTACGCAACTGCTTTCTCTGTTTCTTGCTGCTGCATGTAAATACGACCAAGATGGAATGATGCCAGGCCTTCTGTATCTTGATTATCAACCGCACGACGGAAGCATGCGATTGCGTCGTGTACTTTGCCCAATTTCTCAAGGCAGCCACCCAATGCATTCCACATTCGAGCGTCATGTGGTCGGACACTAGAAGCTTTTCGATAATAATAAAGACTGTATGAAAACATTTGCAAGATCTCATAGGCTTGCCCCAAACCATACCAAGCTCGATAGTCACGTGCATTCAAGTCCACCGCACGACGATACGCTTCAATCGCTGAATCCGTATTTTTCAATTCGATATACTCGTGACCGATAAGAGTCCAGGCAGATAGAAAGCTTGGGTCGAGCTTGAGAGCTCGATAAAAGTATAATATCGCTCGATCATGCATATTTTTGAGAGAATAATAATTGCCCACGACCACGCAGGTCTCTGGTCGAAACTTTTCCAACTCAAATAGCCGATGAGCAAGTTGTGAAAGTTGTGCTTTCTCTTCCTTTACATACAGAACGTTGGAGTAAACATCCAAAGACTCTATCCAATTGGGATCCTTCAGAATAAGTTGCTCGAAGGCGGTTCTTGACTTATCAAAATCTCTTCCGTGGTAATAATTGAGAGCTTGTTGCGAGGCTAAGTACAAGCTATCCGGGAATACCTCACAAACGCGAGATATTCGTTCTTGGGCATGTGTAAGTTCTTGTTGCTCCAAGAAAATATGGGCCTGGAAAAGATCCTGTATGTACGATGGACAGTTGTTTTCTCTCAGAATGCGCTCTTCATCATTTGATAGTGTTGCATCTGTCGATGCGAGTGTCATCCAAGCTGCCCAATTGAAAGGAAAAGCAACAATAGAGGATAGTAATACTTCTCGGGCTTGCTTGATACGGCTCTCACTTCCAAAATGTCTCAAAACCACCCCGTAGAGATATAATCCGAATGCGTCCAAGCGCTGAGCTGCATGTGCTTCATCCAAACGTCTAAAAATTGCTTCAAGGTGTGGGTTACAGGCTTGAATCGCGGGAAAGTCGGTTTTTGGGATACTTTGGGTACATTCCACTACATTGTGCCCCAAGAACTTGGCATTAGCGACCAGATGCTTCTCCTCGCGTGCCTTTTCACCCGCCAAGTAGAGCGCATATAGCGATAGAAACTCGTCGGGCGCACTGCAACTGGGTTCTCTATCCTCTAATGCTTTCAGTATTTGATTTGCACGCAAGTATTCACCCAAATCGAATGCTGCTTTCGCGGCTTCATACTGATCCAATTCAACCCAGTTGTTTGTCCACAGATTACGCGCTGAAATCGGTCGTGGCGCATTTGCATTCCGATTTGCTTGTGGGATACCAAGAAGCAGTTCAGCGAGAAACTTACAGCTATCTCTCAGCCCACGAAGTTTCAGCTCTTGTATAGCATCACGAATTTCGTGCGCGCTAACTGTTAATGTTCCGAGCTCGACTGAATTCGAGCATGAAGTGCTGGACATCTGGGAATTGCATTTATTACCTTTATAGCCGCTCAAAAACTGCGAATTGTCTAACCAACCATTTTACCATGGTTACGCCATAAGGAAAGTGTACCCCATTGCGTAACCATTCAACTTCAACCTTTTTTGTGGCGGGAAGTATTTGGACATCAGGCTCACGCTCAAATAGCGCCAATGACCGGAAACAAGCACAAAAATGGAATTATATGCGTGTACCCAGGGTGCAATAAGTTAATGAGAACACAGAAATTCAAGTTGCATTTCTCGCGAAGTCATCTCAGGCAAGGCGAAGAGTACACTGTACAGCATCGAAGGCAATACGAAATTGCTAGAGAAAACGAGACTGACAATAATTTTACGTCTATTGGGATGAATAATCAGTACGAAAGCGTAAAGCCTTCCGATGAGAGTGCGCTGAGAGATGGCGAACTGGAAAGGAACGGGAGCACTTCTCTGAAGCAGATACCAATCGGAAACGGTGCTTTTGGGCCAAGTATTTATACAGCGCCGGAAATGATAGGCTCGAATATATGTGAGGAGCATATGGACGAAAATTTGGGTTCGAATGTGAGCTTGAAGCACTTGGACACACTGACCCCGATATCGGCGTCGGTGAAGCGAGGTCATATAGCACAAGGGCGTGAGCCATCACACATCCAAAAAACCACAAAAATTTCATTATCAGATTCACGGATGCAGAAAGTAAATTCTCACAAGCAATCTAACTCAGCATTATCAGAATCTCACTTGAGGAATCCAACAACGGAAGCGGTACCTCCTGTTTCGTGCACTGGTTACACATTTCAGAAGCACCAGATTTCGGTAGCCGTGCAAGAAAATCAAATGTCAACACAGAGACCCCAACAATCCAGTAACACACAGCCCGCGATAAGTACGATGACACAGGTTCCAAATCCACAATACAATGTGCAACAAATGAACGCATTTTATTCGCAACACCAGCTGCAGCAACAGAATTTGCAATTTCCACCGCAGGATCAGCAGATATGTCGGAATCAGACACCTCAGCAGCTATGTTCGCATCATGTCGTTGGAGACTCACTCATATTTTCGTTCGAGAATTTCGTCGAGCGGGTAGAAAGTCGTCTCGACCATCTCACAAACAAAATCGACGAGTTGCGGAACAGTCAGAGCAAGCTAGAGCAATTGATCAGAGGCCTATGCAAACCAAGTTCCGGCACAAAACATCTCGGTGAACCTATCCACTACCGTAATGAAATTACGAAAAGACACAAAGTCGCACCAGAGCAAGATCAGTGAATAAGAACGAAATGATTAGGCAAGTCCAAGGGTAGTTTGAGGTAATAGAAGGTTCAGCAAAGCACATGCATTTGGCGAGATTTCCTGCATCGTTGAGAATCGGTGCCGCATCGCAGTAGCTGATGGAGATTTCAGCTTTCGTGGTCGTTTGATGATCATACGCAACCTCCAGACACATCTTGCTGTTCTTGGTACGAGCTAGAATTTGAAGGAAAATGGGATTTTCGAGGCAAAAGCTGATTGAAGACAGTCGTCACTTATGCAAAGCTTCAGTCGTGCTGTGTGCGAGTTTGATTGGTCCGGACGCTTTGTCTCTACAACATTGAAGATGTTGTAATGAATAAGCTCTTTGGGAAGTGCACCCAAGCAACATTTGAGCTCAAAGCAAACAGACATCGCACCGGCTTGACAGTGCACTCTGCATTTGAACCGGCACATCAACCACGGGCGTTCAAAATTCTGGAATACTGCTAGCATTCTGATCAAAAAGGATAATTACTTCCTGGAAGAGAATGAAAATGTTACAAAGAGGGGTTGGCAGCTGTGCTAGCTAACGAAAAAGCAGTCTCAAGCTCCAAGCAACATAAGATAGGACGCTCTGCACGATACTGATATTCCAAGCAGCGAATCCATCCCCCAAGGGAATTACTTGATGTGACATTTTATCCTAAATTATTCGGCACTCGGCCATGTTCCACATGGTGGAACGCCGACTGCTGCTATTTTAGCGAGCGCAGGCGTCATTGAATTTTTTCCACCATCTGGATCAGTCAATGATCTAATGCAAATGCTCCTGGAAGATTTTTCCAAAAACATCGCAGAATGGCGGAGCAAACATTAGTATGGATCCATTATTGGTGTTACTGACAATCAAAATACTATTATTAGCAAGTGGCACGGTTGGGCTATCAAAGAAATCGATTTTTAAATGTGCGAATCCATGACCACCACATAATGGAAATTTAAATGCGTCAAGGTTTGGCCGACATTGGAAAAATGAAGGAGGATGTGCTATCATCGATTCATGTATTCCAAAGTGTTAATCGATGGGTGAAAGGAAGAGGTTGAGCCGGTAATGGTTCCAGATGTTTTGGAGAAGGCAAGTGGTCCTTGCGTAGCTATCGTCTCTTCATTTTTATTTGATAGACTCTCATCTACAAAAATGCGTTCACAAAGAAGCCGAGATGTTTTGGCGATGGTGTCACGCCGTTGCGTTTGTAAACCACAGGGCTACCTGCCTATATTGGAAAGTATAATGCAATACTTTTCTGTTTGTTCGGATCACGTGTAGACGACCTGAGACTCGACTAGAAATGCTTTGAGAATTGAATAGAAGGAATAATAGCATTTCAAACGATGCTTGCGATGTGTGTTAGCTCTTATCCTGTCTACGTGGCGATGTTTCTTTCTAATGTTCACCCTTATATTTGGCTACCAAGTTCTCCTGAACAATTGGCAGAATTTCGTATCTTTTTTTCGTTTTTTCTGTTGTATCGATGATGACATTAAAAGCTCTCAAAAATGAGGAGCCCAGTACCCATTCCTTATCTTTCGCTGAACTCTCGATGTGAAGAGTACATTTATCATCATTTTTGACGATATATTCAGCCGTATTGAATTCCACCTGGGAAGTAGCACCATGGAATGTCAGTCCCAAGCTGAAGGGATTATACTTGGTGTACGCATCCGGAGCTGTGAAATCATCCATAAAATCGCATTTTGCTCGATAGCGACCATTGAGCAATGAAAACTTCCGATATCCCACTTGTTTTCCTTTATGGGTAGTGATAGTCTCGAACACCTCAGGAGGAATTTGGGTGGCTTCATTTCCAAATTCGAATTTGATCTTTCCCAAAAGTAGCTTTCCCAAATAAACGAGATCTACATTGTCACCCTCATGCGTAATAATACCTGAAAAAGCTTCTTCCGTAAAATGAAATCTAGGGCCTTCGTCCTTTTCCCATGTGAATGAGTAAAGCCCTAAATAATTGCTGACATAAGCTTCAGGGTTGATACTACTCTGCGGGAAAGGAAAGAGCACCTTCTTCTGTACCAACATATCCAAGAAACTCCAATTTAACTCCCAGCCGATAGTTTGTGTATTAGAACCACATTCATATATCAAAATAGCATCCACTTTAATGCCGTTGAAAATATACTTCCGTGCTGTCTTGAACCAGTGTTGGTCACGCTCCCAGCGCAATTGCGTATCGGTGGGTGGGTTATCCTCAATGACAAGGGTCACCGCATACTGCAAATTTTTCGATTCAGCTGATTCCTTCAGTATTCCTTTATTCGTGAACTCCACATCAGGAGATATTTTGACCTTCAATCCTCTACGAAACACCTCATTCGTCTTTGTCACGACAAACGATGCAGGAATCAATTTCACGTGACCCGTGCTCATCAAATGACCATACGACTCGAACAATCCCGTCATGGCAAAACTACATATTCCGAGAAAAGAAATTCTCATTGTTTCTTCAGGTTGGTTTTTTGAAAATGAAGTAGCACCTATTCTATATAAGCACTATAAACTTTTCGTGGGATCACAATTTAAGCTTAGCCAACGTAGAATAATTGAGATTGAACCCCACATTTATCGTTGCGATAGAACACAAAGGCGTCCACTGATTCGTCACAATCTGTTTACAGTACATTGGAAAGTTGATAGAGTTTTACATACTGCGTGAACACTATAGTGCATCTTCTACGTCACAGTGTCAAACGAAGTTTCTAGATATTCGGTACCTATGCATAGAACCTGCTCTACTCAGTAAATTGATACGCTGACAACTTTCGTATCATAGAGCTCGTACGCATATGTATATAACATACTATGAGAAACGTCATGTCGTATTATTCACCGTGAGAGCGTGAGTAAGCATGGAGTTGATGTTTGCAGCAGTCTAAAGTACAATCAGCTGCAATCAGTTGACCGAAACAGACCGGTCCATCAATTGTATGAAAGAGGACGACCCGCAATCCAATCGTGGAAGATCTATGACACAGCAAAGAGCTCCACACGTTGAGTGGTCACGAATATGTTAAAACATAAATGATGTTGTTCGTGGTAATGTGAATCCACGATATTACTCACGAGCTCCCAGACTCCGAATTCACGCAAAAGCGCTTTGGCTTCTTCTTTTTATGGTCCTTCAAGATCCAAAAGACTCTGGCAAAGCAATTTGGCACATTGATGTCTTCTTTTCTGCTTGATGTACTCTGCAAGATACAATATAGCGGTGATTGCCGGGACTGTATCGACGTGGAGCTTCTGCAAGTTTTGTAAGAAATCAGCGTAAGATTTGCTTCCCAGGGAAGTATTGTTTTAGTGATCGAATGGTCGTAGGACGAGGTGAATTTGAAAGTACGCAACTGCTTTCTCTGTTTCTTGCAGCTGCATGTAAATACGACCGAGGTGGAATGATGCCAGACCTTCTGTATCTTGATTATCAATCGCACGACGGAAGCATGCGATTGCGTCGTGTACTTTGCCCAATACACAAAGCAGCCACCTAATGCATTCCACATTCGAGCGTCATGTGCCACGCATTCAAGTCCACCGCACGACGATACACTTCAATCGCTGCATCCGTGTTTTTCATCTCGATATACTCGTGACATGTGAGAGTACAGGCAGAGAGGAAGTTTGGGTCAAGGTTGAAGGCTCGATAAAAGTATAATATCGCACGATCATGCATATTTTTGAGAGATTAAAGAATTCTCCACAACCACTTAAGTCTCTGGTCGACACTTTTCTTATTCTACATGCACGACATTCAGTAATTATCCAGATCAAGAGCACACGAAGTGAAACACAGAAAATCGTTGTGGGCAATGCATCTGGCTCCCTAGGAATTGATGCTCACATAATCTGATTTCCACGCAAGTATTCGTCCAAATCGAATGATGATCATTACCTACTTCTTACCCCACACACTTGTTGCCCTGCACGCTCTGATTTTCGGAGCGTGCAGTGGGCATAAATATATACTCAGAGACATCTATTTATTCACGCATGAGTTTTGACAACTTGGTCTTCGCTTTGCGAGCCCTACAAGAGCTTTTACACATGGCTCGAGTTCTTTCACCATCACCACGTTTCTGTGTACGATGACGACGCAAGAAACACATGGAATGGCCGATGGAGACGACCATTGTGCCTTGCTTCTTCGTGCACTCCTTTTAATTCGCAGAAGGTGAAAGGCTCTACTCATCCGATGTCTCACAGCACTAGTAAGAGACCAGGGCAGAGACATGCCGCTGTGCAGGGATAATCTTCCGGTTCCGTACACTCCATCAATGTAAGACAGTAACGCAAAAATTCACATCGCAGTTTATTAATGGTTTCAAGCCCTCGTATGACACATCCATATGTGTCCATATACCTGCAATGGATGGCTGACGTCACATGGATCGATTACTCCAAAAACCCTCAGTATGCACGAGGGTGTGTGGGAGACAGTATCTCAAGCAAGTCAAAACAACAAGTCGATTTTTTAGGAGACGATCATGGCGGGTGCCACTAATAGCTCGGATCATCGTATCAATTGTCTAAAAGCTTGGCTCACGCTTCCAAATGATTAAGAGCAACAAATTTAGGATGTTAAACCATACGATTGCTGAAATGCCTCCAAAACACTTCCGCACCCGACTGTGTTGCAGTAATAGTGATTGCCGTCCAGACCGTCAAAAAATCATAATTTTCATGGACTTCCTGAAGCACTAGACGCCCCACGAAAGAGACCATGCGTGACATCCCATTCTGCTTGGTCTTTTTACATTCTCATCGTATCCAGCCGAAACATGCAAGTAGCTAGGAAAAGCAGTCACCTTGAGGCGGCCTTTTGACGTTTCTTGGAACCACATCCACCGTTAACCTCCTTCTCACTGCACCTTGATGCCACACGACCCTCGTACCCTCATTGACGTCATTGTACGCCTCCGCTCGCCTCGACAAACATCAAGATCATGGCTTTCTCTGTATCATTCAAATTCTCAAGGCCTTTACTTCTAAGAAATACTGGGAGCGTAGTGAATTGTTAAACTTTGGGAGGACTAGTTCACGCATCGGACATCACATGCACTATATTGCGCGACGTGCAGATTCGCTGTAAACCTCTTCATTTGCACTTGTAGCACTACAATTGGTGCACCATAATTAATGATACATTCAGCACATTCCGAGATGTCCAGTGTGTATCCGTTTTATCCGTTGAGAAGTTATAATCGTGTACCGTCACACAAGCAATGCTCATCGACTTACCGGAGCATCTTGTCACTCAATTGGTCTTGTTCCTCGATGAAGATACAATTGGATCGTGTCTTTGCACTTGTAAGCACTGGAACCACGTTTTGAATGATGAAACAATATTCAAGGAACTTTGTCGCCGGATCTTTCCAATACAATGTAAAAAATCAGCAAATCAGAAACAATTCCAATTACGACGATGTAAAACATGGTTCGAAATGCTCTGTCGGCGCCCGCACGTTCGCTATAATGGCTTCTACTGGCTCCGAATATCATATTATAAGAAACCCGAGTGGAACATGTGGACTCCGGAAGTTACCCCAGGTTCTGTTTTGCAAGTGGTGTATTATCGCTACTTTTACTTTCAAAGAGATGGTACGCTACTGTATGCAATGCTTTTTAAGCCTCCGAAAGAAGCCATCAGCATCTTCAAAAGACGTGGAATAAAAACGCATCGAGGAACATTCCATGTGGAGCGAAATCACGTGCTGATAACAGTCAACACACCGGACTCTGTAGTGGATTTTCGTTTGCAGATTGGCACAAAAGGTCGAGGGAGAAATGTCAGCTTGAAGTTATTGGAGCACTATTCCTTCTCTGAGCCGGATCGAAGCGGATGGATCGTAAATTTCGATACAAATGGTGAGATATTCAGGTTTTACCGCTCTCGCAAGCTTTGACTGTATCGCGAGTTTGAAGACTATAAATAAGTCGTCCGCTCAAAGTGGGAAAAAGCTTAACGCAACATGCGGACTCAGCTTACGCGTTCGCGAGGAAATAACAATACAACCAGCAAGACAGATGACGCGGCAAAGCTTAATGTCAAAGCTGTAAAGGATAACAATAACAAGGAAGAGCTGAAGGGATCAATGGATGATAAAGTGAAGCACTACAACAAATCCTCAAATGTAATAAAGAAGACAGAGATCTCGAAGGAAGGCTCAGTCCCTTCATCCAAAAGTCTAACGAGTACGAAATCCAACACCAAAACGCTACCATTACCGTCAACGAGACTTATAAAGCACAAACAAGCTGCCGTTTGGAGTACTGGCAAGCGACATAAAACGTAAGAAAAGAAAGTTTTGAGCAGCATAGACCTGTAACAACGATACCTTACAGATCTTTTGGTACTGCTTATGATGCAGGCTCCATACCATGTCGTATCCAGCATGGTAGCATTCGTAATTCACTGCAATGGATGCAAGATATTTCATGTTTGTTTCCATATCCAACATTATGGAACCCCAGCTGAAAAGTACACACTTTGTAGCCGTGGGTTTTGATCCGCTTCTTTTTATCTGCGTCGAAGGATTTCAAGAAACAGAGCATCCGTTTGTTTTCTTGGCTCGGCAAAGTTACCGGGAGCTCCTGGCGCTCGATTGTGCTCGAGACAAAACTCTTCCAATTTTGACAAAAGTCGTGACTGCTCTTCGACGTGCGTTGATGACAGCGAATGAGGACATTTTCCTCATGGCAGTCGAAGGCATTCGGTGAGCAATATACAAAATCTAGCCACCCACCGAGTGATTCCATCTTCTTCATTGTAGTCTGCTATCTGGTGTCGTCGATGTGCAGTTGAATCCGTATTTGATGAAGATCATGCAGCAACTCCATAGTAAATTCCACGTGAAGCAATTTCGGGCATCGATCGAAGAAACTCTCTCTTCTTTGGCGCGAAATGGAGGGAAGGAAGCGCTGGCAATCATTCGATTGAAGATTCCAACCTTTAATTGCATCACTTGAATCATTGAGGCTCACGTGAAAATCAAATTCGCACGCGGACTCGATGCCGCCGCGCAATCACTTGCCGCAAGATAGGAGTTAATGTTATAAATGCTGAGAGTATGGATAATTCTTAGAGGTTCTTATTTTCAACCAATCCGCTCCGACTTGTGCAAATGACGCGCTTGATGCCGCGTCAGCAGCAGAAACGTGTTCGCATTGGCTGATATGCGGTCATGTTTGATATCTTATCATCTCCAATTCGTAGCTACATTGCACAGACGCTGCAATTTTATCTAAGTAAATATATTGAGGGCATTCACTTGGAAGGCCTTGGTTTATTCGGTGGAGATCTGGTGCTGAATGATCTCGAGATCAAACGCCACGTTCTATTGGTAGAATGCAACATCATGAATGAATGCAGGGGCATCATTCACGCATCTCTTTTCTAGGAAAGCCTGGAGATCTCTCCGTCTTTTGATTTCTCACGAGGATTTATACGAGTATTTAATGCGCTTCTCAAGTCTCAAAGGCTCATGAAAGTATCTGCCAGGAACTTCGTATTCACATTCCATGGACTCAGCTCCTTTCACAACCCATCGAAGTCAAGCTGTACACAATCGAGATCATCCTAACAACAGTTGATAGCAAAAAAGGTGGGCAAAGGCCGACATCGCCGTCTACAAAGAGGTACACTTGACAATCACATAGAGGCCCAGAATAATTACTCGATATGTAGAAATAGAAGCCCTTCAGGACAAGACACTCAATTTGACGAGTCAAAGCCCAGCTGGATCCATGAATCCTTACAGAAGATATTGGTCAATGTCACCGTTCAGGTCGACGGAATTGATTTCAGTAGCTATTCGGTCTCTGAAGGATGTGATGTAGGTGAATAATCTCGTGGTCAAGTACGAAGAAAGCGAGATTGTTTTTTCTATGGCATTGGGGGTAGCATTTGCGCTTTGGTTAGCTCAAATTGAAATGCTGAATGTCGCTTTTGGAATTCTAGAGTCTGGAAATAAAGTCTGCCAAAAATCGACTTGGATGGACGGCAGGATTTGCTGAAGCGGAAGGACCTCAACAAAAGATTTGCAAGGTCAGTGAGGCTCAAGATCGGCCATTCAATACTGAAAGTATTCCTGGTTGTGTAGCTCATCAACGCCACGGACCTCACGATCTTTCTCGACCGATATACAAAAAACAAGGAAGTTGACACCCC
The DNA here is from genome assembly GCA_902706625.1 of Albugo laibachii. Taxonomy (NCBI): domain Eukaryota; phylum Oomycota; class Peronosporomycetes; order Albuginales; family Albuginaceae; genus Albugo; species Albugo laibachii. Next base: position 121,939 of record CACSLJ010000003.1, on the reverse strand, counting down.
ACGTCGCGTCATTGGATACGAAATACCGATGCTAAATCGCGGCTCAATCAGCTCTCGTGTCAGATTATGTTTGAAGCAATTGTCTGACATAGATGAGGATGAAGTGCATGTAGCGTCTTTCATGAATACGGATACGACATCCGACGATGCATGTCAATATATGAAAGGATTGCATCGACCGTGTCCCACCCAGGACCCACTAAGCCTCTATCTTAAGAGAAGATCAGGCATACAGCCTCTGATAGAAGTGGATATCAACATTGGAAACCTTCAGTTTTCTATAAGTGATCGTCAATTGAAGATGCTTGTAGAAGTATCGCAGTCTTCGCATATGCTTCGAACCAAATCTTCCTTGAAGCATCAACATGAATCTAGTGGGGCGTATGAAGAGGAATCGTGCAAGAATCTAGAAGCCTCTTCCGATGATGATAGATTGAACGAGAAGGCAACCATGGATAAAGCCTCTTCATGGCTCGATCGATCTCTCGATTACCTCCGCTTCACCAATGATGTCGATGACCCTTTGATATCTGAGCTTCTGGCGGAATCAGAGAGAGCGCTCACCAAAACCGAAGAGCAACGAAAAAGTATCAAGTCAACACCGTCTGCTACTTGCACTTGCGTACGGGTCTCTATAGAATCTTGTGCGATTACTTTGAGGCAACACAAAGACGAAGCAGAAGGTCTGATTGGAGCCGAGGAAGAGAAGGACGATACTGAGCTTCTGGAAGAACTTATTCCGGTCGCCAATTTGGGGCTCGTGCCCGTTCGACTGCACCAAGTTCGAACGACCACAACGCATCCACCTGTATCAATCTGCACACTATTTCTGACTTCTACCGCTCTGGAAGCGGTCTTCGATTCAGAGAAGCAAAGCCGAACGACCGCATCCGAACTCCAAACTGGTATCTTCGACCTTGCTCTTCAGATAGAATGCATCAGAGTATACTGTGACTCACTAGAAGTAGATGTACTAACTTGGGGAAGCGCTTCGAAGTCGACTCACCCATTTATGCAAATGTCATTTTTCAATCAAGAGCACCTTTCGGAAGCAAAAGCCGACAGTGAACAACCAAGATCAAGCAATCCCCGAATCGATATGAGCTGCAATTGCGACGTATTTTGGGAAAAAAGATCGCAAGAATGTGTCTCACTTTCTACGCTGATGAAATGGAGCGCTCATATCGTCGATCTTATTTCGAAGACAAAAGTGTCTGATCCGGTAGAGCTTCAGTTGCTTTTGGAAGATACATCAACTGAAGAATTCCAAGGCTTCGCATGCAGCAATCTGATAGCCGACAACCCACTTTGGGTCGATGTCATCTCGCAGATACTACGAGCGAGTTGTGAATCGGATCAATCCCATCTAGGCTTTGAGGCACATGCGTTCTTGTTCAAATCACTCACAGAATGTACGCTTCATGCGTGTGGCAAAGGAGCCGAATATCTTCGTGAAGCGCTATCTAAGAGCAAAGCTCCTCGAACAAAAGGTGCAGCTGTATGTGGCCGATTTTGCTTACAAACAGTTCAGGGTGATGATATCGAGGCAGAAGACGCTCAAAGTACTTTGCAGATTTTTGATGTCTCTCTGGGTCCAATGAACGCCAGCATTGACTACCACTTCTACCGAGATCTGCGGGAAGTCGTATCACTATGTGCATTGAAAGGAGAGGAAAAAGTTGTAGCTTCAAAGTCTCATTCAAATGCCTCAGCCTTTCGTGCAGTCACATGGAGCCGTGTGGACGTCGCGTGCACTTTCCCGACCGCAACTGGAGATCACAACATACACTTTGGCGTCAAAAATGTCGTGTACGAGCAAAAACCTTCAGGTGAGATCAGCTTCGCAGTAGACGAAACGTTGTTCGAAATAGGGGAAGCTTTTTCGGCAGCGATGAATTCTTCAGTGGTAATCTATGGTCTCAAATCTCACCAGGGATTGATCACGGCTGGAATCTCGATTGATCGTATCGTTGTCAAGCTACGGGAAGGAGCCTCGAGGGACATCGCAGCCGTTTTTGGACAGCCCATGACTTCTGAGACTAACTCAGATGCGGCATATCAGTTCCAAGTGACGAATGCAAGCGTCGATGCAAAGAAGAAGAAAAATATTGAAATAACTTTGTATTTGGGATCTATCCACATTTGTCGTACATCAGCAAAAGGCAGAGCTTATGGACGTGTACTACAAGCTGGCTTCGTACCAGCAGAGACGATCAAGGAAAGATGGATGATCCATGTACAGATTGAGTGCGAACGACATCAAAAGCTCGACCAGCTCTTTATTGAAAGTCCCGGCAGTCACAAAGAGGTCGAAGAAGCACTCGTAATCGTCAAACTTTGTGCGCACATCTCTAAAGTAAATGGAAATCTCTCGAGTGTGGTGAGAACCGTACAATGTATTCAAAGAGTAGCTCAAGTTGCAAGCTCGGCGTCTGACAAGATGTCAATGATCAAACAGAATCCAACGGAAGGACTCAAAAGCAGGGTTAGATTTTCCTTAGGCTCGAATACTCGCGTTGAATTCGTCTTCACTGGTGGATCGCTTGAGTTAAACCGCGGAATCGGGCTTCTGCTACCTCTCATTCGCGTCGAATCGATTCAGAGTGCTGACTCTAAACGAGCCATCCGAACACTGCTCGATCTCACTTGGAAGCTCTCACTCACAACGCTTTATTGCAAAGTTCCAAATAGCTCCGGGGACCAATTATTCTGGACTGATATTCTACAGCTTGAAGGGATGGAAGGTTCTGCATCGTATATCGCTGATGCAAAGAATACAGACGGCAAAGAAGTGCCCAGGAAAGTGCTCATTATCATGAGATTTGGCACAGTGGATCTGAAGCTGTCACGTTACAATGTAAGTCAACAAATTTCTGTCTTTTTCAGCTGTTAACATACTCCTGGTAGATGTACTGGCTGTGTCGGCTTCCATTTGTTTGCAAAGCATTGAGCCCAATTCCGGCTGCTCCAGCTTCCCCTCTATCACATGAACCTTACCGACTACCCGCCATGGATTTCACCTTCAAGTTGGCAATAGACTGCTTAAAAGTGAGCTGTCATGGAGGATTCCAACAATTTTTGAGCGGAAATTCGCTCTCTACAACTCACCGATACGGCTGCCTTCAGATGGAAAGCAAAACGATTGAATTCGCAGCTGATATGCGAAAACAATTTCAGGGTGGACCGGACTCATTGACAATGCTTGACAGTCAATTTTACGTGATGGACATTAACATCACGGAAGTGGTACGTCTCCCCCGACACGTTGGCAATAGATTTGGCGACTTTGGAGCTCTTCCTGAAAGCACTTTTCCTGCATTTCTACTTTACTTGGATATTGTGGAATTACAGGCTATGGAGACAGCAGTGTTGGGTGAGACAAATCATTCGGAGATGGAAACCAACCTGTCCAGCCCTCTCTTCTCATGGATAATTACCAGCTCAATCATACGAGCTTTTAGAAGTCAAGCACGCTCTGTCAAGGCTCGAGATGTATCAGCTGATACAATGGACATTCCGCTGCTTGATCGATGCAAACGGGACGCTTACGCAAGCATTCCTTCCGCGATGACGAGCGTTGCGAGCTTTTCGTTGATCTTTTCTAACTATATTATGGAGCTGGATGACAACTCCAAGCAAGAAGTCCCCGTTTGCCGATTCGTATTCGCCGCATCTATGGAAAGCTTTAACCTTGCACTGAGCACATCATCCATTCTTCTCGTTGCTTCAGCGTTGTCTGCACCTCCTTGTTCGTGTCAACGGTGTGATCACGCAGCAAAGCAATGCACAGACGCACAGGATCCACCAATACAAAAGTATGCTTTGGCAAATATCGCTGAAATGGAGCTGTCTGTGGCAATTGGTAGTCAACGACTCGCACTCCTCGACTCCACAACGCCAGATGAAAACGTTTTTGGGATCGAACCCATAGTCATGAGTTTCGACTTTATCTCATCGTCGAGCAGCTCGTGGAAAAATATTTGGCTGGAAAGATTTCGTTATTCTCCGTTCAATGCTCAAGCCTTACCATCCCACCAGGAGCTGATTACTTTTTCAGGACACCAGAATGGCGATAAACGGCAAATATCGTTTCGATTGAGCAAATTGGAGCTCTCGATCATTGAGTGGCAACCGGACAGCGAGGTTGACAAATCTCTCAGCCTCGAAGATATACTTGGAGTGTTTATCCAGTCGAGACATGTCGTCCTTGGGCCATGTAATGTCACTTGTGAGATCACTGTGGAGCAAAAAGTGCAGAAATGGGCCATTTTGCTGACAAAAATTCGCTTTCAAGTTGAAAAGCAGCACTTTGATAAAGTAATAATGCACATCAATACAATGGCTGCCGCTGTGGGTTGTGCCAGGCAGTCCTTTGTGGTTGTTGGAACAAAAAAGAGATTCAGTAAAGCTACCTGCGATACGAAACAGGTGGCCATGACACTGGAGCTCGCTATTGATGGCGTTACCATCAATATGGGGCAGATTATTCGTTCCAGGCTTGGACACATTGGATTGAGCTACTCCAACGTCGCCCGTTCGGGCAGCTTTTATATTCAGAATTTCGTCGCCGGACACTATGTTCCAAGTGAGAATAGCGTCGAGCAAGTGGAAGACTTGATTCTTGGACCGCTTTCTGACCCTGCTTTATGGCATAAGGATGTCAATAACTACTTTGGAAAAATGTTTTCCGGTCAATGGAGTTTGAGTGACTTATCACAGAACCGAGCGAGTTCCATGCGCCTTGTGTGTGTGGACGTGCAATCATTTCAACTCCACCTTTCCGGATCATTCCTCAAGACGTTAACTGAGTTTCTTGCTGTGCCACCACCAGGCCCAAGTGTTCGTCTTGAAGCTCACAAACAGAAGCTGACTTCAACCCCGTTCGAACTCTGTAACGAAAAGACAAGTTGGAAAATTGTGATCCTCCCAAGTCTTTTGTCGTTCATAGGACAGAGATCGCCAAGCGATCAGTGGGCCGTAGCACCGAGAATTTGGCTGTCATTTGGCCAGGTTTTTGTAACTTTTAGCCTCAACGACACGAGCTCAAAGTATCCAAGCCTTCAGCACAAATGCAGTCCATTGTACCGCTTCTTACCTCACACATGGATGAATGTGATTGTCAATGTGAAGAAGATCTGCATCCGGGTGGCAGATACAACATGGATCGTTCAAAATTGTCTTGTACCACAGCAGCCCGACACACAGACAAGCTCGTGGCCACAATTCTGGGCAATGATTCGTTCGGCAAATACTTGCACAAAGTATGATCTCATCGAAGAATTTAGTGCACGAGCCGTTGGACAGTGTGTGGTGTTACTGGAGAAGCATGACCGTACGCAAATGTATTTTCTGACGAGTTGTACAGCTTTCAGCGCAGCCGTGGATACCGGATCAATCAGGTTTAGAATTTCCGAGTATACACTACGAGCGCTCTCGCTGCTATCCGCGGTATCCTTGCAGACGGAAGATCGACCATCACATAAAGCTCAAACTCGAGGCAAGGTAGAACCACTACCGATCGATCACTCGACAGATGATCTGAATGATCTCTCTCGAATCATCAAGCCACACGATCATGCTTCTCCGGGCGAGCTCGTGCTGAAGGAATCGCTGACTGTCGAGACGGGCAACGTCTACAGCCAATGTATCACTTCACAGACCACATATTGTCGCGTTCGTACGCATCTCGCAAGCAACCCACAACATGAAGTCAGTCAAGTGCTTGAGAGTGCTAACCAAGACGCGTGGTACATGGAAGACCATGCAAATGGATGGATGTCGATGCATTGGAGTTATTTCCTTCCCCGAATCGTGGAAGAAATCGTCGCATTTCCGGTCCCCATTCCTCCTACTGGGCTTCCAAGTGGGTGGCTGACGATGGATAACGACCGAGAAGCTGACCTTCTCTGTCAGATACGATATTGGGACTATGATCTAGAGGTGTATGTGCTCTTGGGACACTTCTACATCCCGTGGGGAACCCAAGAGGAATATACATCCGAGGTGGGTGATGAAGAATTTGACTTTGAAGAACATGAAGACGATGAAATCATTCTCACGAACCAACCTCGACATGTGACAATCCAAGATGCACCAGCCTCTGACCGATGGGAGGTTCGTTGGCGATCGCCTCTGATCGAGGAAAAAGAACAAGAGAAACGGCTGACAATCAGCGCCTTAGTTGCGACTTCGATCAAAGTGAAGTCACGACTGGCCATGGACGCGTTCAAGACACTCTCTCTGCAAATATGTCCCATTGAGATTGTTGGCTCCATTTGCCATTACAACTTTGGAAAATACTCACACGATATTCTCACTGCTCGGGCTCCAGAAATGTGCCTCAAGCTTGAGCAGGCGGCTTCAGGATTGTATACTGAGAGCCGAGTCACATTCCATCTCACCATCGCTATGGAGAATATCGCACAACTTGCGACTATTTCATTACTCCCAGCTTGCAAGGTTGACCTTCAGGTTCGCTACAGCGCATTTGGCCTCGTTCTCTTCTTTCAAATGGAACCAGCTGCGATTTTTCTGACGCAAAATGCGATACTTATGGCTGCGTATTTGACGAGGCTGTTCACTGCTTCGAAGCAATCTCGATACGACAATGCAATCAGCTCACGAAATGACACTCTTCCTTTGCCTGAGATGCGAATAGTATTGGTCAACCAAGTCGGTCAAGATGTCTGGTATCGTCAGGAAGGATCAAGCGAGAAGATCAAAATGGATGCGGATACGTCTACAGCCTATAGCTGGGCTCAACTCGATCTTCCCCTTTGCATGCAATTCAGCTTGGATATAAGCGAGGATCATTGGAGTGAGCCATATAGGATCAAACACTGTGCGGTGAGTGGAAGGAAGCTCCAAAGAAACGGCTTCTTATGGATCTCGCATCAGTTATCCGAGCACCAAAGCACTGTGACATTACATCCGACCTTGACGATAGAGAATTACCTAAAGATACCCATCCTGGCATCAGCAAAAGACTTTGAATGTCAGATCCCTGCCGACGCCCGTCAGTATGCCATGACCGAGAACCTCCATGACGTGTCCATCACGAGCTCTGATTATCCAGAGATAAAGATCGTCGTCCCGTTGAAGGGTAAGGCCAACTTCCCGGCGCCTTTAGATCCGTATTATCCAACAAGGGACAAGACTATCGTAGACATCGGAGTCTTGAGACACAACTCTATCGAGGAAGATGTTTATGTTGGCGTGATATTGTCTCGTAGGATTGATCACGTGGCTACAGATGATCAACATGGCATGCGGCACACATGGTTGGAGCTCAAACTCGTTCCACCTTTCAGCATCACAAACGAGCTGAGTCATCCCATCCTCGCTGCATTATCTACGACGCCGATGGAAAACAAGGAAGCTCCCGTACGCATCCCACAAGGACAAAATCGGGTATATAGCAGCATCACACCACGCTTACCATCTCATCTGAGCCTCAAATTGACCGAGAACTCGATGCCTTTCACTACGGTCCTTCCAGGGTCATACAAAGGCAAAGAAGAAACAATTTTATCAAACGGATACCGCATACATTTCTCCAATGGCGCGTCAAGGTCGATGAGCGCGGTATCGGAACGAGCTCTTGTTGTCATCAGGATACAATACAATCTGGTCGTCCGCAATGACACTTTCCAGACGATTGGCTTGCAGCTGATCTCAGACAATGACCACGCTGAAAGGATCACTTTGGATGCTAATGCCAAAACTTCGCTTCGGTGCGCATTGCCAGATGACCGGATTCTTATACGAGTTGGGCAGATAGAAGACTTAGAAGAAGACTATATTTGGTCGACGAAAATTGATCTTGCGATCGGTGCACCCGCCAGGATATGCCGATTGGGCACTTTGAAAGCGGGATGCAGCTTCATGTCGATCTTTTTCGTGAAGCTCGAGCAACAATCAGGAGCGCCATTATTGTCCATTCGACCCAGCGTCCTGGTGTTTGATGAGACGGTAAGAATACTGCTTCTGGTCTTGTTGGTCGTAACACATTGTGCAGAATTTGGATCTATACTTTGCATCTGTGGATCAGAGAGACAACATCGACGAAGCGAAGGTACGTCATTAATCATATATTGCTGGTCGCAAGGCAATACTAAACCATTTATTCAGCAAAATGCTCCATGGTGTCCAAAGGTCTCCTCGATCCAAACAATTTGTGAAGAACCTCGCTCAAAGCCTCGGGGCTTCTTCCGGTCATGGCTCGAATTTGATACCTCTTGCGAGTCAATAGTGGAAACCAAGCTCTGCTGCCAATTCGTCATTGGAATGATGCAAGTTGACACGATATCTTGGTCTGATGTCGTCTCCATCGACCCCACATTCATGCAGGGGGACGACCTCGATGCTGAGTCAGGAGTATTCCCCGCCCCATCAAATCGGGTGGAACATCAACGTATCTTGATACAAATCGAAGAAGGGAAGCATCGGATGATTACATATACCGTGTCAATGACCCAAGAGTCTGTGCACGTGCTCTTCTTCATTGATCCAGCTCCGCCGATTATAATTCGAAATGAATGGACATCACCACTGGCGATCTCGTTGGTAGAAGCAGGTTCTCAGACCCAAGTTATCGGCGAATCTCATCTGATCGACTTTGACTGGGTCTTGCTGGAGAAGCAAAGCGTCTCAATAGCCACAATTGGTGAATATCACGCTTGGATTTCACAATCAACGCCCGAGAATGGAGAGTTTGGCTCGGAGATATTGAGAGGAGGTCAAAAGGTCAAATACAGGATCGGATGCCCGCGATTGGGATGGTCACAGGTGATTTGGCAAGTCCAAGGCATCCAGTTTATCAAGTTCCCGACATCAAAATTCCGAGTCGTCTTCCTCGTTAGCTCAGCGTATCATGCAGGAACTTGCTATATCTCGATCGTGTGCATTGAAGATCCAATGGAGACGCCAAAACCTTTATCAACAGCGCATTCTGATTTACAGAAGCGCCCAGGGCTCGATATCAAGCTCAACTTTCACTTTCAAAAACTCTTGATCCATTGCTTGGATGAGTATCAAGTGTTGAATGGGAAGGAGACAAGATCGGGGTATTTCTCGTACCAAGAGCTTCTTCGAGTCGCCTTCTCCGACTTGATGTTATTGGCAGTGATAGGAGTCGCCGCTCCCGAAAGATTGCAAGGAGACCAGAAGGCTGGGCTTTTACCCCATGTGGAGGCGTTTACAATTGTCTCGCTTTGTATGAAAGACATGCAAGTGGACGATCTCGCCCCGGGAAGCACGTACCCGGTGGTAATACAATTTCAATGCGCCAGAAAAACTGAATCAGGCTTGGACCACTTCGAAGGTTCAGATCCTCATAAACGCCTCCGAAATTTTTTAGCACAAAGCTCCAGCCGGCAAATGGAAGTAATGCACACAAGCTGCTTCTTTGCTCGGGTCATATACGTGCACACCAGTCATGAGTCTCATATTCCTCCCTATTACCATACGATGGAGCTGAAGATGGATCCTGTGGCTGTCCAGGTACCCGAGTTCCTTCTTATTGTTATCTCGCTCATGCTTTTTGCGATGCAGTTTGAAGACGCAATTACCTCAAGTCTGTATCGATTCCTCCAGCCGATCTTGGATGCGATACCAAGGCAGAGGGACATAGAGGGAAAGCCTGGCAGCTGGAGCGGCCAATGTCTGAGCGAGATTGTGGTGACGAAACAAGCACCAATGTACATTGAATTCTTGTCTCTCAGTGAACTGAGATTGAGCATCACTGCTCGAACACGACTTCCGATTCTTGACAGCCTGAACGGGACGGTGCTGGCATTTAGTGCATTCCAAGCACATCAGATCTCACAATTTCCAGACCAAATTCTGAAGGATTTGGCTGCGAGTTACGTCGCCGACACTATCATGCGAACGCCGATGCTGCTCATGTCTTTGAATATCTTTGGGAATCCAGCGTACGTTGTTGCTTTATCTTCTCTGAATAGTACTGATTGGCTCCGATTTCCCAGAGGCTTTGTTCGATTGCTCAGCGCCGGAGTCAAAGATTTCTTACATCATCCTTTCCATGCAGCTAGGACAGAAGGCTACAACCCGTGGAGTGTGACCAAAGGCTTATTGACTGGTGCAGCTTCGTTCATTCGGCATACGTCGGAAGCTACATTGTTGTCATTTGCAGGCTTCACGTACTCCGTTTCACGCACGATGGATCATATCTCGCTACCATCCAACCAACTGAGTCGACACGATCATAAGCCTTCGACTGAGTTATCGTCCGCATTACGTTATGGTATCGGATCTATCGGTACAGGCGTTGTTGGCGCTGCAACAGGAGTTATCGCGACACCATTCGCGATTTACAAGAACCGAAAGGCAGAAGGTTTAGAGACTGGAATGGTAGACATTATGACAGGAGTCGGCAAAGGGATTGTCGGTGTGGTGGCAAGACCGGTAGCTGGAGTTGCCAGTTTTCTATCGTATACTTCAGATGGCATTTTGTATGGATCAGGAATACAGCGATCTCCACAGAAAATCTCCGAGATCGCGTTTGGAATGGGAGCAAGCACTTGGCACGCACGCTGTAACCAGATACAGCGATATCGACTCAAAATCCTATCGGAACCGCATGGCGATCTTGTGTTGGCGTATGCGAACTGGACAGAGCTGACTCCAGATGGTGTGCATTGGCTCTCGAAACACAATCTCACTCACCTGAAAGGCCCAGACCCAAGTCTTCCTGTCGCCTTGCTTGCGTCACGCGATAGAATGTACCTTGTGGGTAGATTCCCACTAGAAGAATGCATCATCAAGAGCTTTCCTCTCAGCGATATTCAAGTCCTGGAGGAAGATTTGACGCAGCCGAATAAATTAGCGATTGGATTTCGAGAGCAGAAAAGCGGAGTTCTGAAGACACTTTATTCAGTCTGTTGGATACGCTTACAATTAGACAATCAAAAGCGGCAAGAGCTCTGTGATAGAGTACGTTATTGGATGTCTACGGCTGCCATTTGATCTCCCGTCTATCTCGTGAAGAAAGGCGATGCACACAACTTTTTCTTCCGGGCATCGATCTCGGTCCTAATGACATGTCGACGATGCCACGTGATTGGTTATGAGATCAGAGAGCATGTCTATTCACCAATCAAATTCCGACTTGCTGAACTTTTCATGTCAAATGACTTTTGTATCAAATTTTGTAAGAGGCGTTAAGTAGAAAATTTAATACATCAAAGTGGTTGAAATGACAGCGACGACGAAAATAAACGACGAGAACACCACAGAGTGGATCGATGAGCAAGCAGAAGATGTCAAGAAATTGGTTGGAAGCTTTGTCGATTCGGTTCATGATCCAGAAACCGATGAAGTGGTCGAGTATCAGCTCATTTGGGAAGGCGGCGATCTCGGAATTGCTCTCACAACACTGGAAGAAGGAGCATCCAGTACGAATCCGGGGATCGGTGTGGCTGTTAGTCGCGTCACCGGAAAGGGATTTCCATTTGGGATCAAAAATGTCGCTGCAGGAGACATCTTATTGTCCATCAACACCAAAGATATGACAACGATATCGCTGCAGGAAGCTGTTGCGTATCTTCAGGAATGTGATCTCCCTGCGACATTGAGGTTCAGAAAATCCAAGCAGAAGACGACGGATGAAAAAGAGGGATCTGTACCACAGACGAGCCAGGATACTTCCACAGAAGCGCAAGGAGTCAAAGCTGCAGAAGCTGGAAAACAGCGATTTTCCTCTCGGGCATCTCGTGGGTATAAAGCTCTCGGCAAGCAGCGAACGTCAATGTTATCTCAATTTTCTGGATCGAATGATGCAGTCTTCAATGATAGCGAAGAAACCTCTTCTGAATTTACGAATCATAACTTTCTGATGGATTCCACGATTCGAACAGCAAAACGTATCGATCCACAGACAAACGAAAAGCAGGAGGAAGAGACGTATCAGAAGCTCGAAGCTGCTCGTATCGCCGCAGCGGATGAATTTGATGCTTTTTTCAATCAAGTGGATGAACAGCCAGCGGAGGAAAAGAATACTGAAGTTGTGTTTGATGAGTACGAGGATGACTTTGGTGATACGGAAGTTGGTTTTGATGAGAATCTGTCATTAGATAACCAGTTGGTGGAGAGCGACGAAGAGTTTGAAGATGGAGAAGAATCGGTTGATTCGTTTCGTGCTCAGTCGATCGATCAAGTCCCCAAGAAAAGACTTCTTCAGCAGCAGTCTAGCACTGCGATGCTTGATAGCATGCCAAATAAGCCAGATAGCATCGCTATGCTCAAACATCCTTCCATTTCTAGCAGTATTGGCACCTTTGACAAATACTCGGCCGGTGACAGAGAAAAAATGCAGTTCAGCAATGATCTGCACCTGAGAGAAGATGACGATGACGATGAGGATAAAGACGACCTGGCGAGCAATCAAAGTTTGAATCCGAGCCAAGATTTTGGTCAGGAAGATCGAGACACCAGGGAGGATACATTTTCCTCCCAGCTGAGTGATATTTCTCACGATGATGTTGCACCTTCGATGGACAGTGATTTGGTAAGACAAAGCCAGCCTCTCAGCGCATTGCACACACTCTGTCAGAAGGGGAATCTGCGTGGTGTGGTTCAGCATTTACGAGTCAAGGGTTTTTCCAGTCTAGTCGAACGCGAGCCCAATCATGGGCAAACAGGGCTCCATTTGGCGGTGAAGAGCGGCAATGCTCAGCTGGTTAAATTGATTATGGAGCAATATAAGCCTCTGGAGGATATTATCAACCTGGAAGATGACAAAGGAAATACGGCTCTGCATTTTGCGGCGACCAAGAGCCCAGGCATGGTCCATATGTTGCTGGAGCATGGTGCTGTAACAAACATAAAGAACTCCCGAAAGCTCACTCCACTCATCATTTCAATTATCACTACACGAGAAGATAATGTGATTATTCCCCGCATGCTGCTCAAGTATGGAGCGAATCCAAACGATATGCACGACAGCCAAACTGTGATCCATACTGCGATCGAATTGAAGCGATTGAATATCGCCGGAGCTCTTGTGTACGCTGGTGCAAAATTGGATGTGGAAGACACTGAAGGTCGCAATGTATTTGAGAAGCTGCCACACAAATCGCTGCGACAATTAATCGGCCACATTTACTTCCCACCGACCTTTATATCGGAAAAAGAACGAGCAATTTGCATGTTATGTCGGAAGAAACCGGGTTTTGGGCATCGTAAACTCAACTGTACGCATTGTGGTAGATTCTGCTGTCACGAATGCGCAGCTCTGACCATGGAAATGTTCAAATTCCCATTGGGATTCCCCGGAAGAATTCGGAGAGGAGCGGCCAATCGCGATCCGAAACGTGTGTGCAAGATGTGTTACAACATATTGAAGGAACGTAATGCGGAGCCCGAAACGACTGGAAACCGCTTTATTAAGCGCGTCATCGGAATCGAATGGGATGAAGTAAACCCCGAAAAGCTTGTCAAAGCGCGGGCCGCCGGGCGCCGCGGCGGTCGGCAGTAAGTAGCGATTTTAGACGAATCAGGTGTTCGGTGTTTCTGTACCCTATTGTGACGCACTTGCCATCTCCGCCAAGTTTTAAGCTTACAATGTGTTACGTGTTACTTAAACCCCTTACATCGGAATGTTTGCGTGCAAAACTGACGATCATTCCAAGTAAATAACACAGCTACTCAGAGCGATTGCGTGTGTGAGAATTTTGCGGTTTACTATTCAGAATGGCTCCAAATAATTGCAATGACACCTTTACATCAGAACAGATTTCCAACGCGATGAGTACCAAGTCGAGCTGTTCGGCTATTATTTTCTTTGATTGGGGTACGTCATCTCTTTGATGTAGCGAATTGAATTGACGGGGATGTTGTGCAGATGATACATTGATGGCTTCTTCCAGACTTGCCCAAATGGGATTATGTCCAAAGTATATCAATGAGCAGCCAGACATCCCGACAAATGTGCAAAACCAGCTTAGGAAATTAGAAAAAATCGTGGTGTCGGTATTAGAGAAAGCGTTGCTTTATGGTCGCGTGGTGATTGTGACTGCAGCAGAGTCGGGGTGGGTGGAGTTGTCGGCGTCCTTATACTTACCCCGTGTGCTTTCCTACCTCAACACGTCGGTCAAAGTGATTTCCGCGCGATCTACGTATGAGAGTTTGTATCCAGGCTGTCCGAATCGATGGAAGATTGAAGCATTCGATCGCGAAGTGTATTCCATCTGGCCAATGATGGAACATTCGACACCTACGCACGTGATTTCCGTGGGAGATGGACCGACCGAAAGAGAAGCTTTGCTCAATATCAAACAGCATGAAAATCTTGCATGTCTTGGAAAATCTATGAAGTTTATAGGCCGGCCATCGATAAATGAACTCTGCGTACAATTAGAGCTTATTCACGCCAATATGGATCATTTATGCACCTTTGAAGGCGACTTGGATCTCCAAATCACATGGGAAATGCTACGAGCGAAAACATAGCCAACTTTGCATCATCACAGCACACATTGTATTTAGCTTAACATGTATAATGAACCTAGACACGCATGTATTTTCAACTTGCGTAGAAACCAAACACAACACAGCTTGCCCATAGATGCTGCTGCAGTGACAGAGAAGCATTCAGATGGATCCGAACGACTGTATTGGACACGTACGTTATTGAATGTTGCGGATGCGTGATTATCGTACTCGGTATCGCACAAGCACCGAGATGTGACGCGCACATCTTGAAGTTTCTGCTCCCCGATAAAGCATTGAACGACGAATTTGTATCGGGGTATATGACACTCCTTGTGGATTCGTGACTTGACCGTATCCGCTACTTTATTGCACCAAGCTTTGACATTTTCTTCCACGTACTCCTTCTCTTGGAGCTCTGCTTTCAGTGAATCACCGATGAGCTTGCAAACTTGTTTTCGACGAAATCTATTGCATAATGATTAGCGAGGTATGGCAGCTCAATTGGCGTACTTTTCATCGTCTGCAGGATTCATGATGTATGTTGGCATGACAACATCGATAATGTGACTATTTTGACTGCTTGTAGGCTCGATGTCCGCCATGGAAAACTGGTGATAAAAGAGATTGTACTTGGTTGATTGAATAGCGCCCTTTGAACGATTAGTCACCCGTCAGCGAGACAGACAGCAAGGGAGCACATGAGAGTGCCTTAGATGCGTAGCGGTACTGTCTATCATCATTCGCACCGGACTGAAGAAGTGCTCGTTAGAGCTTAGCCTCGTACATATAGTAGACTTAGAATTTTGGCTTAAAAACACACGCAAGTGGCGCTCTTAAATGAGACTGTAGGACGATTGATGCCCCCTGAGTCAGCTTTCATTGTAAAGTCATAAGACGTAGTCTTCCTTGACAAGATTATGACGTGAGATTATTCTCCTACGAGCTGGTGCTTCTCCAATCGTGTTTGTCTATTGTAGCATCATCGCAGTGCGATTGGTTTTACATCAGAAAATTAGAGCGTAGTACAAGTATAAATTCCCTATCAACATGAATACTTGAGCGCCTACGGATTACACACTTTCTATTGGATCCCAACACACGCTCAACGCCCTTCCGTTCGTGGAGAAGCGATCGAAATGAGTTTTGTGTGCGGCTCAATAATTTTCGCTTCGGTTTGAGCATTTCGGATCATGAAATTACTAATTTCAACCAATAGGAAAGTTGTTGATCTGATGCAACATTCACTTCACGAAGGCATTCAACTCAAGTCTTGGATACTTGGTAAAATGGTAGGATCAGGAGCATGCAGTGAAGTGTATGAAGGTACGAAACAACCGTAATGGAATGAGCACTACAATATACTTCAATAGTGAGAGAAGAAGAGAAAAATGCTTATGATTTTGTGATGAAAATATCACCTGTTGATCCACCAATTTCTCTAAAAAAGAAGAAGCGAAAAAAGACTGATCGAGAACGTAATGCTGATGCTTTATACGCGGAGCAATTGCTATATAGAACGTATCTTAATGATCATCCTGGAATTCCAAAGCTTCCGGACAGAGCGTGTGGCGAGGATAAGGTTGTATCCAGCATAATGACTGGAAGTGGTGCTTGGACTAAACAAATTGCAGGGTTATCGCTTTCTGGTCATGGAACGTCTGGGTAGAACGTTAGATGATGCTTTACGTGATGATGGCATCATTTCGCATACTACTGCAGCAAGGATAGCCCATGAGCTCGTGAGGCTTTTGCATGGTCCAAAACTTATATGATGCTAATTGTCTTGGATACCTCATAGATTGATGTATTTCAATACCTTCATACCAAAAATATCTTATTCGTCGACGTCAAACCGGCAAATTTCATGTTGAATCGCCTCAAAGAAAGCAGAGTAATTTGCGCATTTGCCGAGGAAGCAACGGGTTTTAGTTCTGATGCTGGTGCCTGCTTAGGTTTATTGTGTTGACTTTGGCATTTCGGCCCGATACGTTACGGCAGCTGGAAAGCACAAGGGGTACAAGATTGGTGCTATTGTCGGAACACCGACTTTCTTGAGCCTCAGTTGTCACGAAGGAGCAAGTTGGTGAAATTCATACGATACTGAAGTAAGATATCTTATCGAATCATCCTGGACTATAGCGCCAAGCCGACGTGACGACATCGAAGGATTGCTATACGTTACGATCTACCTGATGCGAGGAAATTTGCCGTGGCAAAATGCTACCTCTGACCAGGAAGGAGCCCAAATGAAGAAAAGCATTCCCATAAAGGAACTATGCGAATCCCTTCCAAGTACGTTGAATTACTGCATCCGATACGTTACAAAGACTCATGCTCTTGTACAGAGGAATGGATAGAACTTCTCCAGCAGTCTCGATCGTGTGGATTCGAAGAGAAACCAGACTACGATTCTTATAGAAAGACATTACGCAAGTTAGCAGGTGAATTCAAGCCTGGCGATCCGATTGTGTGGAATAAATCGAAAGGTAGAGCTGAAGGAAAATCAAAGCCGATTACTCAAGCTATTTCGGAGTCAGCGTCCCCGCCTCGTAAGCGTGCTACGAGAAGAAAAGTATCAGTCAAGCAAACAAAAGCCATGCAAAGTGATGCCAAAAAGAGTGTCAAGGAAGCAAAGAAAGACACCAGTAAAGGCACAAAGGAAAAGGGAGAACACAAAAGAACAATCTCCACAAAAAAGGTAGTCCCCGACGTCAAGACAGCAAGCGCAACAAGCAAAAGCAGAACCGTGACAAAGCGCTATTCATTGCGCTCAAATGCATGAGAACTTAATGAATTTAATGATACGTTCGTTTCCGTACTATTGGTGCGGGGTTCACTTCATGCATCATGACGCCAAGTGCAACGCAAATATTGCAGCTCTTGCGATCTTACAGTCACGACGATGCCGAAAATGTGGCAATTTTGAACATACAAATTCGTTTCATAGATGAGTATCCATTGACTGATGATACTGAGGATGAAATTGAGGCTGTCAATGCGATTAAACATTTGGAAAACTGCCGAATGTGTACGAGTATTGCAATTGAATGACTTGCGCGCTTCTGATCGTTTGTAACCAGCGCGGTTATTCTCGGATAAAAAGAAGGAAACACGCTGTGGGGTGTATCAATCCAAAAGAAGACAAAAATTGCAGCAATGGTGTCGCGAGAATTGGCAGCACGCCAAAGCGATCGACTGCCACTCCTTAAAGCATGAATTCGCGTCATTCTTTGAGGTAAGCGAGTTGGAAGCGATAAATTATCTGTATTGAACAAGAATTGCATCAGCCTGTGAACCAGAAGCCTGTAACACGCAAAAAGCTCGTGAAGGATGAAGTTAAAGGAAGCAGCAAACCCTCTATTATCAGCCATTTATTCAAAAAGAATGGACACAATGAAGCGTCAAAGAATTTGAATGATTTTGAAGGAGATAAAAGAGGACAATTGGCGAAACCGCAACATCAAATTACATTCCTAACGGCAGGAGAGAAGCTGGAGGTATGCAAATATTATATTGGGGCTGTGTCGGGGATATAAGACGCCATTATCGCCTTTTTCCGGGTTAGAGAGATATTGAGGAAGCTGATCCGGGCAAGAAAAACTCGTCGAGATTTGGCCGTTCACGTCCATCCTATCATCCAATAAATGAGAATCTCTTTGGTAAAGACGCTCAACATGACAAACAAGTCGGTAATAGACCACGAGTGCGTGAAAGATTTGTGTCACCTGCTGAAAAAAAGAAGCAGGAAAGAAGGTCTGCATCCACTCACTATTTGATGCACGTACAAAATGGAATGGAAGCTCCTATAATTCCCTTCTTCTTTTCAATACAGCAGGGAAGATGTGCAGAAAGCGATACATGATGAAGATGTTGACCCAAGGCTGAGAAGCTGTGATCCAGAACTAGTGGCAAAAATTGAGCTGGAAATTGTCGACTGCGGGGAGCGGATAAGCTTTGATGATATTGCTGGTCTCAGCTTTGCTAAAAAGTGCATCAATGAGCTCGTGATTTGGCCCATGGCTCGCCCCGATATATTCACTGGACTTCGCTCTCTTCCAAAGGGTGAGTCAATTCGATTGAAACCTTCAGATTTCTATCATGCTGCTTGTTCTATCAGGATTGCTCTTATTTGGACCACCAGGAACTGGTAAAACTCTCATCGGAAAAGCGATGGCGAATCAATCGAATGCTACATTCTTCAGCATTTCTGCGAGTTCTCTGACCAGCAAATGGGTACGCATGATGCAGTACATTATCAACCAAAGCGATTCACCTTTGCAATGATACATCTTAGACTGGAGAGGGCGAGAAGCTTGTACGAACTCTTTTTGCTGTCGCCGCTGTGAAGCAGGTTGGGTGAAACTGGAATGAAGTATCTTCTAGAGTCTCATTAGTCTATGTAGCCTTCGGTCATCTTCATCGACGAGATTGATTCATTGCTTACCCAGCGAAGGTATGCTCTAACAAAAGCCACAAATCGACGTTTTTTCATCCCTTCGCTTATAAGAACCGATGAAAATGAGGCGAGTCGGAGAATCAAAACTGAGTTTCTCGTGCAACTCGATGGAGCGGGTACGCGGTCTAAAGACACCATCCTGGTCGTAGGTCAGCACCCGACACACCTTGAGAAAGTATCTTGACAGCTGAAGGCGTTTGTGAGTGCATAGGAGCCACCAATCGACCTCAGGAATTAGACGATGCCGCCAGGAGGCGATTTGTCAAGCGCTTATACATTCCACTTCCTTCCCTAGAAGCCCGGCTCCATATCATCAATCGTCTACTCGAAGATAACAAGCACGCTTTAACGGATGCAAACAAGAAAACACTGGCTGAGAAAACCAAGGGTGAGACAACACATTCATATTGCTATCATTCTAAGCGTATTTTGGCAGGCTACTCTGGCGCAGACGTTCGCTCTCTGTGTACTGAAGCTTCCATGGGACCAATTCGCAGCTGTGCAGATATTCGCACTGTCGACGCAAGCAATGTTCGTCCGATCAATGCTCAGGACTTTGAGGAAGCACTGCGTGGCGTACGATCTAGTGTAGCTACTTCCGATTTGCAATTTTACAAGAAATGGAATGATGAGTTTGGGAGTTTTCCATTCGAAGACTTTGAAGGATGACAAAAAAAATTCAATTCAGAAAATGGCTTGGCTTGTTTGCGTCCAGACCGCCTAGAACGATCCATCTGATCGATACCTGTTGCACGTGCGCCGAATAAATACGTGGCTTGCAGTGCCAACAACTGACTATGTCCACTCTCTTGATACCTCCTCTTCGTCGGACGGCATGCACAGTCTTCGTCGTTTCGAGCTCTCAGTACTGGTTGTGCTGCACACAGCAACTGGTGCTACAGGCACCACCGGCATCTTCTGTGCAAGTACCTTCAAGAGCTGGAACGCGATTGATGGACAGCTCTCAACCTCTTCACGAAATGCGTCATCCTGCAGAATCTCGTGGCGGTATTCGACAAAGAATTGCAGGCAAGACTCTTTCAGATAATTTGCGTTGTGATTCTCAGCTGCAACCAAAAACTTTCCAATATTCTGCAGATTCACCAGCTCTTGGGCTGCGGCTTCGCATGCACACCGCAAGGAGACCAGAAGATATTGTTCTGCTAACGTGAGAAGCTCAATCAGTTGCTAATGCGAAAACGAATTTTGATCAGTTGAGCAGCGAAGGACGGAAATGATACTACGCACTTGATGTCCCAATTTGTGCAGATCGGAGACGCGATTGGTATAGATGAATTCCAGCATTTTTGATACCATTTCTGCAGAGTGATTCGTGATTCGGACAACTCCTGCAGTGCTTTCCTTCATTGCACCTGGACGTAACATGGCACGAAAGAACTCGCATCTTGCCGAGAGGATCGATCGATGTGCAGGAAAAGAAGCTCCCTCCGTTCCCACTTCAATCACAACGTCGCTATTCTCTCCACTCGCAAGGAGCTCTTTCATTCTGGAAAAGTATTCATCATCGTTTACCAGCGGTCTGGCGATGCTACTTGTTGGTGGGCGATGTCGAACAAGGATGATATCGTTCTATTTCAATTCTATTCAGCATCACAATTTGGAGATCGACGGATTCAGCCTCACCTTTTGCAAGAAGACCGACTCTGGTGATCCGTCTGGATCCAATTGATCCTGCTCGAGGGAGAAGGATGTCAGTCATGCAAGCTCTTTACATAGCGTGGAAGCAACAAACAGTGAAAATAAACTCCAATGAGTCACGAGGAAGTCCATGGTGTTTGCTGTAATGGCGAAATAGCGATGAAAATCTCTGTGTCTTCTGCATCAGACAAGAATACAAATTATTGGCTGGAACTCGGACGATATTTCTCTCCTTTCCCGCCAGAACCAAGTCTTCAGCGGCCTGGTCAAGATAGATGGAACATTAGCATCTACACGGAGAACGAAACCCCGACAGAACGTACTCTGACGATGAATTCCACTGTCTCGGAGCGAATATTGCGATTCATTGCAAAAAAGGAGCGCTTTGGCGTCCTTTTTCTTAGAGTCTTACAAACTGATTCGATACTTGTGGAAATTACAAATATGACACAATGATGTGAAGGTGTCGTGTCCTCGTGCAAGCGTCGCCGCAATAATTCGTTCGCAGTGGAGTCAAGCAACACCGAAATACATCAAGACAACGCACAACTATCGCATCATTGCAATCTATCTATTATTATGGAGTCTATCGCATCCGAAAGCCTCAGTTGTGATCAATTTTAGACGTATCCCTTCAAGATTCCTCGCTTTCGCTCCACGGAAACCTGGCGATAGAGCGATGCATACGCGCCAATTTGGAACGCAACTGTCAGCGCTACCAACGCCAATACGTTGTAATACCGATTCGAGTAGTATAGCTTCATTGTCTTCAGAAATACATCTCCATATATCGGGATGGAGGGATACCCTGGAGCATCAAAATTCATTACAATGCCCCTTAATTCGTTCGTCATGAGCGTCTCAAAGCCGTAATTGAACGCGGAAATGTGTTTTAACCAAGCCACGGCCCCCGGCATCGTGTCGTTATTCAGCAAAAATCCACCAAACAAGAGCATGATCAGCAAGATGATGATGGAGACCAAGTTGGCGACCCCCACAGAGCGTGTAATTGTGCCGACAAAGATCGTGATGGACCCAGCACAGAGGTTGAAGAGCACCACGGTGAGCAGAAACAAGAAGAAGCGACTGCCTTCGGCTGAAAGTCCCATGATCCAATAGAAAATACTGCAAAACACGACAATCAGACACACTCTGCCGCAAGTGACCTGCTGAACCTACCAGCCAAACGCCATTGCTGGAAGAATTCGAAGGAAAACCGAGTCCAAAGCGCTCTTTGCGATGAAGTAGCTGGATGGAGTGTAATATAAAGCACCTACAGAAACTCTCCATCAGAATTCACGCGACTATCGATTTGCAACAAGATGAGCACCTGTTTCCCGTATGAAAATGGAGCGCTCCGCCAGGAAGATATCCATCGAGCTCAAACTTGCAAACCCGAAAAACGTGAGGATGAAATAGAAGGCGCCACTTCGATTCTGGAATCCCGCAAGATCATTGGTGACATGGTTGAATATGAAACCTCCAATGAGCCCCAAAAGCACACTCAGTAGCATGTGAAGCTGGAATAGGGATCGATGACGCATCAGATTGAGACCTGATCGCCAGAACAAAACGCGCAATTCCATGAAACGCGATCGCTCCATCGAATATGCTGCGTCAACATCGTTCTTGGTCACGTTCTTTGCAGTGACTATCAAGTTGTAGCCATTCGCGACTTCGCAATGCTTGGAACTGTCCCTGGCTTCGTCGACTGGGCTCTGATGGATTGAGTCGAATTGCTTTCGATCAAATTCGGAGGATTTAAATTCGTTGGAGCGGGAGCTGAGCGTCGTGGAAACCGACTCGAGCTCCACCGTTGAAGGCTCATACATCAGACCATCGGGCTTTGACGCAATATTGAGCAAATATTCAGCAATGCTTCCATTCTGCGGATTGAGAGTAAGTCATCACGTGCCGCACAAATGCACCGTAATTACCTCTGGAAATTCGTATCCTCGAGCTTCAAAGTATGCTTTAGCACAGAGCGGTGCTCCTTGATACAGCAGCCTTCCTTCCGCCAGCAACATGATACGATCTAACGCAAGAAACGACTCCACACTTGGCTGATGGATGCTCATGATGATAATACGACCGTGATCGGCAAGTCTTCGAATCAATTGGACCAAGCTGTTTGCGGACGCACTATCGAGTCCCGAAGTTGGCTCGTCCAGAAATATCATCTACAGAAAACACTTGAGCACTTTTCCCCCTGCAGTGTCGTCTTGACGCACCTGAGGCGAAGTCACAAGCTCCATTCCAATGCCGACTCGACGCTGTTCTCCGCCAGAAATACCTCGTTTCGAGTCTGACGATCCTATTCGAGAATCCGCGACTTTCTTGAGATTCAGTTCACTGATTATACTCTCAATGAGCTCCTTTTTGTTCGACTCGGAAACACGTGGTGATAGACGAAGTTGGGCTGAATACGTTATGCATTCCCGGACGGTCAATGTCGAGAATAACGTGACGTCTTGATGGACGTAAGCAGAGGATTTACGCATACTGTTGGTGATTCTCTGCTGATCGATGAGCACCTCGCCCGAGATCTCACACGAGCCATTCGAAACACCCGCGAGCGTGTTGAGCAGACTCGATTTACCTGATCCACTTGGACCCAGCAGACCCATGACTTTGCCACATTGAAGGTGGCCCGAGATCCCGTGCAAAATGACTTTCTCTGGAGTCTTTGACTTCTTACCCAAGAAAACTGGCGCAACGGTTCGACATCCAATATTCCGGAATTGGAAAACGTGTGCATCTCCTCTGACAAACATGGAAAGCTTGGCACCTTCCACATGCTCTTGCTGCTCCAAGTATCTTCGTCTCCAGCGAACGTAGGCGAAGAACAATACGAGACCAATTATCAAGATCACACATATGACGATGAGTGCAATCAGCCAGCTATTCATGCCTTGATGCTTTCTAGCAGCACTTGATGTCGATGCTCTCTCGCAAGTTGAGGCGATGCATGTGGATTGTAATGGAATGGGCGAATCGGTGATGTCAACTGTCAGCGTATCGGATCCACTGGTCACAACTCGGACGGATTTCCCGTTGATAAGGGACGAAATGAGTTGACGCGTCATCGCAGAGCACGATTTACCACACAAACACTGGGTGACTCCACATTCCCCATCACTGGATCCCGTTTTGAAGTTGCAATCGGTGAGGTTGCATGCCAAGTAATACATATCCAACTGCGTCCGATTCGGCTCGAAGGCATACAACTGACAACTTCGTGCGGTGCGATTACACGCCATATCGACTTGTGTGACAACGATCGCGGGATTCAGCTGGCAGTGATACGTCTTCATTTGGCTTTCTTCGCGCTTGTACGTCAATCCTTTGACGCATTTGGATTCAGAGTCTTTGGTCACTCGACGACAAGAAGCATCCGAGTCACACATTCGACATCCCAAACCATCGAATCCTGGAAGGCAATGGCAAGTACCAGTGGAGGGATTGAATCTTTCATACGGCGACACACATTGTGAAGATGTTGTGGCGGACGTGACACTTTGATGGATGTACAGAAAGAGTACGTAGGCAGCGGCACTCACACTCGGCATATTGGAGTGAATGGTCGAAAGTGATTTGGTTTTCACAGTTACTGTGTGAAAAGTGCGCTTACGGCAGTAATAGCCTCAGCGGGAGGGTGTCGTACAGACGGGTGAGAAGTGAGTTCAGAATATTGACTTTACAAAAGTGTACAACGCTAATGCCAATCTGCCGCTTCGAAACAGTGAGAAGTGTTCCTTTTATATAAGAAATTTCATTTTGTTTTTGTATTCAAGTTATATTAGAAAATACAGGATATACATCTGTGCGATACCATCTTCGTATCTTCTGCACATTAGCTACATTTGTTTACACAGGTTATAACATGCCGAGAAGAATTACAATAGTACAGATCGCGTATGTCAGCATTTTCGAAGGTGATGCAGCTTCACTCGACTCTTTGTCGCTCAGCGTGACAGATTCTACATTTTCCTTCTCCCCGGACCCCGTCCCTTTGTCGTAAGATACGGGGATGGACTTGAGAATGGCGGAACCACATAAATCCACTTGCGTTGCGGAGCTGATTTTATCCTTGACCACAACGTCACAAGTGGTACCTTTATCATTACAAATGCCGCCTTCACGAGTTGCAGCGATCCACGTATCGCCATCCACAACTTGCAACGATTTGCTGCTACAAGAAGGCAGAATCCATCCATCTTTACTGGCGCGTTTGTTGGAAACATCCGGTTGGAATGGATTCTTAGGGACCCATTCACACTTTTTATCGGCTTCCCAATCCGCAACTTCTTTGAATATTGGTGTTGTAGCAAATGCTTTCACCAAATTGGTGTAATCCGCCGTTCCTTCCTTACTCGGTACGCCAAGAGGATCCATAGACCCGCCCTCAAATAATGGGAACAAAGATGTTTCATCCAATTTGGCTTGGCCGTAAGAATACATCAGGACGCCAGACCAAATGGATGTGAATCCGTCTGTTTCAGATGGCTTTTTATAGAGATATGGAACATTGTCGAATTTACGAGGAGCCTTGTCACTGACTTTGCATCCAGATTCACCGAACGCGACGACGATTGGTAGGCCTTTGGCCATTAAGAGGAATCGTTCATATGCATCGGAAAAGCTGGATCCAGGACACCATCTGTACTCATTGATGAGGTATATGTCGATACTCTGCTGCATCATTCCTTTTTCCATTTTATCTCCACAGAGAAGACCCTGAAGTTTGATGGTGTGGTATTCATCTGCATTCGGTATTTCGCTTCCGTGTGAGCTGTCGGCTGCTGCATACGCCAATGGAATCATTCGCATCTTGTCTGCGTTTTTACGCATCCAGCTTTTGAGGTCGGCAGTGTACCGCTTCACACAGGAAGCGGCCATCAAATCGCCCTGCATGACTTCATTTGCAACAACAAACGCCAGTGTGTTGTCATATGCCGCAAACTGTTCAAGAATGCGTTTTCCATACTCCAAAAGTAACGTGGGATAACAAGTGTGCGATTTGTCGATTTTGCCAGTGTCGGGATCAACTGTCCCGGTTGGACCAGAGTGCTTGGCCATGGTTGCATAGCGATACTTTCCGTAGTACGTGCTATCATCTGGCGTTCCAGACACCACTATATACAGCCCGAGTTTGGCCATGTCAGCCATGAACAACTTGTACGACGAATCAGGATTCACGTTGTAGATTCTCAATGTGTTGTATTCGAGGTCTTTCAAGTTGGAAGCGATAGCGTCCTTGGAATACTTGGTGTAATACTCATCGCTCACTGCGTAATCGTACGTCAGCTACAAATTCAAGTTAGCAAAAGTTTTACAGAAGCAGATCGAAGGTGCATACCCCTTTGAGAAAAAATCGTTCTCCGCTGACGCCATTGTACAGTCCGTTTCCTCGAACGAGGATGACTCCACTGGTGGATACGAATTGGTCGCTGGAATTGCTGGGCACATCTTTGGTCTCGTCCGAGGACGCAGGAGCCGACGTGGAGGGTGTAGTGGTGGAAGGCGAAGTCGGGCTCTGCAGGGTTTGGCTGATTACGATGGGAAGCGCAAGCAAGGTCAAACATATAAGTTTGTGCATGATGGAGGTCAACAGTTTAAAAGAAAGTTGAATAATGGATTGGACGAATATGGATAGTTTGGAGCTGTTACATGCGCGGAAGGGATCCTATTTAAATCACGCCATTATGCTCGATCCCACGCCGGTATAGGCTGTGTTGCAACAGCTGGCATCAATGAGTAAGTGGAAAATAGATTTGCAAAGTCGTTACGCAGTGAAAGCTGAATCGTGTTTATGTTTAGAAAAGTGGCTTTTCAGCTCAGACTTGGACCTCTCGAATTCCATTACCGTCGATGACCTGTCGTATCCAAAATGAATCACATGCATAGAGGAGAGGTGCGTCATACCTTGAAAATCCATTTTCCACTTCGAACCAGAAATCTCGTATCAAGCTCATTCCGACAAAGCTTGAGGATGCGCGTTGCTTCTTCCAATGTCAAATTTGGCTAGGAAAAAAGACACTTAGAGAGGAGAAAGCGGACGTTTGTGATTACCTGCCACTCTTTGTCCAAAATCGACAGACAAAAGTTAGATCCATAGCCGTGAACGCCGTAATCCATCTTAACCATCGATCCCAGGTAATCGATCCAATGCAGACTGGGAATCGGTGTGCCCGCTGCTTTCTCGGGGGTTAATTGAGCTTCTGCTTTGCTAACTTGATCAACTGCGCCCACTAAGAGATTGACTTGGTACGGTCCCTGTCGTAGATATCGCGCAAGCTCTCCGCGGATGTAATTGGCCGTCGCACTGCCATCTAAGCGAACTCCATTACGTAGCTCGTATAGTTTGAGATTCTTTTGTATGTATTCAGAGAACTCAACGCGATCGCTTTGAGGCCCAGCGCCCAAAAGAAGCTTGTGCGAATCTAACTGCACCATCTTATCCTCGTCATCTTTGTAGACCAGGATGGAACGAGCCGCTTTAGCGTCCGCTGCAACGAGCACGAAATCTTTGCCGACGATACCGAAAATCGATTCCATTTTCCCCTCTTTCGTGAGATTTAACCAATTAAAAGGTGAGTGTTAGGATATAGTCAGCACGATTGGTTATATTTGCGGATTTATATCTGCTGTACGATTTGATATTAATGCTACCAATTACTACCAATAGGACTATCGGAGCTAAAAGAATTTTATGTAAATGACCAAAAGAATGAATGCACCGACCGCCGCTATGGGACCGTACTGCCGGTAAATCGCCTATCAACGCATCAAACTGAGGGTAGGCGTATAAAGTATACCGAATTCTATACACACCTGCATTCTCAGCTTCTTCGCTCCCCATTTCAAGTCTTTTGATCGATCGGCCAAATTGGATGAGATCCTGGAGACATCTGCGCAGTAATACAGTGGATGAGACTGGTTTATCGTGGATCCATCACGTACGTTCGACCCGTTCGCCACGATTCAAGACCTCCTGAATGTTCTGACGCATAATGTTGTGGATATCAGCCAAATCGTTATTGAGTCGAGACATATTCTGCGAAGAGCTTGGATCCGTGTATTCCTTGCGTTTCCGTTGAATGAATTTGTCTATTTGGAGGGATTGTCAGCTTACAGAGAATCCAACGATCCGCAAAAGTGTACCAAATTTTATAAAGGCATACGGCCGGGCTGCTGTGGTCACGGCATCTCTCCAACTACGAACAATCTTTATACACACGCAGTCAAAAAGCTTCTCTGTATACCTTCCGTGGTGATCTCGCTCTAGCTCTTCGATGAATCCTTTTTGGATCTCTTCCAAATACAAAAATGCCAATCGCTTGGGGAAGCTTCGATCGGATAAGGTCAAATAGCATACATTTTCATGTATAAGATAACTGATACACATATAATCAGATCAAGTTGAGAATCGTCACATGAAGCGGTTAGAACGCACTGGAAAGTATATTTTCCGGATTCGATACTGCATTTCGTGGCGGATCGTTGATCCAGTCGCTTCATGATCTGCTTTGCCTGCATTGAAACACGCACAAAGGTTGCTATTGGGCCGTAATTGTCGATTCGGATTGGGGTGAACCTGCTGTTTGTACATATCCAGATTTCCGCTGGTGTCGCCTACAGATTCCATGGATGCAACCTATTGAACAGTACCGAATCGTGATGCCTATACTGAGAGAGGGAGGGATGCATGCTCACCAGCAGCATTCCATCGGAAATACGCGCTACAAATGTGATAATTGGCATTACGCTATTTATTATCGGAGCCGATGAAGCTGTAGACTACCGTATTCTTCAAAGCGAAGACTCTCCCCTTATAATTATTAAATAAATAGACAGAATAGATGAACGATCCTAGTTTATCGGCGCCTTCCTATTCTCGTGGACATGTGGACCATTGTGCTTTTGATCACTGGTATCCAAAGCTCAAACATGTCGCTATAAAAGGCTGTATCATCTCATTACCACCACCATTCGTCCAGTATCTTTTAGAAGATGGCATACATCTCCCAACAGACTGTATTGCATCCTTACCGCAATCGGAAGACTCCAATGCTCGCATTCGAGCCATTCAACAAGTTCAAGTTCAAGTCGAGAAACAATTCAAAGAATTGAAAGGCAAATCATTTATCAAATTGAATTGGAGCAGTCCGCGCGATGCAAAATGGATTCTCAGCACATTGCAATGCCACACGTTTGACGACATAGTTCTGTTATTAAAGTCTTCCGACTTTATCACGCACGACCTCCTGTATCCTTACCGCTTTTGCAAGGATGCTACGTCCTCAGAAACGCGCGGAATCGCCAATACATCCCCCTGTTTGGTCATGAAAAAATGGTGCAATCTGCACGATTCCATGCTTTTTCGAGGCTTTGTGCGGCACCACGCCCTCATCGCCATGTCACAACGACACTGTGAAGCGTGTTATCCGTTTCTGTCCCTCAGAAAGCGCTCCTTACGCTCACTCATTGAGATATTCTTTCGAAAGCATTTGGAGCCATTAACATTGGAGCCCGCGCACTTGGATTCCGACTTTTCCTTCGACGTGTACATCGACAAGAACGACCGCGTGTACCTGGTGGATATCAATGTGTATGGAGAGATTACAAACCCGCTCTTATTCTCTTACAAAGAGCTACAAAGCTTGCAAGAAACGACCTCATCCATAGCCTTCCGCATCGTCGAAACAAAGCGAAGTATCCAGCCAAACTCTCTCGCTAAGTATCGAGTCCCCATCGACTTTATGCAGCATCTCTCAACCGACAATGCAATGGAAGCCTTCTACCAACAAGTGAAGCGCGACAACGCCTCAGATGAAGGAAGTGATGATGCCCCAGAAGAAGGAAGTGATGATGTCTCGGAAGAGGAAGCGATGTTGAAAGAAGCAGAAAGCTCATAGACGAACAAGAATGCTAACACTTCATTTTCTTTACTGCGTATACAATAGAAACATTCTCAACAACTTTGCCATCTCCGCATTCTCATCCAAAGCCAAAGCCTTCCGAGCCTTCCCGGATCGCCAAAAGAAGACGCTGCTTGAGCTTTTCTTCATTCTCATAATCGGGCAAATCCAGCTGATTGAAGCTACACAGAAGATCACATGAGTGCCATCAGCATTGCTATAGTGCAAACGTACCACGTGTGTGCCGATGGAAGTGCGTCCGGGTTCCCAAATGCTTTGTGAATGTTGAATTTCTGCGTGCCTCGCATTCCTTCCAGCGCCTTGAAGCCTTCCAGCGGGACTTTAGAGGTTCCAGTCACAAACTGAAGAAACAATGCGCGCTCCTCATGCGTGAACGAGTACAACACGCTCCAGAACCATCGTATCACCGAATCGGTTGGCTTGTAATTCGCGTAATCCGTATTCGCACGAAGATCATCAATGTCAATGTCGGGCATTCCCGAAATCAGTAACTCCAGCTCGTTCTCATTGAAGATGGAGATGAGATTCGGCGATACCAATTGATGGAATCCTTTCAGAAAATGGTCAATTTGCTGCCGAATACCTGTAGCCATACGATGATGCGTCACCAGCTTCACATACTCCATCTTATTCGCATCGCTCACATGCACACTCTGTCCATTGGGAATCAAATCGACGATTTCCACACGCCCGAAATTCGAATGTTCTGCTGAAAATGTCAATTCCAAGCCCAATGATGCGATCGGATGCTCCAGAATCGAATGCAAATTGCGGTAATACTCGGGATCAATAGCCTCCATGTCATGATACGAAATGGGAAGCTGAAGCATGTGCTTGTAGAACGACCTCGTGAAATGGGCATCCAGAAGCTGGCCATCCGCAAGGGCTTTCCCAATCACTTTACCGACGAATTCAAAGTAGCTCAAATGATCCTTGTTCACGTACGATAACGCATTCGGCTGGAAGGTCGGGGAATCGGCTGCTGATGTGAACAAGACGTAGTTGGGATTGAAGATTTCTCGAGCGAGAATCATGTACCATTCCCGGGTGACACCGCCAGCATCGATTCCTTCCTCTCCGGTGAAGGCGATATGAAGCTTTCGACGTAATTCCTCGCCACTACGCATTCGGAGCGCGTAATAGGAATCCTCGAAAATGTGATCCCGACGAACAGATATGCGAACGGAAGAGCTTCCTCCACCCGATCGTAAAGCGGTCTGACGAATTTTCTTCATCGCATTCTGAAAGTACGTCCTCTTATTGTCGAAATCCAAATACGCTCGACATTGCGGCATTTTGATCAACGCGGCGAGCGATGTGTCCAGCAATGAAGGCTTCTCCCGCACGAGAATGTTCAGAAGCACACGATTCGCCTCCACAAAGTTGGCCAGTCGAGTCGACTCGGAAATGTCAAAGGAGCTTCGGGTCGAGCGCTTGGGGGAGGTCGAAAGACCTTTTCCATCGGAAGGATGAGACGCTTCCATTCCATCAAAGCCGCCAGTACGTAATGCCGCCACAATCTCCTCTTCCCTTCCAGTGGTATCGGGCGCTTTCAGCGGCATCGACGCTGCATCACGAGCGTTCACCACGAAGAAAGCCTCCACCATCGGCAGAAATCGAGCCAATAACGCGGCCATGGCGCAGGATGCGCCTGCACTCTTCCCCTCAATGACCATCCCTTCCGCATCGGCTTCGGTCTCGGTCTCGGTCTCGGCCCCCAGCACGTTCTCCTGAGTGGTGAGATGTAAAATCCGCGTGCTCCAGTTCCTGGATTCTTGTTCCTCAAGACCTCCACGCGTCCTCGCTTCCTCCAACGAGAGACTCAGCGCCTTCCACAACGCATCCAGAGGAAGCATGGCGCAATATTTCGCGTATTCCGTCGAGCTTGTGCACACATCCGAAAGCGTATGAAGCAAACGGAGCAGTATCAGCTCATACTGAGGCGATCGAAGCACAGCCGAGGACTCGTATCTTCCATATGACGTCACGTATCGCTGCACAAGAAGCAAGTCATTGACGTGGGCGATGATAGAACTCAGCACTCGCAGTCGATTCGATAGAATGCTATCCAGCAGATCAAAGATACGCACACAACGCTCTTGCATCGAGGGTGTGCACAGATTCAGGCACAATACGCGCACCAGAGCATCCATGTGCGTTTGATCCAATTCCAGTTGGGGGACGCGGATCCATTCGATATCGTCTTCATCCTTGGCTTCCTCCTCCTTCTCCTCGCTGTCGTCTTTGCGGTGACAGCGTAATGGCGCTAGAATCAGCTCAATCAGCTCCAGTAAGAGATCCACATTCGAGCCGTTCCGGAACACAATGGAAGTCTCCAGCATATGGATGAACACCGACACCGCGGACTCGGTCGATTCCGAGTCGGAATACATTCCATGAGGCTGAAGAAGATCCACAGAGAACCGCGAATTGTGACGTGCAAGCGCTACAAAGATCTCCAGCACGCGCCCGACAACCTGCACGGGAATCCTGGCCCCATGTTGCCCGGAAGCCTGGCACAAAGAGCTCATCATATGCGCAAATTCGCCGTTGGGATGCGAGTCAGAGACCTCAGTGAGATCCAAAGGGATCAGCGGATGCTTCAGCGGCTGTGTGACGATATGAAGCAGCATTCTTCGAAAGCAAGCGCGTGTCAGAGGATACAAACACGCATTCGACACCACACGGAGGAACACGCGGTTGTGTGCTATGGATTCCGACATGTACACCAGTCGACAGAGCGCTTTCACGTTGGAAGAATTCAGAATCCGCTCTTCCGCGTCCTCCTTCTCATCCAAAGGCACACATACTTCCCCAATACGATTCGAGCTATTCCGATGACTCCATTGTCGTCTTCCACTGGATCGTCGACCCAGCACATCGCTTCCATGGTACGTGATCATTCGACGAAGCGTTGGGCGTCGAAAGACATCCCCACGAGCCCGGGATTCATTCCTTCCACGTCGAGCATCTTGGGTCTGATACGCCGAACGGAACACTGCACGTTCACGAAGAATCAGCGCTTCTGCTCGTATATCTGATGGAAGTGTCTCCAGGAACGCATCGTCACACGTCGACAGAATTTCTTCACGTAAATCGGGCGCTAATGACGCCACAAAGGACGCATTGTCCATGTCTTGCGCGTGGGATACATCGGCCGGAGTCTCGGATTCTCGCTCACGTCGTTCATTTGCCAACACTTCTTCACGAATATCCGCCGGCAATGCTTCCAGCGTCTCACGATCGAAGTTGGAATTCTCTATATCCAATGACAATTGCGTCTCGTGAGATGGCACAGAGGCCGCAGGAACGCCAAATTGCGCCATTATTTCCATCTGCATCTCTGCTGGAAGCGATGCAAACACCTCAGGATCCATTCCTTCTGGGCACACGATGAATTGCGTGGTTTGCTCGGGCTCGGGAGGTGCATTTTCGCCCTCTAAACCGCTCAGATCGAGCGTAAAATTCAGCAATTCCGGCGCTGGTGTCACTTCAGGGGCTTCCAATGGGCGTTCCGGTTCGCGAGGCGATCGAAGTGAGCTCTCGTCCAACGTGCTTGCCAGCGCGCTCACCGAAGCGGAATCCGAAGCGGTCTCCACAAGGCGTTCCTGTGGCTCTGGTTCACTCACAGCCGTTTGATCATTTGCATCGGCTTCGCTCGTTGGAATCGCTTCGGTCTCGCGAGGTTCCATCTGATACAATCGCTGCTCCAATCTTGACGCTAATGCTCGCACATCCGGCTCCCTCGTCGTCCCACGTGAACGCAAACCCGGTCGATCATTTCCTCGATACAATCTCCTGAAGTCGTCGGCGCGTGGAAGCGGTCGAAGAGGGTCCAGTACCGCGGAAGTCGGCGCCCAATGATCCAAAACGTCCATTTCCAAGAGCCCCAATCGATTTCGAGGTCGTTGTGTGTCCTCTCTTTGTCGAGATGGCTGTACATGCAACACATCCGAGAGCTCCTGGAGGTCGCGTAGCACCGACAAATGGGAATGACGAGACAATGAGATCCGAGGAACGCTGGGCTCGCGCTCGCGTGTGAACTGAAGCAAAGGATGCGTCATTTCATTCCGACTCGATGCTGGAGGTCGATTCGGTGTCTCCATAAACGGATCAGAGAACAAATTCTCGGCCTCGTTCCAATTTCCAACGTCAAAGAACGTCATCGGACGGGATTCTCGCGGCTGTCGGACATTCGACTCGAAAATGGAACCGAAAAACGCATCCAATTCGTCGTCGTTCATATCCAAACTCACACTCACACTCGCTCGATCTCCATTCTCCGCATGCACCAAATCCAAGAGCGATCGAATCAGTCGATCGGCGACACTTTCTTGGGCCCGGGGATCATCGGCATTCTCATCACGACGCGCCAATTCAGACGCCAGCGCGGATTCCTGCGATAAAAGCTGAAGGTACGAGGACTCTGTCGGTTCCGTTCGAACGCGCGTCACTGGATCCCACAGTCTTCCAAATTCACCCAGACGATTCTCCTGCTCTTCCTCCATGTCTTCTTCGTCTTGATCGATCACAAATTGCCCGTCATCCGCGCTCTCTTCGCTATCGGACTCGCTACCATCCTGAGACGCAGGCGAATGCATCGTCACGTCCTGGTACGCGTGACTGGAGCTCCCGCTTTCAGAAGATCCGTCCTCAGAAGCCTCCATCTCCATCTCCGTCTCGATCTCAATCGGTTTATGCAGAATCCGATCTATTCGACGTGTCACAATCGGTCGAGTGAGAAGCGCCAGAGGTCCCAACACCGTCACGGAAAGCGGGAATGCGGACGGATGCATCGCATCGATCTTCTCCAACGCATTCGCCAGCACGCGGATGAGAGAAAACTTGTGCTGGAACCCATTCTGAGCCACTGCATCCCACGCAAAAGGCTTCTCTTTGGGCCACAATAGACTCGACAGAACACAAGTCCACGCGTGCAATTGCGCCAGAACCGCGTCATCACCCACACACTCGACCTCGACATTCGCCCAACGCTCCAGCAGCCGGATCACCTCCATGACCACGTGCTTGCATCCATCCGAATGCATCGCCATATTCACCAAAAGCTCATGCGCAAACCGAACTCTTGCACGAATCGATCGAGACATAAACGCATGCTGACGCAAGGCCTCCGATTGCTTCTCAGTATCGGGCTTCCCGATCGCCAGGAACGCGCAGAGCTCTTTCGACGGGAGAAAGTCCTTCAACACGGTGGGAATCAGCGGGGTCTCTGCATCCAACTTTGCCTTTGCGACCATAGACGACGCGATCGAGTGCGTGAGAACCATTTGAGATAACAGGAACAGGTACGTCCCCACACAAAGCGCGTCATTGGACTCGACCTGACGCAGCCATTGGATCCTCTCCACCAAAGCGTGAACCACTGCACTAACATGCTGTCGATACGTCTTGCTGGGCTTCCACACACGCTCGGTATCCACATCGCGGAGGACCACATACGTCCGCCCGGAATCGCTTTGTTGGAGACGCACAGTCTGCTGCATCGCCTGCATGAACGCTTCTTCATTATGGGCCGCTAAACCAGCAACCTCCATCAACAGTGTCCGAGGCGTAATACGAGTCGGATGCACAGCGCCAAAGCGCGAGGTCAGCTTCTGCATCGCGTTCCGAATCCCTTCCTGAGCCAAATGCTCCACCACCGATGGAGCCCCAAGCACATTGAAAATCAAAGTCCATGTGAGTTGCTCGTACGCCGGGAACGCGGCTTTCGGGTGTATATGAAGCGCCAAATGCATTCCCTTCTTCTCGTAGAACAACAGCGCCGTGGCGTACGTCTTTGTGAGTCGAACGAGCAGCTGGAACACCGCATGCGCCACATGCGGGTGCAGCAAACCTTCCTCCAACTGACCGTGATTGAGAAGCGTTAAGGCGACCTCCACGAGCTCGGACGGATCCACGCTGAAGCCGGCATTGATCTCCATCCAAATGTCCATGAGAAGAAGGATGAACGCCCCACTGCTGTCGTTTCCACACTTTCCAGTCCCTCGGTCCGTGAGGCGCTTCAAATACGCCAACAAAGCGGTCGTCAGCGCCACTGCCAAGGACGAATACACGCTGACAAAGTGCGTCCAGGCTCCATGGCCTCCATCAAAATGAAGCATTAGTAAGAGCACATGCGCCAATGTGGTGGTATACGTGTCATCCCGATCGATCTGCTGGGTCAATTCCGTCGTAAAACATCGCAAAAGCGCCGTGGAATTCTCATGAGACCGACGGAATAGCGCTTCCAATTGCTGGGCGATCGATACCGCCACTTGGTGACACGAATACGACTCTTTCACTGCAACCGAGCGACTCGCTTGACACTGGAGGACCTCCAAACACTTGAGCTCCAACTGCGTCTCCAAATTCTCCAAATGAGCACCGAGCTCCTGCTCCATGGAAGCTTCTTCCACACTGTCGCGCTCGGGGTCTTCTGGATGCGAGAGGATCCATTCCATCGCGAATTCGACGTCATTCAGCTCAATACGTCGAATCGCGTTCTCCACACGCCCACGAGCGAATCCCATCGCAGTCAAACTGTCCACAACCGCGAGGTCCACAGCGAATGGCTCCACATATCGCGCGTTCTCGTCACTTCGACGCGCCCCAAACGCATTCGCGTGCTCCTTATGGTCCAAACGGTTCTTCAAAATCGTCACTGCCACCGCTACCACATCTAAAATGCATCGATGGGCTCTCAAACACGCAAATTGCTCGTGTTTCCAGACGCTAGAAACCAATTGCGTGCACCAAAATTGAAGCCGAATCGTCAAAACGCGAGGCTCCACGTCCAACACTCGCGTCGCTGGGTCATGGAACAATGTCGATGTAATCGGTGATGAAGACAACGCCTCCAAGTCGCTCAGACGTCTCACGAAGCAGGAGGCGATGTGGAAAGCGCTGATTTTGATTCGTGTACCCGGAAGCATCTCCTCTGCGGTCACTTCCGGGATCAAACTCTCCACATTAAACACTCGTCGAATAAGCCTGAAAATCGCATCCATGAGCGTCGTCGAGTCCATCCGATGCTTCATGAATTGCACCAGGAGAAGCGTGTTGGGTTGCGAATGATTCGACTCGAACAACAGCTGACACAGCGTCTCCAGAAGGAATGTGAGTGGCAGCAGCTTCGTGTCGTCCTGAAGAATCCACTTGACAAAAGCCTGAACGATCCCACTGAGAAAGACCGCCAGTTCCCGGGCGTGTGGAGCCAATACAACAGCTGTATCCGCACTTCTCCGCTGCTGGAAGGGAGTGCTCACAAAGCTGTTTGCCAGATCGCACAGAACGCGTCGAGCCATTACAGAGAACCGGAGCAGAAGCAGTGAGCCAATACGCCATCCATCGGTGTTCTTGTCCGATTGCGTGCGGAACCGCATTTCCAATGTCGCCCGTTCGGTCTGAATGATTTGGTCGAATGCGAATACTTCCGTCAGTACACTCAATTTCGACGGAGTTGTGAGCTCCACAAAGATCCGACGACTTTGCACGTGCTCCTGGACGCTCGTGATGAGCCAACTGAGCTGTCGAACGAGCCATTCCGCAGTTCCAATCAAGCCCATCCACCTCGTAAGCGTTCGATTTCGCGTGATCTCGGGCTCCTTTTTCAAAAAACTGAAGAAATTCTTGATCTCTTCCTCCGATAACGACGAAAATACCGCGGAATCCTGCTGTAGAAGCGCCGTGTGGGTTTCCCGGAGCTCGGTCAGGCACGTGGCAATGTACTGCATCACAAGCTCCAGCAAGACTGCGGGCTGCTGAGACCCATACAGCCTCAATGTCATGGAGATGGAATTCAATGCGCCCTGAAAAGCGCTTTTCACAGGTCCTTGCGCGCTGGTGCTCTCAGTGTTCAAGATGGAGAAAGCGCCATTGGGTTCCACGCAGTCGACGCACAATTGATACAGTTCGATGATCGATGACACGCCTCCGCGTGCGGCAAAGGCCCCAGCGTAATCGGATTTCGACAAGCTATTCTGCAGCAATTCGAGGACGTTGCTGGTCATTCGTAAGAGTGCTATTTGGCTCTCCTGAGCGCTGAGAAGCGATGTAGCCGCGTGGGGCTCATTGGAGCGATTGAGATGCGATTTCCCGAATGCAATCACTTTCTGAATCGCAACAACCCATTCTTTGATGACCATTTGCTCAAACTGATTCGATTGACGCATCAGCTGGTAGACGCCAGTGCCTGCTTGCTGTATGAGCCCGGAATGGAGGACCAGATACGGAGCCAGCACGTAGCGAGGCGTGGCAAACAGATCCAATAAGTAGGCAATCGGATCGTACTCCAGCACTTTGGCAGCGGATTCCTTGGTCAACGTGATCGCATGAAGCAAGGAAGGGAGCGATTGAATGAGTCTGGAGCTCGGTGGAAGCATTTCGAATGAGCTGAATTCCGAACGATCCCATCGGGTCAGCATTTTCATCAGTTTATCGGCGATTCCAGCTTGATGGATGTGATTCACACTGGTGGGGTCGTTGTTGATGATGTCCGTGACCACAATGGCGGCTTCCGCGATCGCTGTAGCGCCGAAAATATCCATGTGATCAAACATTTTCTGTAACACTTTGCTGAGAATCCCATCCTCCCGAATCACACGGCTCGTGGATCCAGCGCTCATGACGCCCTGCGTGTGGAAAGAGGTCGATAGGAGTCGGAAGAGCGCTGAGAGTAACACACGTTTCGTATCACTGAATGAGAATTTGAAAATCGGCTCGACTGTGAGGAGCTTGGAGGCTGTTTGTCTTGGAATACAACTGGCCACAGAAGCACTCTCGAGTACCAGACGATCGACCACAATGGTGACGCCATTCAGATCGCGATATAAAGCTGCAGCGGTCGCGTAATTGCTGATTGTCGCTTGTAAAACCCGAACGCATTGCGTGATGGTAGCTCGATGAAGACAGCAAACTGCAGGTACACTAATCACATGGAGTAATGCTGGGACGATTCCATTCTCGGTCAGGACCGAAGCACCTGCAGGGTTCGCTACCACCACT
This sequence comes from Albugo laibachii, assembly GCA_902706625.1. Lineage (NCBI taxonomy): Eukaryota > Oomycota > Peronosporomycetes > Albuginales > Albuginaceae > Albugo > Albugo laibachii. Next base: position 83,428 of record CACSLJ010000003.1, on the reverse strand, counting down.
TGTAACAGCGTCAATACGCCTTCAATCCAGCTCAGAATGACATCTTGTGCGTTGGAGTAATCCCGAAAGGGAGCGCTATTGACCGCTTCGAATTCACGAGGTGATAAATCATCGGTTGTTGCTTGGACAAAAGCCACCGCGAGACTCATTTCCATATCCGTTTCTCCTTCCGATGTCCCCGACACGGAATGTCCCAGCTGACTCCTTCCTTCCTTCTTCTCTTCCCCATCAAAACCTTTGCATTGACGAGCCTGTCGGATGGAAATTGCGCCCAATTCCGAGATGCAAAAGCGAATGAGTGAAGGGAAGACTCCATGCGGTGTTCCTTTCATAATCCCAAGCTCCGAGAGCACACAAGACTGACGACCTAAAAGGCCTCTGCGACTGAAACAGGAGCGATCTTGCACGAGTCCCGTGAGGACCTGCAGTGCAGCCAGACGGATTTGCAGGGCAATGGTATCGTGCGCTTCCACGCGTATGAGCTTGACAACGGTACGTATGAGCTCGGGATGATTTTCCAGGTACTTTAAGGCGTCTTTGGTGCTGGGAGGGATATGGATGAGAGCCAGTAGAGCATCGAGACGCTGTAGGACCAAAGATTCGCGAGCTTGACGGCTTCGTAGAGCCAGAAAGCTTTGGATTCGAACGCGTAACGAGAACCAGTGACTTGATGGGACATTGAATTGTGCAATTAATTGTTCACAGAGCGTGCTGGCGAGCGTTTCATTCGCGAATGAATTGGGGTGTAAAAAACAGTTTGTATCAATTGGAAGGGGAATTTGTATCACTTTTTGACTACTTGAATTGTTTTGTACAACGGGTTCGGTGTATTGATACATGAGCGTTTCGGAAGGGATTGGAGATGTTGAAGGGTCGTCGCTAGCGTCTTCTACCCAATCCTCGCCGTGGTACGTAGTGTTGTCGATTTGTACCAGTTGAAGTAGGTGCTGTTGGATTTGAGACGCATTGTGTCCCAGCCACGAAGGTTGCGTGTCGTGTGTGCCAGATCGAGCCTCGTTGGGACGGTCACGGTTTGTGGAATCAGGATTGGTGGATGTTCGAACCGGGACGGACCGCATCGCGACTACATGAACCGCGGCTTGTACGATGCGCTCGTTACGCGCCTGTAAGTACTGCACAGCCACATCCATCCCGTCAAATAATTGCTTCTCCAGAGCGTTTGCAAACATCAACCCTAGAAAACGTAAGACTTGGTAGACGGTTTCAGTCCATAGTACTTGATCTTCTTCCGGGGAAGGCGTTTTCTCGTGTTCGCAAGTCGTGTCTTTCGTACCATGAAACATAAGATCAGGACACGCTTCTTTTGCGTTATTTAGGACGGCTTTTAGGTTTCCTAACACGTGCAGCCAGTTATAACAATTCGCAGGTGCTTCGAACGGCCATGAGTCGATACATTTGAGTACTTTTGGAAGACGTTCGAGTGAGATTACAGTTAAGACGTTGATGAGTTTATCCTCCTCGAAAAGTGGCGGTTCCACTTCATCTGTTAGAACCAGACTCGTTTCCATCTTTGGGTCACTATTGTGTGCCATAAAGTATCTCGTCCCACGAAGAAGAAATATTAATGTATGCCACAACCCGCCGAGGTCCCAGAATGATGTTCACGATACACGGTTCAAAGTGTCCCAGGTCTGGAGGAGGGACGTCGTGACCGAGCAAAGAAAGTCGAGAAACACAAAACGGTTAAGAGTTTGCCAGTCACAATTGGTTGTTACCACGTGACTCGGATGTTTATATGTCTGGATGTGTGCGTACTCGAGATTTCTGTTGTTCTGATAGAAATGAAGGGTGATTGGATCTAATCCAATTGAAAAGGTACGAAGGAACCCCATGCACGCATCTGATTGGTAAAATATCAGTGTATAACTGCATCCAAGTCGTATACTAAATCGCTACCTATCTACTCGAGTTATCCACTCGGTATACACTTGAGAGTGCACCTCGCTACTCTAGCCGAAAGACTTACGAAAACCGACTCTACAGCACAACGATTACAAAATAAATTGCTGGTACGCTGGATTTTGGGTTTCCTCAAAAAACACAAAATTCAAGTGCTGCAGGAAACCCTCAAACGCTTCATTTTCAGAGTGGAGCACCTGAAACGCCACGAGTACTCGCCCGATATCCGCCCCATGGTTCCGATAGTGAAACAGACTAATGTTCCACTTGTGGTTTGAGTGACTAAAAGAAAAAATTGAGGACAAGACCAGGGTATCACTCTTGAGGCAACGCACCTCACACAATCCAAAAAATCTTTGAGAGCTCCGGGACGTTCGGGGAAACTCATACGGAATAATCGCTCTGTGGTGGTCTACAAAGCGACGTAATTCGATACAGCTGGCAAAGTGCGCAATAAACTCACAGCCTCAGTCCTGCCGGTTCCCAAGTATCGCAGATGTGCCTTCGTTAGCTCATTCTGACTCTGATCGGTCGCTCGGATACCCTCTTGAGTATTGATTCGAGCCAAAACCTCATGAAACTCAGAATCGGTTTTGGTCTGTATACTCAAGTAGATTTGGGCCACGGTATCGTGTTGGGACGCCATTCGGTACGTAAACTCGGTCACATTATACGGAACTATACACTAGAATTCATCAGCATACCAACGTATACATCAGAGTAAAACGTACATATCAAGTCATAAAGCTGTTGAAAAGCGCCTCTACGCTCCGGAATCTGAACCGACATGAGTCGTTCTCGATCGTCCGATCTATTCAAAAAGAGTGTCAAAATCCTCAAAAAACAGATCAAACTCACCGCTCGGAAATGAATCTCAAACGATCAAAGTCCATATTTGCCGCAGCTAAAATCGCGACATATTTCCTACCGCTTCCATTCGTTCCCGCATACTTTTTCACTCCGGCAACACTAAGTGCGCCTTCAAACAATATCAGATATCACATATCAGATAAATGATTTACCATCACCATCAAACCGCACCTAATGGCTCCATCAAGGAGCGTGTGTCTCCGAAAACGTCTCGAATGGCCGAACATATCTCATCCGTAGTGACCGTGATCACTTCATCCACAAAGTTCGCACAAATTCTAAAGTTCTCCTGACCGAGTTCCTTCATCGCGACATCGTTTGTGAAACAATTCACATTTGTGAACCGTATGCGCCCTTTAGCCTCGAGAGATGCTTGCAGCAAATTTGCACCGCTTTCTTCCACTCCAATGATCGACACATTTGGCGCAATTTGCTTTACATATGCGGCGATACCGGCAATCAGACCCCCTCCACCGACTGGGATGAATATCGCGTCGGGCCATTTGCCAGACATCTGCATAGATCCCTCAGATATGACACAGAGACAGAGTACCCACTCAACCTGACGCAAGATTTCCATGCCGACAGTACCGTTCCCTGCAATTATCATGGGATCGTCGAATGGATGGATAAACGCTCTTCGCTCGTTTTGAGCGATTTGAATGGCATGTCTCTTCACTTTTATTGAGTGTGTGGAGTAAGTTCGATTCAGGTACAAAGTTTACCATCGCATCTTCGAAATGGTAACCATGCTCAACGATTTCGATGTAATCGTTTTGTAGGAAAGATAACTATAAGAGGTACGATGAGGAGACTGTGTGTGGACGCAAGCACGAGATTAGGTTACTTGATGATCCATGGAGCCGATCGGTACGATCATACGCGCACTAATTCCGAGTTTGGTTGCAGAATACGCAACGCCCTGCAAAAAGAATAGAGTTGGAATGATGGTACCGGCGTTAAAAGGATGAGACGTACATGTAAATGATTGCCGGCGGCGCAAGCAACGATTCCATTTTGACGCTGGAGTTTTGTCAAAGAAGCGATTTTGTTGTGTGCACCACGCACATTAAATGAAAACGTGGGTTGTAAATCCTAGTTTTACAAGGAACTTAGCGGTTGATTCAGGATGAGGCACTTGTGTTACCTCTCTTTTGAGGAATACTTTGCAGTCTGATGCTAATTGCTTGGATAGCGCAGGAGCAAATGTCAATGGGGTTTGGACTGCGGCCTCGTATACTCGATTGTCAATGGTTTGTTTCAAGTAGTCAAAGCTATCGGAGCGGATCCAGGTGCTTGCAACACATGTAGAAAAGGCTCCACATTTACGTGGTGCTGAAAGCATTGTTCAGAGTTATGTGTACCACATCAGTACATGAAAACTGCACAATTCACCTGGTACTCATGACGAAACGATATTAAAGGGGTATAGTGGGCGACATGAGTCCAATTATTCAGCGAGTTGTAGCTTAACGGATATGATGAAACTCGCCATTACAACGAGAGAACAACGTTGAGTGCAAATAGCAAACTTAGAGTGACTGAGGATTTGATATCCCTCACCGCTTTCTTCACAATGGAGGTCGCCATGACTCCAATTGCTTGGATAGACTGCGCCGCTTGGCCTACGCAGGTGTATGTGACTCACATGACCACAATCCTCATCTCGTATTGTATCTTTGAGTCGATCGCTGGGTTACGAGGCTGAGGAACTCCGCATAAACCGACGCCTATTGGCTCACTAAATCCGCAAAAGTTCTATAAAATTTCTGACGTATACTTTTGAGGCGTGCATGCATGAGGCCGATAATGAGGAAAGCGCACTTAAACCACTGCTCGTGGTACGTTCTTGATCGATAAGAGTCCAACGCCGGACCCCATTAATCCATTTTAAACACACATCATCTAAGCTAGAGTAGATTCGAGTAGACGGGACGCCTCAATGAGCATAGAGCCAATCACGAAAAATAGAGTGTACCATTTACAAACGAGACACACTCTTCCTTACATGAGTGGTCCACACGATTGCAATCCACTCTGATAATGCAACTCGAAATTCGAGCGTTTGGTAGCAATGCAACCGAGTTTACTGTTTATACGAATCCTCGACAATATATGCACAAATTTCGCTACTTCTTCGAGCCACCGTATTTCATTTTAGTGATATCCATTGGAAGCGGTGTAGCTCTATGGTCTAATGCGTCTAATATGGCGTATGTTTGGGTGTGGAGCGTGCTTGCGATCATATCATTCGTCTACGTAGCGGTATTTGGAATTATCCGCTTGATGGATTGGAACGTACACAAAGGTACTTCATAGTCGTGAGGAACTGTACGAGTCTAAGTGGTGGTACTTAGAGTCCATACTTCTTATCCCTGATATTGGCATACAACTGACAAAACATTTTTGGAACGGAAAGAAGCAGATACGTTTTATTGACCGGACACATCTTCAAGCAATTATAATCAATGAAGCGATATCATTTGCTACGGTCTACTATTACATTGCATTTGTGACGAAAACGAGTCCCAATCGACTCATTCTCGCTTTTGAGGTAATATTATCTACACACCGAGTACACGAATATTAAGTTTTGTATTGTAGCATTTGCAACCACGAGTGAGTTTTCTACGAAAAATTTACAATTCTATACGAACGGTATGCTTTCCACCTTTAACCAAAATGAGTCTTCCATTCGACTCGTAGAATTGGCTACGACTCACAAGAGCTATGCACGCACTTAGTGTAATCACATCAGATGCAACTTAGTTGACTTATCTCATAGATCGAGGCTCTCTATACAATAATATCGAACACTCTACGTACTTGTGTCAACCACGCAAGGTATCGATGCATCGTCTAGATGATCATATTGAACCAAAATGTACTTTCCTCAAGCATACTTTACCATACTATAGCAAGCGTCATTGTTGCACATTATATACCGACTTTTTGAGTGCTTTTACTCAAGACTGTATAATAGATGTCTATATCCCATCTCCGCCACAAACGCAAACAGTTTTCAGCGCAATCAGTAGAGAGAAAAGCGACATTCACGTCCTAAAACGATCACAATGTGGAATCCCCTTCTTCTCCTTCTGCTACTAGCTGTAGTAAGCACTTTGATCCCACTCACAGAAAGTCCGGGTAGCTCTGAGGGCGATAATACATTCGAAGTGATACCACGTGTAACTCCAAATGATAATGAAACGGATAGCAAACCTCCAAAACCACAGACTTCGCCTCCAACTGCAAACACACAACCAGACCCAACACCCGAGTCAGATGAACCCCAACAGGAATTGGTTTCAAGCTATGCGGCACCAGCCCCCTCTGATACATCCAAGCAGACCTCAGGACCTCCATCCACGTCACCCTCACCGCATGGAGCCTGGACTACTCCTGAACTTTGGAATCCCTCTCCAGGAGGCACCACTCCATCTCCATCCCCTCAATATAAAAAATCGACCAGCAAAGATCCGGATGTGATCCATTATGTGTACCAACCTGCAATTAGAGATGATGAACAAAGTCCGACAAATGGAAGTAGTTACGATTCGGCTGGTCAACCATTGCAACAGGACATGCGTAACGGTACGTTGAGTACCCCCAACTCGTTACACGGTGCTACCCCTTCGCCTCCAGCAACGAATGCACCATTTACCAACGACACGAGTCTTCACATGTCGGCTTTCTTGATTATCATGCATGTGATCATGTTTATGCTGGTTGTAGCCGTAATCAGTGCTTTGATTGTTGTGGTGATACTGCTATGCCCACGAATAAGATATAACGAGCCACTGCACCAATCGGCCAATACCGTTGTACTTAGTCCGAAAAGTATCCACTCCACACACTCTTCCGATACCGTTGGCCGACCTACCCCCAGTATCCAATCCGTAGGGACTGCAACATCACATCAGTATAACAAGTTGTCTTCTGTGCGCAACAACAGGGACAATTATGCGATACCGGTATCAGTACCGATCCAACAGAGCTACCCAACGTACGCGCAGTATTCGAATGAAGGACAGTACGAGCAACAAAAGGACTCGTTTGTATGGGCAAGCGCTGTAGAGCCCGGGAAGAACCAGACCATTATCACATCAAATCCGACGTATATCAGTGCTCGTGAAAGCGTTGGGGATTTGTCATTATTTGCACAGACTACATCTACCAAACGCACCAATAAAAATCCGATTCACGAGGAGTACCAGTCGCCATTGTCGATGTCAAGTCTTGGAGGGTGTAGTGGAATGAGTGATATCAGTGCGTGTGTAGACTACAGAGCCGCAGATGTACGTCCCCGAGTGGATGTACGCCCTCCGAACAACTAGCTGGTACACTATGTTGAGGTGTGAGTGGTTCGAAATCCAGTCTCTTCGTTTTGGAGTGGCTGGTGTATTAAGGCAGAACGCGGGTGTATTATTGGGATAGCGGTCTTGCTAAATCGGTACCATTTGAGGTGCGATACAAATCTTCATACTAATCATAATACACGTCCGTCCAGTGCTGCAAATTTTCCAACTTTGATGCTGTGGTAGATAGAGTTTTGGTAGGAAGCATACCAATGTATACTGTATACTGTTTGGTCACACCTTGAAGACAATGTTACTCAATTACACAAGCAGTAATTTCATATCCGTTCAAAATCGAGTGGTCGGTTTTATTCATTTTCTCTAATTTGAATCTAGCACGTGAGCGAGGAGAATGGAGCGCTGTTGCGAGCCACGCACCGTATTGAGTTGCTGATAGAGGACATTCCTCACATTAAGCAGGTATAGGAATTACACTTTAAACACAACGTCACACTCGTACCCGCACGACGTGTGAATGCCTCAACTTCGAAGAGGCAATCTGTAAAATGAGAATGCGGTCCATCATCGACATCTTTGAGCCAAATGATTGGACATCTCGTGCATCGATTACCATCTGTTGGATGAAGGGACATTATAATCTTAGCGAGTAATGTCATAAGTACAGGCTGATTAGATAGCCGAAGCGCTAGCGTTGCTCGAGATGAAAGAGCCAGCACGCGGCTGAGTACTGCAGGTTTGTATGTATGTAATATATTTAGGGTTACCCTACTCATGAATGTGCGACAGTATTCAGAGTATGATATCCACGTTGTTTCTGCCACGTCAGAGATCTGAGACATCAGATAATAAACAGAAAGATCCTGCATGTCTCTTTGGGACACGTGCAAAATAGATTGAGCACAGAGCATGTCTCTCAAAATGCTGGGCACCACTTAAAACGCTTTTCCTCTTTAACCCGTTCGCATTTGTGAATCCCTCCTGCGGAAGTGAAATGGGTAGCGGCTTGTAATTTACCGATTTTATCAGCGTCACAACCAGAGGATAACGGGATAAGATGTTTGATGAAGACATAAACGCGCTAGTGGATGGATTTAGGCGCCGCCGCATCGAGGTCGCGAAAAAATTGTTAAAGATTAGATATTACGGTTCTTATCCAAACCCTTTATGCTTGATGTAATCTCTTCTATCTAATACTCGAAATCATAAGTTTCATCACACAGCGATTGACTGATACTGAACCCAAAGCTTCCTACTCACAAATTGCTTTTTAGAGTGCAAAACTATGTCAGATTTCCTAGCTGTTGGCTGCGTACTCGCAATAAACTTTATCAATCAACTCTGTAGTCGCAGTGGGATTTTTTTAAGAGCCACACTGGAGCGCCTCAGAACGCACTTAGCAAGTCTCTGTGCACTTACTAGTCCTTGTACTCATTTACACATCCGCATACACCTCCTCCTGCACAAGTAGCACAATGTCTCATAATTAGATGAAGCCCACATTATTTCTGTTTTAATACACAAACTTAGCAAATATCCTTTCCACCAGATGGATTTAACACTGACTTTACACGCGGTATAATAATATCAATATGTTTGGCTTCTTCGACTGTAAAAACCGACATATACTCACAGGATAGACAAAGTGACTCCACGTTTCCATGTACACATTAAACGTGTAACACCATGCCTAATGTAAGAAGCACCGAACAAGCTGATACATCCAAAATCTCAACACATAGCGATAACACAAAGAGATATCCTGTTCCGGTTTATCGCCTCGGAATCACTACACTAGCTCCAACGACTCGTACTCGTCATAAAGAATCAGCCTCAGCAGCGCTTCCTCCGATATCAGACACTCTGCCAATGAGTTCAGCAGCGATGAGTCAGCGTAGTATTCAGTCAAATGCATACATTTTATCCAGTATAAACTCAGAGCGACAAAATGATTCGCTAATACTGAGAGGGAAAAGAGGAAGTACGCACAGGTATTTACAAAGTAATGATACACCAGTCGCAAACAATGGTAAGTTTGCTCACGTATTCGATTCGCGAACTCTGTGGGCTAATAAGTGCGTCTTATGAGTAGATTCGATCGTCATACACAAACGCGAACCCGAATCGATGAATCGCTCGACAATTGTCTATATATTTGTGGCTATCTTTTCAATTGGAATTCTAATTGGTTTGATATCGAAACTGGTGTCTCGCTGGAAAAACTCAAAAAGAAACAAAGACTTTCCGTACCTTACTCCAACCGACACAACCGCAACGCACCCACCAGAGGCACCAGAGGTATACCCAACCACACACAGTACTTATATCGAGCCAACACAAACCTTAATGTCAACCAAATGCTCTTGGAAAAAGTCTTGGGCATTTTCATCCGATGCAAGCAGAGTACAGGCAAGTGGGAGAAGACCGGCAAGTCGAAGCATCGATCCCAACCTCTCCGATCATTCCACATCGAGCTCACCCATCCAAATGCCCAAGCAAACGCAAGAGGCGTTACCAAGCCATCACAATTATCATCAACACTTGGTAGAGCGCAAAGGAACAGACGTGTGGACCAGTGCGTTAGAGCCGAAATCGGATGATGAGGAGGAAGATGGTATCAATGAGACTTATGTCAGTGCTCGGGATAGTTTCATGGTCGATGAGATGTCAATGTACGACCCTTCTAGTCCGTTAGACAGCACAATTGTCAAGACTCCCACTAGTTTCTATTCCTCACATTCGAGCTGAGGGTCTTTGCAAACCCTAAACCCTAATCCCAACACACCACGTATTAGAGCAGATAGAGAATAGCGACATACAGGGTTTGAAGTACTTGGTACCATTCATAAACCCTGAATAATGCAAACAGATTTTTTTGAGCATAATAAGGAAACCTTGGTGATTTTTGAGGGAATTGCTATACAATGCACTCAACAGGGCAGAGGAATCCCTCAGCATTGTCACCATTGTGTAGCCTCACCATCCAGTTGTGGGCTTTCTATATCAATTCAAAATTGAGTCCTTCATTCGAGTTGTAGCAGCGGGTACGGTCATCTTTATTAATTGAACCGTTATCCAACCCACCCATCTATATGTTTGCGTAATGAGTGGCGTCATAACCCCTCAGAATTTCATCCGTGATGGACTCTTCCACTTGTTCCGATATAATTCGACATAAAATTGCGTCCCCGTTGATGTTTGCGACCGTAGCGATACGATCAATGAGAACGTCCACCACTGCAAGGAATAAGTAGATATCGGGCATGTCGTGATCTGGTATCGTAATCTTCCAAATGGAGAGAAGCATAACCAAACTACCGCCAGGAATTGGTGAGGCTCCGATTGCACCCAGTACACAAGCAAGGATGAGAATCAACACACGACGAATCTCTAGATCTGATGACAATCCGCTGAGATCCACCATGAAATACATCATTAGAGGGAGATATATTGCGGTTCCATTCTTGTGCAAAGCGGTAGAACACGCCATAATGAAATCCACAATAGGCTCGGCTACTTGTCTCGAACTCTTGATACATTGAGTGCACACAGGAAGGGATGCTCCCGACGATGCAGAACCAAAGCTGTAGATGAACGCTGGGAATAAGTAGTGGATGTAGGAAAATGGCTTCCCGTTGGTGAAAAGTAGGAGAAATAGTGGAAGTATGATAAACATATGCACCAAAACCCCCAATGCGAAAACTCCTGACAACGTCAACGCAGGAATAATGGCTGGGGAGATTCGAATATGCTCTTTCAAATCTGAACCAAAGGTATCGGTGAGAAGTGCAAATACAGCCAAAGGCGCCATTCGTATAATCAAATTGTTCATTGTAATCAAAGACCCATTCAGCTCGCGTAGAAATTCTAAGAGAGGATTGAATTGTACAGGACCATGAAAGCTCCGAGCTACAGTGATACCACAAGCGACCGCAAACGTCACAATGCTCAAAAGGGAATTGTCGACCAACGCGCCGATAATATTGGAAGGAACAAACTTTCCGAGCAACTCGATTAAGCTTGTTGTAGTGGAACCAATGGCCACAAATGAATCAGCGTCTCTTTCCAAAGCTCGATTGATATCGTCCACACCAAAAGTTGACCGAGAATCCACACTTGACGCTGTGCACGCCACCATTCCATTGGTAAAAGCCTCCAGATATTTCCCATTACTACATTGTATAGAAAATAGAGCTTCCTTATTCCTCATATGCGTCAATTCATGAAACCCCAGCACATATCGCACGAAATGAGCCAAGCCAATTCCTTCCAAAACACCAATTACCGCAAACAGAATTGTGAAAACCACCAAGCGCCATGCGACTGCTTTCGCTCGACCCAGTAACACCATATCCGACACCGATACAATCAGATTCACAAACACCAGAGGCATCACTATACACTGCGTTGCTCGGGTATACAAAGTTCCAGGGAGTTTGATCCATTTCGTGACCGATGGAGGAACATTGAGGTAATACATGCATATTCCCACGAAAAGCCCCGCCAGAATCCCCACTAGAATCCAACTCAGGCCGCTACGCGTCGTAATAAAAGGAGGCGATTGATTGAGCGGAGTGGTTCCCACAGTCTGTTGCGGCTGCTTATACATCGATATGGAGGGCATGTGCACGGAATCCGCTGATATCGACTCATCTTCTTCGTAGAACGCCATCTGACTCTGTCTTGACTCCATTTTCGACGTGGATTGACGTCGATAGCTGCTAGCGTTTACAGAAGTAAAATCGGTCCTCACGTTGTTTCTAGAGCTTGAGGACGATAGATCATCTTGGTACGAAGCAGGACTGGGTCCATCATTCCGTATTTCTACCTGTTGCGGTAGTTCTCCTTCGAATAAGATAAAGGCTTTGCGCTTTGGCTGGTCTTCCATTTCGATTCGTGACCGTACCTTGTGCTATGTACGCTTTTTTTTCACGATAGAACGCTGAAGCTATTGATGACGAAATGAGTCGACCAGAGCACATAGCACCACCAGAGGTTTGACGCCACAACACGTTATATAGCAATAACGCGACCACTTTCTGCTAGCTATTTTATAATGAGAAAGAAGCTGCTAAATACAACTCGTGTTCTCGGATCATTAAAGTACAGGCACGTCAAACGAGCGCACTTTAAAAACGCCATTCCAACCTTTTCATATAACAGGAACAGCTAGCACAACGTGCGATCGAGTTACTCAATCTCCCAGCAGAGAAAGAGTGTCTTATACTGGACGTTGGCTGTGGAAGTGGCTTAAGTGGCGGTAATACACACAATCCGTAGAGTTTATTGCACTGATGCTCTTTGTAGTCGCATTGGAGGAAGCTGGGCACGCGTGGATCGGAATGGATATCAGTAAGAGTATGCTGGCGATCGCGGCAGAAAGAGACAGTAGTGGGGATGTATTCGAGCAAGATATTGGTGCAGGGCTTCCATTTCGTCCTGGAGTTTTTGATGGGTGCATCAGTATATCAGCGATACAATGGCTCTGCTACTCGGATAGGAAAGTGGATACACCCAGAAAGCGGCTTATGCGGTTTTTCAGCTCGCTGTACATTTGTTTAAAGCGGGGGTCACGAGCTGTGCTGCAACTGTATCCTGAGAGCTCAGAGCAGATGCAAGAGATTTCGACGTGTGCTATGCGAAGTGGGTTCTCCGGTGGTCTGGTGGTCGATTATCCCAACTCTGCCAAGGCCAAAAAATACTACTTGTGCCTCTTTGCAGGCTACGATGCAGCGCCAGCTTTGCCAACGCCCCTGACCGACCAACCAGCTGATGCTATCATGAATATGAGTAGAAAGGCTCCAGCTAGAAAAGTACGTCTCATGCGCCAAGTGCACTCATTCCTCACATCAATGCTCTAGCTACATCGAGGAAAGCGGCAAGCTATCAATGTCAAGTACGTGTTTCTTGTACCTGAAGGTTGCATTGTCTTATACCGCATGCAGAGACTGGGTTTCAGCCAAGAAGGAGCGATACAGGAAACAAGGAAAGAAGATCAAAAGCGATAGCAAGTACACGGGACGACGACGTCCGGGCAAGTTTTAATCCTTATGACCAAGCAGCTGTACAGAGCGACTCAGTCTGTCACTTCTCCATTCTCGTCAATCACTTGTGGCGCCTGTGGATGGACGTTGAGTGTTCCTACAATCACACAATCTGGGTCCACTTTGATCGACTTGGCTGTGATATTGCCAAATACAGAAGCCTTATCACGTAAAACTACTTTTTCAACTGCGATATTTCCAACAATTTTTCCACCAGTTATAAAGACTTCTTTCATACTGTCCACATCTCCTAGCAAACAGCCTTTTGTTCCAACCACTAATGAGCCCTTCGATACCAACTTGCCATCAAACTCGCCCTCAATCCGAAGCAATCGTTCAAAACTCAGCTCGCCTCTCATCTTGACAGCTGCACCGATAGTGGTCTCGGCCTCTGCATCAATGATCGGTACTTTGGCACCTCGTTGCGTAGGCACATATGTCGGTGTATGGGGCGGAGACTCATTCGTGCGTGCTGCTGCCATATTTCGATTGCGTCGGACCGGTGAAGTATGCTCAGAGAATCCTTCTTCCACCTCGGCAGAGGACTGCAATACCGTTCTCTTTGGTTTCGGAGGCGGTGCACGCGAAGAAACGCCTTCTTCCATGATGCAAAAGTCGTGTGATTTTCTATAGATTTGAGACTCTTCAGCATCCCCCATCAGGCGGTGAGCTTTGGCTGCGAGAAAGCGATTGGACCTTTCAAAACAGTAGAAACAAGTGTATTCCCGACAACGATGGGTTACAATTCACAGATTAGTTCCAAACAAGTGTTTGGAACGCGGATGCCGGCACCCGTAGTTGAGCCGTTTTACCTTGGTATTGTAGGGCGACAGTAGCTTCTTCCGTATTCGCGTTGATAATGACCAAAACAATCTTTTTGTCCGGTCTTTGGAAAGCAGTGGCACGGAGAAATGCCCATCCAGCTGTGACGCATTGTACTTGTTCTGGTACGCTTGCAAACGAGCGCATATTGCCATTGGTGAAGTACCAGCGCTGATAACTTGCGTCAGTCTCACAGTGCAACATGACTAACCTCACATCATTTTCGATGGAGCCGTGATTCAGTGAGAGACACTGATTATTCGCTTTGATGCGATCACCGTCAAACGTCCATGGATTTTTGGTCTCCTTGCATGTCACCAGCTCCACCTGAAATCCTTGCTCGTTTCTGTCCAATGCCTCAATGCACTTGTCCGTGCCTGCGATGTGTAGCTTGTTCTCGGTGGTTCGCTCAACGAATTGACGAGAGCTTTCATCACAGTTGTTGAGCACCACAGAGTATCCGGGGATGAGTTGAGCTAGTCCAGGTTTCTTATATTGTGGCTGTACGATTGCTTTGATTCGGATACTTTTTGGAGGAAGGAATTGCGAGTAATGCTTGAGAGCGTAATACAGTGGCTGAATCTGATAATCGTTCTCATCTTCTAAAACAATGATAGGAGCGTCACAGAAATTACCAGCATGATTGGGACCCCCCATTTCATTCAGCATCAAATTCCAGTCGACCCAACCTTGCCAATTGTAATAAAGAACGGTGTGGATGCTGTGCGCGTATCGATGAGCGCGGTACCATGCTTCACTGCCCTGTGCAACTCCAGGACAATTGCAACTCTCACTGAACAGCAGCATACGTCCATCAGCAGCGTGGTAAGTATCGTTCAAGCGGTCCAGGTACATCGCACCATCCAACTTGGTATCTGACGTGTACCAATGTGCCGCAATCGCATTCACAAACGCTTTTGCTCCCGGGAATCGAAAGACTCTCACCACCCAATCATATAGATAATCGAGATTGTGGTCATAAATCATCAGATTCAAATCTGGGAAATTGTCCCGCATAAGCGGTCCAAGATAGTTGACAAGAAAGTCTGCTTGTGTTTCTGCCACGTAGGCGCAAGCTTCCCAAGGAGCAGCAAACAGCGGTTCATTTTGTAGCGTCATTCCCCAAAACTTGATTCCTTTGTTGGCATAAGCACGAATGTAGGCCACAAGATAATTGGCCCACGCACTTCGATAATCGGGGTTCAGACCATTCGGTATCGCTGATCCATTGAAATCCGCAATGTAGCTCCCCTGACTCAATTTCATCCATGGAGGAGGACTCCAAGGAGATGCAAACAATTGTAATGACGGATTCATGCTCAATGCATCTTTGATGAACGGAATGATCGATGTTGTATCCCGAACGACTCCAGTGTCAAAATATTTCATCTCCACATCACCAGACACATTGTTGAATGAATAGGAACTGATACTGAAATCACAGGAGCCTATAGGAACTCGATTCAAATGAAAATGAAGCCCATCTTCTCCAAAAAGCAGCTTCAAAATCTCATCTTTCTTCTCTTGAGGCAAATTTGCATACAGCACTGATGCAGCCTCTGTAAATGCTCCACCAAAGCCAAGAATCTCTTGATATTGAACCTCCGGATCCACAACGATTCGCGAGGATTGCTCCGCCTCTGAGGTATCCATTTGAGTCCATTGGATAGTTGGCATCGACTGCATCGGCTCAAGTGTGTTGTAATGAAACGAGGTCTGATACGTCAGGATCTCATCGCTTCCTGATACATCGCTGACGGATAGAGATCTCCAGGACGTTGAGGGATCAACAGAAGGTTCCCGTTCTGTCTGCAGCATATCCAGCAAACTGGCGAAAGCAGTGCACACGACCAAACCAGCGAGTATTGCATGACGTATATGTTTGTGTTGATGCGTACGGTAATCCAAGTCTTTACATGGAAGCATATCCGTGCTGTAGGGTGTTCTTCTAACGTGCGCTGCACTCGTGGCTCTTGTCATAAGGGTAGAGAGAGCGAAAGAAGAAATGGATGTGTGTGCTTTTGCCTGTCCCTTTGTCTCTGGAAAGTGACTGTACAGTAGGGAAAAGTACAAAGTTTGAAGATTTTCGAAAGTCTACAGTACCGTCATCTTATAGTAATCGTATAGCGGCGCAAGGAACGGTTGTGCGACGACTTGAACGCTCGATTATAGTCAACTCGATTGTTCCTCGCAAAATGGACGACAGGGTATCATTCGCTGTGTTTAGATGAGAGTAGAAACGTTGTCAAGCTGCTTCGCGTAGTAAGTTCGGTACTGTACTATCCGCTTAAATACGAAAGGAAGCTAGCCTCATACTCAAAGTACATTGCCGATTGCTGTACGGATTTGAGTGATAATGCGATAGTTATGTAACGTAGAGAATACCTACAGCATTGTATCATTTACGGAATAGAAGCTCGCGCATAAAGATACTGTAATTGGTGGCTACACTGATAGCAATTAACTCATCTGTATCAGAAATCGATCTTGTAATAAAACAAGTGCTGTACGTGCGACTATGGACGCGATGGTGCCTCGATGCTGCGTTTGTGGCACATCTGCTGAAGATGACTCTAATTATCTCAACATCAAGATGAAAATGCTCATTTCCAAATGCGGTCATCGCTTGTAGGCGCTATCATTTCCCGTATACCTCTTTTCTGAAATGTATCTTGCGCTGTAGTTGCGATCAATGTATCAAGCGCGAATTCCAACATCATCGTGAAATTGCCTGTCCGACATGTAGAAAGCCGGTGAAGAAATCGCAGCTACAGGACAAAACGATTGAGGAGATCAATTACACAAAAGAAGTATCCATTCGGAAAAAAGTCTTGAAAGAGTTTCGTACCAATGCAATTGACACTTTTTCTTATTGTCTGATTGATTTGCTGCACCAGTTACAATAAGACCGAAGATGATTTTTTCACGCTGGAGGAATACAATGAGTACCTGGAAACCCTTGAGAATCTCAGTTAAGTCGTAAGTGCTATGGTATGCTGAATACTTTTTCAACGGTGTTGTAGTATTTGACTTAGTGTATGGCGAAGAAGAGGAGAAGGCTCAAGCACAAAAGCAATGGAAGATGTATCGACAAGAGAATCTTGCTGTGATTGCTACCAATGACGCAAAGAAGGCAGAGGAAGAACGTCGGATCTCACATTTACTCACAGAGCAACAAAGGATCGCAGAAGAAAGAAGGCTTTTACAGCAAAAAGAAGATTCACAATTTGAGGCTGATGTCGAACGCCAAAGAGCTGAGCTGATGGAAGTTGCATTAGGTGAACGAGATGAGAATCAACTGACTCAACTACGTGCAACAACGACAGCAATTCCGATTGACCAACCGACAGTAGTAACAGCTGAGATGGAGGCAGCTATGATGGGCATACATAGCGCTATGCATGATGCAGGGCCACAGCCAGTACCTGTTCCAGGAGGAAAACGGAAGTCTTATTTTGGAGTTCATGAATCCAAGAAAATACGAAAGGAGCAACAGCGTGCAGGGGGATACATACAGGAGCTACATTATAAGAGGAACCGCGAGGAAGCGTGGACAGGGATTATGTTTCCTTTTGGAGTGCAAGAAAAGGTTGCATGAGTCTCCACCATATCCGAGTATCACGTCCGGAGCATCTTGTTCTCCCACGCAAACTCGGTCACTACAATTGGTTGCTTTGTCAAAATGTGACCGACTTGGTAGTCGGACGTTCCGGTAAAATGCTGAGCTCGTGATACCATCACTTGATCGGCTAATAATGTGTATGTTCCTTGCAACCCTTTTGCACTCTTTGAAAGCAAACATACTCAAAAAAAGCACATGAAGTTTTTTCATTCCTTTTATTCAGTTAATCTTGACCTTCAGCATTTGGAGTCTCAATCGGCGCTTTTTTCTGCTGCATAGGCTTCGCTTTCGGCAGTGGTGTTGTCGGTTTTAGTGCCTCCAACACCGTTGCATTGACCAAAGTTGTGGAATTGACTACTGTCGACATGTTCAAATCGCTCAACTGAGAGAGTATCAGGACAGCTGCTTGAGCTTTGATCTTCTTCTCATCTTCTCCACGAATTCGTACACAGACAGCGTCATACTGCGTGGTCAACGCAAGTAGATTGACTCGGTTGAGTTTCCATGGAAGATAAGCACTACAATTCGGTAGATTCATCCCTCGTAGTTCCTGAATCATGGCGGTGCATTCGTCGCTCTGGCACATGAGCGACAGTTGGTCCAAATTGGGAAGTGCTGATGCCGAGTGTATTTGATAGGAAGACAGATCGCCGCAATTGTTAAACGAAGAATCCACTTTGAGCAAATTCATAAAGAGTTTAAGATTCTGCGTGAATGGGCATCGGATTTGTGTTCTTGCCACTTTGTGTAAAATGATGATAGCGATCAAGAGCACATGCTTGGAATAAGATTTAGACATGATCAGTTGTGATCTGTATAAATATGAATTTGACGAGTACTCGTTCGACTTTCTTCTCGAACGATTCGACAAACATATTCAGTATTGTTGTATTGTCGGTACAACGGCATAAAAGATATAGTCTGTACGAGATACTACACTACCGCTTCGCCCAATTGCATAGCATTGTGATGGGAATAATGCATTGTGATAGTCACAGCTTTTTAAGGCGATTCACGCACTGACCAGACGATCACTGCTGCATAAACGAATGAACACATACAGAAAGCCTTTTTGTACGATGAAAAACTGATCCAAAGCACCACACTTGAAGCAGCCGCTGTATTTATCGATTACTGATAACTACTACGGGGCGTCTGGCCAATTCTACATGAGGTACACCGATTTCTCCCGACAGATAAATATAGAGTCCGGACGCTAGCGCATAAGTGGGAGGACAAAGCTGAGTGCTTCATTGCTCATTGCGATCTGCTTCGAGTGGTATTTCCATGATTTTTTCCGAGATTGAATAGTTGAATTTCGAGTTATAGTCATGCATTGTATCGGAGTCCCCATCGCGACACCAATACAACTGTCGCTCGTAATGGTACATCAAATTGGGTGTCACGTAGTGCATAGCAACGCTGTCAGGGGCACAGCACTCATTTCTGGCACGCACGCCTCCAATTGTCTCGTGGAACTTGAAAATCCAATTGTTTGGATCGTATAAATAAGAGTGATAAGCTCCATCAAGTGAGTCCACGTGCCATCGCTCACGGCCTTGATAATCGCGAGTCTCTACAGGAAAATTATCTTTCCATGCCATACAGAACGAAATGGCCACATCATCTGGAATCATTTCACTATGTTTCTGCGAGAAACAGTCATACTCTGAAAAAGAATTTACAACATTATCCAAAAACATTCGATTCAGAGCGTAGCCAGGACCTCCTCCGTTGAAAATAAGTCGCCCATACTTTCGCATAAAGTCATTCCGTAATGCTCGTTCCACAATGTAATATTGAGTAATATTGTTCTCTAGTCGAAGTCGATGACCAAGTTGCATCGGTTCTGTCTTCCATCGTGAGTAGATCTCTGGCTGACTAAGATAATTCTTTAGGTTTTCCATGATTACATACGCGTCATCGTCAGCTTTATAGAACCAGTCGTATGAGTGGCGAAAGTGAGTGTGCACATACGCTAGTGACGCTTTATGTTTACCCCAAAGATGATTGTGATCAGAATTGACATCTAATCCAATTACTTCAAAATTGAGCATTTCGGAGAGACCCGACCCAGAAACATTGCTGAAGAAAATAAGCTTATCACATCTCTGCCCCCACGTTCCCGCAACCGCTTGCGCTCTTTCTAAATGCGTGGATATGGTGTTGACGAAGCATAGAATGCGAGGATACCGCACATTTGTAAGGATGCTTTGGGGCTGTGGGACTACCTGGATGAGATCGAGCGGTGCCTTGGAATGACTATAATCAAATGCACAAACTTCATACTTGGAGATTGAAGCGTGACCTGATAATGTGGCTGTTTCATAAGCAGATAAGAAGAGAGGGAGCAATGAAAATCGCAGCATTCTTGCAAGCCTAGAAGAATGCGCCCCAATAGAGGGCCCCATGTGATAGAAGAGTTTAATTCCATAGCCATGTAAAAACTTGCGCTAATTGCGGTAAAAAGAGGTTTTTATCATCAATGAAGCTCAATTACGATATCTTGACACTTTCGTAAGCATCTGTTCCGAGTGTATCTCTTGTTCCATCACCGACTTCTTCACGGCTCTGCTGCGATTGAATGACTTGTGATTGCGCGTTTAAAAGCGGAGACGCGATTAAGTTCGATTATATCATTGCAGAATGCGCCTTGTCGCTAATCATAATTGTTGGACTCATCCGTCTAGGGTCCTCTGTATTATAATTTTCTTCTTAGATTGGTGGACTGCTGCCAACACCTGCAACCTCACGTCATAATGATATCCTAAAGAGTGCTCGAATGTGCTATAAATCCAAGCAAAGCTATAGACGAGAGAAGCACAGCGGTTCCTGGACACCTGACATCTGCACTGTCTACTTTGAAATTACAAGGAAGTAGCGTTAAGACTTGTCTCAATTTCCTGACGATGTGACGGAGTACCTTGTTGTGATCTCAACTCCATGCAGAACAAGGTGTGGCTAGAATGGCGACCCATACTTCATGTCATGTTATAAATTGCAGCATGCCATTGAGTTTATGATTTTACACATTCGGTGAAAATGGGCTCTACCTAAGTCTCTTATAGTACAATACTCTCTAAAGCTTGCTGAATTATTTCAAAGCAAATGCAGTCATTCTTCGTTTATACACGGCGTGCAATGATCACTTCAAAAGATCATCGGTGTTCTCTCAAAAGCTTACAGCATTGCTGAGAGGGCCAGCCGGAATTATCTTTGATGTGGTAGACGACTGCCTTGTAGAAAATGTCTACCATTTTGAGATCAACAATAATCCTGACGGAAAGCGAGAGATTCAAGGAGAATCGATATGGTGAAGTTCTATCAACAGAGCAATGGCTGGTTCAGCTTCTTAGTTTCATATTTGATGTCTACTGACTGAGGCAGTAGTGACCAAATACTCGCACTAAAGAATCCGGCATTGTTTGGTGATGCCTTCGAATGACCGCCCACTAGATCAGCATTAGAATCTGTCCACTAATTCTCGCCGCAACACATATGATAATCATTGAATGCGTCAGGCAGAAGCTGAAAATAAGCGCCAACGTCTGATATTCCTAGCAATAATTACCACTTTTTGCCGTGTCAGATCACTCAAACATTATCCGTTCTACCTCACGTATGTCACCTAACTGTATCGTATGCGATTCACTCTTCTGAATACTCTAAAAGCCCATGAGAGCTCTCTAGCTGATTATCACGTGTTCACAAGACGAGCTTCACGTTATAAAGGCACGCCATATGGCTGATCAGCTAAATAAAGAGCAGCGGACATCATACAGAGGTATGCCCCATTTACGCCATGTACGCATTCAAATGCAAAGAAGACTATCTTGGTATCTGTCGCTGCGAAGATGGAACGGGTCCCTTACTTGCGTAAAATATCTGTTTATACTCGAAACTCAATCTCCTGTCTGTGAAAGTACGAATGCATTTCTAAAGGAGTGATGATGTATCATTTCCTTTTGATAGTTGTATTTCTGGCTAACAATTAATTTTCACAATCGACTGATCATCCGTACCGTAATGACATTACAGAATCTACAAAATCCCAGTTCTACTCAATTCGTAAGTCCACCTGACGTCGTTCGTTGATTATGTGATAACTCTAGACTTGAAGACATCATCAGCCGCCCACCTGGATCGTCCATAGTGCATGTATGTCAACATGGACTAGTTCGACTAATTTGCATTACAGCGAAAGAATGGATGCGGGTTTCTAACGTGCGTAAAGATGTCATTTCTTCAAGTTAGTCATATCCAAGAAGGCGTAATACTATTACATCAGACCTGATTTCCTGTCAAATAAAATGAGCTGATTGCTTCTACTCTGTTTATAATGAAGATGGAACTCTGCAGTTCCCTATAAAAGAGTTGGTATTTGTATACTCAAGACGTCCTCGCAGTAATTGTCCCATCTGGTCATCGCTTTTCCTCTTTTTCGAATGCAATCATGATCAAGTCTTGGAGGTTTCCTAGGTTCACTCCGCATTTCTACGTGTCATAGACACCTGTATACTATTATCGTTCTCTTTCAAAATGGACCATCATTCCTATGAGCTACCATTAACCGATCGCAATACCATGCAACAACGTAATACTTCTGATATGACGATCCATAATGACCTTATCCCTCCGTCTGTACATTTCATGAATGATATGATGTTTAATGCATTAGCAATGCCTTCCACTGCCTCTGAAATGTATACTTCTGCGCCGCTACAATGCCAACCGATAGAGTCCGACACTACGAATCCGAATCTATCGCAACATCTACAGCCTTATACCCCAAATACAAGCACCCTTGCCAACTCGCTTCTCACAAGTGAGGATGACTCTCGACTCGTGGACGACATTATGAGTGCTTTTGATACGAGTCCCATCGTCAATGAACCGTTGTATGCAGCACCGGTCTACACGCAACCACCTCCATCGTACCTCGTTCGCCAAGCACCATCTTCGGACGCCGAACAAATCGCCATGTCACATTCACAACATAGTGTTCAGCAACTCTCTATGCAGTCTATGATGGCTCGACAAGAAATACCAGTTGTTCCACTGCAAGATCACACTGGAGCATTCATTCGGCAGATGCATAATCCGACGATGACAGACACACAACTCTCACCGATGCGAACACAATCAGGAAAGAACAAATCGCTACATGATGTAGCATCGACGTATTTAAGCACCTTGCAAGACTCACCACATTCGACTCAGACAAACTCGGCGATAATGATATCAATGAGTGAGAGCATGGCGACACATCACAGTGAAAACTCATTCTTAGCGGCAAATACGACATCAAACTCATTGATTCGGATGGATGCATGCGATTTCTCCTCAGATCACAGCAGTACTTCATTGCAACCAATGAGTTCGCATACAACGTCTTCGTATTTGCAAGGCACGTTACCTCAGGCGAGATCCTTTCATTCCAGCAGAAGTCCGAGCGATGAAGAGGCTCCGGATGACGAAAATGATGACTCACAAAAGAAGAAAGAACGAAGACGACAACAAGTACGATTTGCTTCCCGTCGTCGGCGAAAAAAACAAAAGGACGAGGAGAGTTCCCTTCGGGTACGCATTGAGGAATTGAAAGAACAAATCCGGATTATTGGAGGCGATTTATCGGAACAATGCTCACAAATGGCTAGTATGAATGAGGAAGCACTCAAAGATGCGCACGATAAACAATTGGTAACGGTGCAGAATCTTCGGAAAGATAACGAGAAATTGAAGGAACAACTTGTGCAACATGAGAACTTTGCAAGGATGATTCAGCATGGTTTGAATTCCCTTCCCAGTGATTGTCGGGATGACGATCAGCGGAAGAAAAATATAGGATCTTCCCGTTGGTCTGGAGATCACTCAATAGGTAATCCACTAGGGGGTCCAACACTTGTTGTGGACCTCAATATATGTCATGAAGCTGTTCGAGAAGCGTATGACGAGATGAAGCGATTTGGCCCTTCTGTGAATGCGAAAACAAGTGTCTGTTATGCGATTGGATGGAAGGCAGAAATCTGGGCCTCTGGAACAAGTTTGAATTTTCGTGCGGTACGATCGATCACAAACAAAAATATCAGCGACGTCGCACGAGAGTCTTGGAAAATCATGACCTCACCGGAAAAATCCAAACGAATATACCCGGATGTGAAGCAATTTCGGGTACGTTGCAAAGCTACAAGTCGTATGAGAATCCTCACCCTGACGATATACGTGTATGAACAGGTATTACAGAAAGTCACCGACGATATTGTCATTGTACACCGCATCGCCTCGGTAGGATCGGACATGATCGACCGAGAATTCATCTCTGTCGCTTTTCAGTTCCGTGATGGAAACGAATATTATATTGGCATCAAATCCATCGAAGTGCAAGCACCATCTAGCGAGAATTGTATTCGTGGTGAAGAGTGTCAAGGATGGAAGTTTACTGGGTCAAAAGACAACTCCACACAATGGAAAGCACATTTCTTAGGCTATTACGACGTGAAGGGTGAAGAAGACGATAAAATACTGAATCAGGTCGCTAACGAAACCATGTTTGGCATGTTGCGCTGGGAAAGTGAGGCCATGGAACCACTGAGCGTCTAATTCGAATCGCAGTTTTTTATTATTAACAGTAAATGTAACAATCCAAACGATTGCGTCTTGTAAGCCGTTGTGCCACATCGCAGATACATCAATTGCTGTATTCGCACAATGCGATCCTCAATTCCGCAGTCGCCTTCAAATCCACTGAAAAGCGCTAAACGAACGGTAAGCGCTCGTGGCATGAATGACACACGCACACTGCTCCTATCATCGATGTAGGCAGCGCGAAAAGCCGTAGATGAGTATATTCGAGACAATATGGTCGTTGGAATTGGTAGTGGTTCCACGATTATCTATGCGATCGAAAGGCTCAGCGAATTAGTTCGCGATGGGAATCTTACGCACATTGACTGTATACCAACCTCCTTCCAAGCCAAACAGGTTCACAGCGTACCACATATCGTATTTATTGTATGTCAATGATGCTGCTTAGCTCCTGCAAGAGTATAAGCTTTCTATCACAAGTTTGGATGAACACCCGGTGATCGATGTCGCGATTGATGGGGCAGATGAAGTAGATAGTGCTTTGAATTGCATCAAAGGAGGCGGAGGATGCCAATTGCAGGAGAAAATCGTCGCGTATAACTCCAAAGTCTTTATTATTGTTGCGGACTCGAGAAAAAAGTCTACTCAACTCGGCGAAAAATGGACTCAGGGAGTGCCTATCGAGGTTCTTCCAGTGGCATATGTACCCATCATGAAGCTTATTGAGCAGCGTCTGGAAGGCGAATCAGTTTTGCGGATGGCACAAAGTAAAGTCGGCCCGGTAGTCACAGATAATGGCAACTTTATTCTGGATACTGATGTAAGAGTTGTATCCATTTCCTGCCATTTCACTCTGCTTATCACAAGTGTATGATAGTTTGGTCGCATAGGAAACCCACAAGAGCTGCATGATCATTTGGTGAAGATCCCCGGTGTTATTGGCGTTGGACTGTTTTGCGGAATGGCACAAAAAGCGTTCTTTGGGGAGCAGAATGGATCAGTCACTGTTCGGGGTCTTCATGATGAAGAGTACATTGGCTGAGCAAGATTACTCAACGGAGGTTGAACGTTTCGATTCCATACTTAAATTTTTCATCGAATATATCAACGTTGGAGCAGCTTGTCGGCCGTTCCGCGATCAAATCGTACGTCAGGCTAAGGGAGCTGGGAGCCCAGAAAGTGGTCTAAACGGACTTGGCGAAGCACGTCATAATGCCCATCAGCATCTACCGCTGTCCGAACTTGACGCGCATCCAGCGAGCCATCCGAATACTGATGCTTATAGAAACAGCTCGTACCGAACGGGCATTCTCCCCTGCCAATTTGCTTGTTAGAACGTTATTTTCTTGTCGACAGAAATCATGGCTCACCTTCCTTGATCGAAATGACGACACGGGATCGACGCCAAATTTTGCTATCAAATGGGCGTGAGATTCTCGTGGATTCGATGTCAAATTTACCAGTGTCACGTACCTTGAAAGTCTCTTGCAATGCTTGTTTTCGCTCAGGATCCGTTACCAAACGACTCGATGGTATTATATAAGCTGTCTCAACTCGACACACTGGGCACTTCCGGATGTTTTGCTTTGATTGATCACTATGCCCTCGCCAATTGCGTATGCAGCTCAAACAGAATGCATGATCACATCCAGACAACAAACCAAATCGTTCGTGCTTTGCCAGTACTTGCTCATAGCAAATATTGCACTCTATCTCCGCTGAAGCCTTGACCTCTTCTTCTACAAGCTGACGACCGATGTCGGACTCGTCAGGCACTTGCAGAGAGTGAGAAAAGATGCATTTGTTTCCGTATTTGCACACTCCCTGTATGTAAAACGAACAAATCGCTCTAGACGAATATGGTCAGCTCCAAGTGCAATTGCGTGATGTTGTCTTCTGCAGATAAGCACGTACGTAATTGTGTTGTGCTCCTGGTTCGGGCTAGTAGTATCGTCTTCAGATACATGCTGCCCCGCTATTGCTCTGTAGGATGGCTTCATCTCGAGCTCGTCATATGTTATGTGGCATGGGTCACCACCGTTTGCATCCAAACTTCTTTCCAGTTCCCCAGGTGCTCCATAATAATAAAGCTCTACACCAACTCCGTTTAGCGTTGCTATAGAACAGTAATATATCAGTATCACCTTCTTCTTTCGAGATAAAGTCACTCAGTTCCGAATACGAGCGCTCATGACTCGGGCCTTCTCTCGCCTGTCTGGTCGGTATAAAGTCATTTACAGCAGTCTCATATTGTTTAGTAGTGTATTCACACTCCTCGTTGATAATTTGATCCACTTGCTTCTCTTCCTTTTGCGCTATTTCCTTCTTTGGCGCAGTATCTTTTCGTTTAAGCTTGCTTATCTCTGATTGCGAAAGTGTTTCATGAACATAAGGACATTGTGTGCCCAACGCACAGCCGCCTCCGATAGAGCCCAAGTCGAAAAACCTGCATCGAACTCGAAATGTACCTGCACTAAGCGATGCACTTCGCGATAATTTGGGGTTTCCACGCGTATTATTGGGCTGTTGGGTGCTATCATGCGAATACTTGCATCTTCTGCCTAACTTACATGCGTTTTGCAGGTAAAATTTGCATACAAGCGGACTTTTGGCAAGATCCTCGCGAGCAGCGTGATAAAACTTGCACGCAGAGCCCATTTTGCATTTTCCCAATCCATAAAACGAACATGGAATCGTAGAAGAAGAGGAAGATTGGCTTGTCATTTTCACCACGCGACAAATTGTCACGCCATCCAGCCAATCAAAACCGGATGGATAGGTCTATACGAAATCGCATTGGGTGAATCTCTCAATCGCTTTTGCGGTCGTCATTCTCATATAGCTTTTCAGATCATTCTCGCGTCACACGCTCAAATGTACGCCACGCAACCGGTAACTACGACATAACTGCATGCATACGAAGAGAACACTCGTACAAAGGGATGATTTTCTTTACATCTGATAGTTGCGTTTTAATACAAAGTGATGATTCTCTTTACATTTGGCAGTGGATTTATATTTTCTTTATATGAAAACACACATTCTTGACGATGCACTTTTCTCACCGCGCTATTCGCTTTACAAAATGACAACAAATCGACTGCATGCTACATTGTCACGTTCGTATTACTACCCTCAATTCCACAAGCGTAATCTTGTCACATCGTTTCGGACGCGCGATTATGGAACTGCATAGTGACCAATAGAATACGAGTGTCAGATTGTATGTTGATTGATCGTGATGACGATACGACAATTGTGAGACTACAGAATGAGGTGCATTCTGACTTTTACTCGCTCTCATTCACTTTGTTTTATCAACCGCCATGGATGAGAACATGCCTCTAATCATCGTTGAGAACAGCAGTCCGTCAGTCCAAACGCACCCCATCACACCATCTCCAACACCAGACATCGATACCGAACAGGGAAGCACAAGAGATGACCGCTCGGGTACAAATACCCGACCTCATGTGGAGAATTATGAGAATATTTCACACGCTATGATTGTCCTCTCGACGGTGGTGGCGATTCCTCAGATTGTAGTTGCTGCGGTGGCTCTGGCTTGTAAATGGCAAACTTACGAAATCTCTTCCAGTTTATGTTTCCGGATCCAGCTTTGGGTCTTGGTGCATTGCATACGCGTCTCAATATCCCTGGTCTTTGAGTGGGTGATATATTGGGCTCAGAATACGCAATCTATACGATTTCGCAATTATCACGATCGACATGCAAAATTACTCAAGACCATTCGATTTACTTTATCACTGTTGGAGCTGTATTGGGCTCTGATGGGAAACGTATGGATATTTTTTAGCGCTGGGTCTACCGAATTGGATGCACATCGATGTGGGGATGGATCCACTACATTACATTCAGTTGGATTCTGGCTACTTAT
Source organism: Albugo laibachii (assembly GCA_902706625.1). NCBI lineage: Eukaryota > Oomycota > Peronosporomycetes > Albuginales > Albuginaceae > Albugo > Albugo laibachii. The sequence continues at coordinate 55,351 of CACSLJ010000003.1, read as the reverse complement.
CGTCCCATACGTTTGTGAACTAACCCCATTTCTCTACTGCTTGGTATCATACGGAATCGTGCAATTGACTGGATGGGATCTCGACGAGTACGTGGAACAGCTCACCTCAGCTAAGCTTGAGCGTGGTGCAAAACGAGAAATTATCAATCAACTTACACTGCGTATCTTTGTACCGACAAATTCGACGTACGATACGTCATGCTGTATCTGTTTATGCGACTTTGAGCTGAATGAAAAGATCCGTCTACTACCTTGCAATCATCATTTCCACAGCGGCTGTATCGATGAATGGCTCGGACTCAACGCAACTTGCCCAACGTGCCGGATATCCATCGACGAAACCAGTCTATCAAAGCAGAAGAAGACAGCATCACATCGGCAGCATGTCTGAATACACATAGATCAAACTTAGTTAAAATGAAGCATATCAGATAAATATATTCCGATCGTTTCATATTCCTCCACCCAATTGGCTGAAATTTGGCTGTTTCGGGAGGCATAAAATGTCGTTCGAATTAAATGTGTGCGGCCTTCCATCAAATTCTCTTGCGTTTTCCAATTGCGTATATGTGCAATTTGATGACTTTATGGCTTTGGTGAAACAAGCGCCTCGCGGATTCATTACCAAAGAAGACCTCAAAGCGTATGGATTGAACATTTACGTAAATCGTAAATATGTCTTTGCAGCGAAGCCCCACAAGCAGATCCAGCCCGGCCAATTAGCCGTTGGATCGATGCAGCGAATGTGCGCCGGACTTCCCTTAAATCAAGCCTGTCTTGTGTCTGTGTACGACATTTCTACAGAAAAGTGCATACTCGCCTCGATCACATTTGAAATTCAGCAGGTTTTGACCCAAGGACAATCCAATGAACCGCGTACCATTGACTGCGAGGAATTGAAAAAAGAAATGGTGTCTCAATTTACGAATCAAATCTTTGCAAATGGGCAGCTTCTGGTCGCCGGGCTAAACGGTGTGCCATTGCGACTTCAGTGTAGTGCTACTGAGCCAATTAATCTCGACTCGAAAGAGACATCTCGCACGAATTCATTCGCTCCCTCGATGGGATCGCTGATGGATGGTACGGTTATAAAGTTTACAAAAGCTAAAGAAGCTCCTATCAAGCTAACGAATCAAGGAAGTGGTGGAGTCCGAACTGTTTTCAAGCCAGATTTTGATTTCTCGAAACTTGGCATTGGTGGCCTGGATAAAGAATTCAATGACATATTTCGTCGTGCTTTTGCATCTCGTCTATTTCCCACGGATGTTATTCAAAAGCTCGGTATCAAGCATGTGCGTGGAATGCTACTGTACGGTCCCCCCGGTTGTGGAAAAACTTTGATTGCGAGAAAGATCTCACAAGCGTTGACTGCGAAAGAACCCAAAGTGGTGAACGGTCCTGAAATTTTGGATAAGTATGTCGGTGAGTCGGAACGCAAAGTTCGTGAGCTATTTTCGGAGGCAAGACAAGATCAACAAGAACTAGGAGATGAAAGTGACGTCCATATCATTATATTCGATGAAATCGATGCCATTTGCAAGCAGCGTGGGTCAAGTCAGGGAGGAACGGGTGTTGGTGACAGCGTCGTGAATCAGCTGCTGACCCAAATCGATGGTGTCGATAGTCTCAATAATGTTTTGGTGATCGGAATGACGAATCGAAAGGTAAACGAACGACAACATTATCGCTACCGATTTCCCCTTACATGTTGTTATCGTAGGATATGCTTGACGAAGCTCTGATGCGGCCAGGTCGGCTGGAGGTGCAAATTGAGATCAATTTACCGGATGCAAAAGGTCGAGCACAAATTCTCAAAATCCACACGGAACGTGCAAGAGAACAAGGAGCTTTACATCATCATGTTCTTCACGATTTGGATTCAGGTATCGATGAAACCAAGCTGGCAGAGCTAGGACCGGATTATCGAAACATGGTTCATCGTACGAAGAACTTTTCGGGAGCTGAGTTAGAAGGGTTGGTTCGGGCCGCAACCGCACATGCGCTTTCACGTGGAACGGATGGAAAAACTTTCCACGCAATGACCAACTTCAAGCCGGAAATTTGTATGGAAGACTTTGAGTTGGCATTGGAGGAAGTGAAGCCTAAATTCGGTGCACCGAGTGACCAATTATCTTTATATTACCGTAATGGATTGATTCCATACGGCCAGATGTTCATGGATGCTCGCGATGCTTTGAGTCGTGTTATCGAGCAAGTACGTTCGAACGAGAAGACCCCATTGATGTCTGTGCTTCTTCACGGACAGCGAGGAGCAGGCAAAACAGCGCTAGCGACATTTTGTGCGGTTTCAAGCGAGTTTCCTTTAATTCGTCTCATCAAAGCATCTGAGTTACTCGCCCGCGCGGAAACAGCCAAAAGCTCTCACATCTGCAATGTATTTGAAGAAGCCTATCGCTCACCTCTGAGCATTATCATTCTCGACGATATGGAGCGTCTAATGGATTACGTTGGCCTCGGTCCACGCTTTTCGAATCAAGTGCTGCAAGCATTGATGGTGATGATCCGAAATCCAGTTCCAGTCATCGGCAGAAAGCTTGCTGTGATTGGTATTACATCAGACATTGCAGCTCTTCAAGCTTTGGAGCTGTCTGATGTCTTTGACGTGACATTGGAAGTTCCACAATTGTGTGAAAAAGAAGAATTGGATGCTGTATTCTCTCACATCAAATTACCAATGGCGGATCATGATAAATCGCAAGTGCTGGAAGTCATGGCGGATCATCCGATATCGGTCAAAAAGCTTCTGATGATCGCGGAAATGGCCAAAGAAGATCTGAATCAATCAAACGAAACAACCATTTCAGCCGCTCAATTTCTGGATTGCGCCGCAAAATTCAGCACGAAATGACCGTCGCCACGTGTGCATTCTGTACCAAATATTCATGACGTGTAGGAATTGAGACAAAGTCACGCAGAAAAATTGCTTGCTTAACGAATCCTATTGTAATGCGGCCTAAATCTTCGTAAGAGCTCTAGCCGATGAATTTCCATACGCCTCCTGTGACCTCCGGCAAGAAAAGTCGATAATGGAGCAGTGTACGGCATTACAACAGATGCCATAGAGATCGGTATACCGGGAATAGATCCTCTGGCTCACCGGGCATCTATCAATACCATCGAGAAAATTGCACACGCGTCTCATAAACTGAAAATGGAAACTGTAGCACTGTATATTGAGCAGGTATCCACTCACTTTTTTTTCTTCCATTGACTGTCATTCTTCAAAATGCGACAGCGAGACTCGCTTCTCATAACGTTAATCTCATTTGTAGGATTGCTCGGATGGATTCTAGCAAAGGAAGTACCAGCGATGAAGCATTTTTCCGCACTCAGTCCACCTTTTAAATTGAAAATGGGTGAAGTGACCAATCGATTTGAGAGAGTTCCCATTCCGAAAGGCCCTATTGCGATCCATCAGTTTCAGGCCGAAGTCGTTGAGGTGATTGAAAACAATGGAAAGCAGAGGATCATCCCGGTGCCGTTATCCGACGCTTACTTACATCACTACGTCATTGGATCCCCTTATGAATTTCTTTCTAATAAAAGTGAAGGCAAGAGCTCAGAGGTATCTGCAGAGGGCTATCGATTTGGAGCTGGAACCGAATCACGTGGAACCCCTCAAAATTATCGTTTCCCATACGCTTCCGTCACCCTTCCTGACGAAGATGAGTGGATCGTGAATATCCATGTGATCAACACCCGCAATATGTCCACTTCCCGTGCTCACCGATGTCTAGAGTGTCCTTGTACATCGGAGGACTCAATACGTGATGGAAAGATCAACGGTGTGGTATTTACAAATCACACATGTAATGCCCAATTGATGGAAGAAAGGAACGCCGCATGCTCTATTGGCACGTATTCCGGTGGCTTGCGATGTTGCGAAGATGGAGAATTTTGTTTGGAAAAAGAAGAACTTTCGGAGATGGATACCGCCCACGAAAAGAGCGTCATTTATTTACGCTACACAATATTGTATGGCGAGGTTGTTCCCGAGACACGTCCGGTTCTGCGAGCAACTTGCTGTGATGCTACCGGAGATCTGGAAGTCAAAGGAAATGTCGAATACAATATTCCATTATGTGACCCTGAATTTCATCCCGGTTGTGTGCACTCATTGTCGACACGCCAACCTATTGATACTAGTCACAGCCATGAAAGGAATCAGACCAACGGAACCCGTGCAGACCGAATGATAGACATTGTGTCCATGATTGGTCATCAACATCTTGGTGGAATGGGTATGTTCGTTTATGACGATCAAACCAGTGAACTGTTGTGCAGCTCTATACCTCAATACGGCCGCGGTCACGAAGTGAACAATGAACTGGGTTACGTCGTGGCAATGTCTTCGTGCGAATTTAATCCACCTATTCGCCGCCTTGCGTCAGATATTCTACGCATCGTTGCGTTGTACAACAACACAAATGCGCATTCTGGAGCAATGAGTTTGGTATTCGTCGGAAAGAGTGAACTCCGCGAGTTTGTAGGCTTTGATAATGCAATTTCCGACACGCTGGTACCAGATGCTTCAGCGAACACGCGAAGCAATTTCGTACTCGTATTAATCTACGGAGTGGTGCCGGCGTTGCTCGCATTCTTCACCATTGGTTTCTTGTGGAAGCTGTCGGCGAGAAGAGCCTATAATCGCCTTCTTTCTCCCAGATAATGCGTAGTCTGCCGTTTTTAATCATTTGAATTTTATACTTTTGATTGCTGATATGTGTCCTGGAACGTGCTTTTAGATATTTGCTTCCTTCTGTTTGACCTATTCACTCGATTCTGTTTAAGAATTGGCGTCACGAAAAAGCAAACTTGTGCTCGTCATTGCACCTGTGCACGATGTTCGAGTTTCTATCATATGTATATATCCCAGCAATTCAACTGCTAGATAGACAGAAGAATAGTGCAAGTTGGGTTAATTACAAGCATGATCATGGATATAAATGAAAAGGTTGCGAAACATCAAGCATTTACAATGTTGAACACGGCACTTAAGAAGGGAGGATCGATTACAGACTTTTGGCAGTGGAATTGGATATTAGCAGTACACGTATGGCGTTGACCTCTGTGTGCTCAAATCTACCATCTCTTCCATGTACACTACGCAGAATTACTCTAATTCATGGAAGAAACGAATGTTGACATTTAATCGAAGGGTGAAAAGGCTTCTGGGCTTATATGTCATCAAATTCTATTGGGTTTACGCAACGTTTCATACAACTCTAATCATTCTTCACAACTGATGGGGCAACTAGAAAAATAAATATATTTGTTCCCTCACGCTTCCTCATCAAGCCACACCGTGTCGAAGCGCGACGTTTGTTCACGATGAGAGTTCGAAGATCGTCAACCTAAAACGCAAATCAAATCAAGCTAGTGCAAAAATGTTCCAAAATAGGGTAAGCGTACCACGGAAGGATTGATGTTGAAGTAATTATGTCGAATCGAATGCACATTTTGATCCATCCAAGTCGTATCAACAACATCCATATCGAGATAGTCGCAGGCATTTTGCTCGGCCGATTGATTCAATTGCTGCAAGTCGAAACGATCCACATTATCGCTCCAATCCTGTAGATACAAGATATTGTTTATAGCAAGTGCTTCAACACCATTAAACTTTCCAGACTGATTCACTTGCAAAATTGCATCGAAAGTTTTTGCCTGCCACGACTCCGACGAGAAATTATTAGAAGCAGGTGTGTTCCTCTTCGGTCTAGTCGTTTCTGTTGCGGATATCCGATGCATCATATCTCCACGTTTCCCCATGGAATAATTGGGCGGTCCAAATAGAGATTCTTTCGTCAAGTTTTCGGCGTAAAAAAGAGCTCCGTCCTAAGGCAAGCTAGTGTCAATCCATGAAAACCAAAAGCTTTGGCAGTACATGCTTACCAACGCATCGGCGTAAAGTGTGATGGTTTCGCAAAAAGACCGCGACAGATCGTACGTACCACCGGGTTTGACGAACTCGTTGCGTTCATAATCCGGGTTTACAAATGTCAGTGTCGATAGTTTGGCTTTCATGAATTTGGCAGCACAGACCGGATCTTCAAGGCGCAATTCACTTTGAGTCTTACAGAATTATTGTCAGCATAAGAACCATCGGCCACAAGTGATCACTCACGTAAAATATGTCTTCAAGAAGCCCTTTTGCAAGGCAAATGAAGTATACTCGAGCACCCATTGAATGACCAAGTATGTTGATTTTCGTATATCCAGCAGATACAAGACTACGCAAGAAATCCTGAAAGTCGTAAGCTGTGCGATCGCTTTCAGTTCCAATATTTTTTGCTAAGCAGCACATCCAAATCAGCTCGAGTCGAAAAAGTCTCTCAGCAAAATATAAATGACCTTGAAAGTATGCAAGTACACCCCCGCTTGGCCAACTAAAGACAAACGGATGAATGTGAGTGGGGAAGCTGCCTAGTGCTAGCAGTTGTCCAAGACGATTGATGCCATAATCGATCGAGCAATTATAGCCATGCAGTAAAATAAGAGCTTCGTTTCCAGATTCGATGCGCGTGGCGCGACTTTCCCTATTACTTTCGTATTCACTAGAATATGGCTGCGCTATCAGCCGTGGTATGGAATTTTCATGATGAAACTGCAAAAACTTCTTGATGCGTTCAGGCTTTGCCGAGATGTTATTTTCCAGCCGAGTTACTGGAGTTGAGTCTTCCACTCGATCTTGAAAAACGACACAATCTACAGCCGTCCTCAAAACCGACAAGCATGCTGCAGCGGATTCCATTGTATCAGATGTGTTGTAGGGTGTTAGATGCTTTACCTCTGGCAAAAACTTGAAGAATCCACCAGATACGGAGCATTCCACGCTAGCTACACCCCACTGAAGACTTCGCTGGCTATGTTTGGGGTAAAACTGAATTGCAGAAGTGCTACTTTCTGCTCGATTCGTGCAGTATGCTATTCTGAGATTCACAAAGCAGTATCCACTGCCGTGTTCAAAGCTTCGAAACGGACCAACTGGAACACCGTTTTGCCAATAACCGCTTAATCTTTCTCCATGATACGAAGAATCTGCCCAGTACCCGTACCCATGAGGCTCTAGCTTTGTGTTCAAGCCTCCAACATAGCTGATACTGTTACGTTTTTGGGTTAAAATCCGTGCTTTCGATTTGTATGTTATCGTGTTGCTGTAGCAAGGACTGCGCTTTACTTGCCACCAGCGGATTGCGTTAATTCTGTGGGTATGTAGCATACGTGGATAAAGCCAATGTGTGACGAAGTATACGACTAATGTGGCAATTTCCAATGCAGCAAGAACTATCAGAATGATAAATCGTCGACTACTTTCTGTCGTATCTTTCTGACGGCTTGTCCATAGCAGTGATCTGGGGTTTCCGGAGAAAAGGAACATAAATCCACCCGCAATAATGATCCAATAAATTAGCCAGCGTATAACCAGAGCAACCTAAATCCAGCAATAGTCTATCAGGGAATGTAAACTCTATCTAGTTATCCGGCTGACTTGTTACCTTCACAATCAAAGCGACAATCGCAACTGCAAGTAGGAAGATTGCATAGCTTTCCACTTTTGCACGGTTCAATTCATTTGCAACGGTAGCTACAAAAAGAGAGGGTTTAGAAAAAAAGCCTCGATCCACACACACCGTGAATACGTACGTTCTAGTTCATCCTTTTCGAATGCAACCGTTGCGAAGACAATAATGATATAAAAGACTAGAAACCACGTCACAGCTTGCCAGAGAAAAGAGTACTTCATTGAAGACAATATTAGAGAAATTGTTCGAATATTGTTTGCTGTCCTCATACCTGCTTGTAGATTCCTCTGTACCGGCGTCGAAGACGGCGCTCGGTCATAATACGAAAAGCTCTAATGTATATTATTTGCATGTCAGCCATACAGAGAGAATGCGATGTGTTGGTTTAGATTACGTCTCATAGTTGAAATTCCGGATCACAGGAGGATGGTGCGCGATCGCTTGACGTGGTGGTGAAGATTGTGCATGATATTCCAGCTCATCACTGTCTGCCAATAAGTAAGAGCTATTTTCCAAGCTATGATATGTGGATGTACTTTCCCTCACTTCATCAGTTGCTCCCATATCAGAGCTTCTAAATTCGCAGCAACTCGGTTGATTTCTGTACTTTCGTTTCTACTGTATAGTATCACGCTAAACTGAATATATGCAGAGGCATGATATCTGTGACACATCGATCACCTGTCAACTGACTATCGAGTCTGATGTTGAGTCAGATGTTTCACAATTTACAGCGATGGAGATACCATAGAGACAATGGAGAGCTATCCGGCCATTTGTATGGAGATAGTGACTAGTTATGCGCGTCTGGTCACTTTTAAAGTCACCAATCGGGGACAATGACCGGCAAAGCGGCACAAAATGTCGAGGTGGATTACTTCTATTTGGACAATCGTAGAAAGAAGCATATCGATGTATGTATGCTTGACTACGATTACATCAGTAAATGCATGGACTTGGACGAATTGAAAGGGATACTATCGATGCTCAAGAGCGGAAAGGAAGGCCGCTATCCACATTTAGAAGAGTTTACGGAGACGAAGATTCTGTCTGTCTTACCTGTGGACGAGCGTAATAGGATTATCCAGATGAAATGTGAGCCATCAGAGTTACAAGTTCAGGAAGAAGTCGACGGCTTAACATCTTGGGTTGAAAAGATGCATACAAAATGCAAGCTGCTGGATGCGAAGAAACCCTCAAACCTTCGACCTCGTTATGTACCACCTGTGCGTAACTCTGAGCCGAAAGTTGAATTTCCACAAGACCATACAAATCTCCGAGACGAAAGAAGCACGACTGGAAGGGCGCACGAACGGGCCATCCATGCATCTGACTTCCGCTCGTGGCAATGTTATGATGTTGAGGAAGCTCTCAAAGAAATTGATGAAGATGACTTGTATCGGAAAGATCGAGCAGAAAAAAAACAAGAAGTTTTACGGCAGAGAGAGGAAGATCGAAAGAAACAATTGGCTTCACTACCCGCCTATATAAAGATCCGTGATTTGACTGTCGAAGAGAGGAAAATCTATGCAGATGAAGAAAAGCAAAAGGGAAATGAATACTACAAAGTCGGAGAAATGGAAAATTCACTCCTATACTATAATCGTAGTCTAACATTCGATAGCTCTAGCGCGATTGTCCATGCGAATCGAGCGATGGTCCATCTAAGATTGAAAAGATTCGCTAGTGCAGAAGATGATTGCTCGTGTGCAATCAATTTGGATCCTGCGTATGTCAAAGGATGGATGCGACGCGGGATAGCCAGATTCCAAAGAGGAAAATATATCGGTGCAATAGATGACTTTGCTGAAGCACTTCGTTTAGACCCAAGCAACAAAGGGGTCGAGAAATTATTAGCAAAAACACAAGCAAAGTTAAGAGAGGTTGGTGGTTCGGCTGACGAGAAACGCAACTGTCCAAACTCGGAAGGTTGCCTGATGAAGGAAGAAACCAAGCGGATGGACCACCCGGATATCGATTCTGGCGAAAATAAAGCTACAAAATTCAAAAGGTTTGAGATTTTGGATGAATAGTATCATCCGTTTAGCATTATCGATAAAAACCCGTCTAAGAGATTCCATCGTCTATGAAGTGATTTTGGTCTTGCTATTTGATACACTGATGTGACTCAGACTCGACAGTGTTGTCTATGTGCCCTCGTATCTCTGACTACATTTCTCAAGTCAGGTTCCGTAGTTGGATACATGCCGAAATTCGTCCTCCTTGGAGGACACTTGACTCGATTGTATATGTGGTTCGAAATTAGGCTGATTTGTGCGACTGGAACACTTATATTGCTTCCCCGCGTGTCTATACACTCCAGGTTTTGTTGTCTCTGCGGCAGAGTCATGAAGCAGGGAATCTGGGATAACAATGGCACCATCGACATACGGGGTAATTGGAGATAAAGTAGGGGTCTTGGAGATAACGGAAACTGGTTTCAGAATGACCATTGCGTTCTTTTTATTATGTTTTGGTCGGGGAACGAGCGATTTCGAAACGTTCGCAATTCGTTGTTCGATACTTTCTGATGCATTCCTGTCTCCCGGTGGTCGAGGTATTATTGACATCATACCTTGCTGCTTTGTTGATCCTTTGATAAGCGAAACTTTCTGGGAGAACGGAAGAAACAACTTGCGAAATCGGCGGCTAGAATCAGGCTTGGTAGACTCTTGTATGGCCAACATATGCATTTTGTTAACCTCTGTAGCACGCGGAGGTGTTGGTGTCTTGGCCTGCAATTCACCGCACAAATTGGCATTCAAGCTATCGTGGGCCTTTGGATCATCGTTTTGTATTATTGGAGGTATGACTGAATTTCGAGTAACTTTTCTACGCAGGACAAATTACTCTCCCAATACAACAACCAAACAATTGTATCGCACCTGTACATGAGGAAATACGATGATGTCAAAGAGTTATGCAATCCACGTTGAATATCCTCGTGCACTTGATCGGCATTGAGTCCCAGAGCCTTTAATTCCATAAAGACGGCCCTAACTATACTAGATTCGTTTTGACATAGTTGCTCTCGTGGTACGAAATAATGCAAGTTGGCAACCCAAGGATGTCGCAAAATCATTTCAATTGTGCATCGTCGATCTGGATCCGTTTCCAACATCAGTTTTATCAAATCCTGTACTTGCTGTAGCAAAATGAGTCAGATCAAATAGCTAGTGGCACCAAAGCCGCAAGTATCCTCACGCTAGATAGAAATGAAGGTAGCTGGTACTCTGCACTCAGGATTTTTTTGTATAGCATCGCAGTGTTACTATCCTCAAATGGTAGAAAGCCGCACACCATTGCAAATAGTATAACACCCGTACTCCAAATATCAGCTCTAGGTCCAACGTACTGCGATGTATTAGTATCGATCAATTGAGCGGAATAACAAAATGATGACAGACATCTCACCGATTTTCCCTTGATCATCTCGGGCGCAGCATAACAGGGCGACCCACATGCAGTTTTGAGTAGCCGGCCATCTTCGTGCGTGTTGCTCAGTCCAAAATCAACAATCTTGAGTATATAACCTGTTGTACTCGCCGTACAAGTTTGTAGAAGAATATTCTCTGGTTTCAGGTCGCGATGGGTAACGTCGTTACCGTGTATATGAGCAATACCATGAAGCAGCTGCTGGAATAGGCAGACTGCAAGTGGTTCTGGAAGTCGTTGGTGTGCTACTATGAAGTCAAACATCTCTCCGTTATCGGCGTATTCCATGATCAAAAATACCTTGGCTGAAGTATCAATAACCTCGTAAAGCTGGATGACATTCATGTGACGATTTCGTTTAAGAATTCGTATTTCTCGAGAAACCCGTTCTACGTCTGCTACTTCCACGATACGGTTCTTCTCCAGAATTTTGATGGCGACTTTTTCACCTGTGGGTATATGTCTCCCGATACAAACTTTGCCGAAAGTTCCTTTTCCAATTGTTTTGCCAAGCACGTACTCGCCGATCGCTTTTTGGGCAGTACGACCTACCGCATTTGACCCACAGTGTGTAGTGATTGATGAAAAGGTAGGATTCAGGCTCGCAACTGGATATTTTTGTGCAGCAGAAACTGTTCGAAAGCGCTCAATCATGCTAGAAGGAGCCGAGCTTATCGTGCTTACGTCGGTGCATCGTCCAGATGAAAAGGGAGCAGCTGACGGAGACTGTGTTTTGATTGCATTCGATGGCATGAGATTTAGCATTTGCGCTGTTAGTGTACGATAAGGCACAATACCTTCTGGGATAATTATATCATTAGATTAGTATAGCTACAGAAGGTCGTTTGGAAAAATCACGTGAGGGTGCACAGTGATAGTAATTGCTCTCAACAATCAATTGTTGAGCGATTGAATTCCGTCTTTTGTAAGCATAGCGCTATTGTTGGTGTGAAATGAATTTCCTTCTGTTCGCTTTTTCTTTGATTTTGCTTCTTCTACCAAAATTTCCTTCAGTTCTGCAAACTTTCGATGTTTCTCTTGTGTGAGCTTTTCTAATTGATCTTTGAGAAACTAGAAGATATGTTAGAGCTAATCATTCGGAGTTGGGATGGTGAGCTTGTTTACCGCGAGACGTTCCTGTAATTTGTCATTCTCATTATCGTACAGCTTCACTTCGGTGTGATCTGCGATGTTCCTAAAATTTTCCACCTTGATTTCCATGTTCTCTTTCATATAAGTCTTGGTGCACTGGTCACTTGATAGTGACAGCTCAGCTCCCGATTTTGTATGACGCATTATGAGTAATTTACGCCAATTCGTTTCTTTACGACGGCGGCGAGCCATTATACGCCTAATTAGTACTGATCTGGACCTCTCACTAGGACATAATCGAATCTGGAAACTATGCGGATGCATTGCGATGATATCAGTTGCGCTGCCGCGAGATCCATCATCATGTCGGGCATATGGTCGGCCGCTCATTTCAGCTTGCTGACTGGTTGCGTCGTAAGTTCGGCTGAGTACGGTGCAAACGTTTCGTTTTCCGGTTCTTGTACTTCTTCGCGAGAAATTAGAGTAGAAACATGAAGGTTGTCGCGATCGGTAAATGTCGTTTCAGTCCAACTAATAGCGCTTCGTCACTAAGCTCTCTTCTTGTCTCGTCCCCCTACAGAGCTATTACGTCAACAGGAAAATGGAGAAGACCCTATAATTCTTTCAACTGCGTACGAAGTTTCGTCTTATGGATATTTTCAACGTCCTGGGTTCGCGATTAATTGCTCACAAGATGCATGAGACTTTATCTTTTCTATCCAAACCGCAGTATTCGTCAGATGCTCAACTTTTTCAGTCGCACATTTGTCAAACGTACCAAAGCTGGTCAGCGACAGTCCATCACGCACGAAGAATATACTTGCCATGTTTACGTCAAGGCGGATGGATTGTCCGGGATTGTTTTCACTAATCCCGAATACCCTAAACGTGTCGTATTCGCCTTGCTGAATAAGTTGACGGAAAGTTATCATGCCGAAACAAATGGAGCCTGGGTTAAACATAAAGACGATCCAAAACCTTGGCCCCCTCTCATTCAAGCCGTCGCTGACTATCAAGACCCTACTGAGGCAGATAAGATTTGCGCTATTCAGAGGGACCTGGATGAAACCACAGCCATTCTTGTAAGAAGAGGGTGATTATGTATCTGCTGATCAATGTCCTGATTACCATTTATGTGCTTTTTTAGTCCAAAACTATTGACAATGTACTAGAACGCGGTGAAAAACTTGATGACCTCGTCAATAAATCGCAGGATCTCAGTAATCAGTCCAAAGTGTTTTACAAGCAAGCGAAAAAAACCAACGCGTGCTGTGTCGTCATGTAGTCGACAAATTGATTGACTTTGCATCAAAGAAAGCAAGTCTTTCCTCAAGCATACGCCTTTTATATTGATTTCATAGTACATTTGTGTGGTTGCCTTACTCTTGGATCATCATGGCTACGATGTTATTCCTTTACTTCGTGACCGCTCACATTCTTATGATGCAATCGCATCCCTTACGATCCCCACAGAATCTTAGCGTGGGGCTTGCAAAACGCCTCGTAGCAAATTTGTTTTCAATCATTTGAAGCCGCCAAAGTACGCTATTCCCGAGCATTCATTACCTGCTCAATCACACGATGGTTGATCGCGCCAGTTATGGAAACTTCAGGTATGAAAGGTAGGCCTTGTACAATGACGCACTACCTCTCCAGTATTTGAATTTGACAACCGCTGGGTTGATTAACGCTATCTGAAACTTTGATACCCCAATCCGATCAAGTAATGTAAATAAAAATGATATCTGACCCTTTCGTCTTTCGCAGTCATTCGTTGCGTTCCTGATCTCTTCCAGAGTTGTACATTTAAGCAGATCGGTATCTGGGTAACTTAAGTTAAGACACTTCTGTCATGAACAACGCTAACAACGCTGCTTAGATGTTTTGCTGCTTTAACGAGAGTGAAACATATGTAAATTTATCTGGCCTTCCGTACATCGTGTAATAAAATCCCTTGTTTTGTACAAACAGTGCTAATGCTACAGTGAAACCTTGTTGAGAGTGAATTGATACCGATTATGTACTTCGACCGGGAACATGGTCCACAGCGAACGCCAACATTCTGTATTGGTTAACTACAATATGAATAGCAAACTCAATGAGATCAGAGACTTAAGTCAAGAACACTGTGTATGGAAAGATCAGAATGCTCATTGTAAATAGATTTTGAAACCCGGCAATTGTGAGCAAAGAAAGATTGTCTTGTGCTCATTGTGTCACATGACCATACATTGAAAAGATTTAAAAATCAAATGCTTCAGTAGCCTCCCTACCTTCAGGAGCATTCAATTTTTCCAACAGCAAAAACCTTTTAGCTTCATGTATTTTGATTCTTGCGAGCGACGAACGCAGTGGACCTCTCGAAATCGTGCAAGTCTCACCAAGCTGCGCTGATACAAGTCTTCGTAACAGGTCTGATTTACGGTTTATCTCACGTTGAATGCACTAATGGATTGCGCGGTGACGTTACTTAAACCGGAATGGATTCCGCTAGCTGGACTCTACTCGAGACGACGAACATACCGGTTGACTCGTCGTATGATGGCTTCCTTTTTTCGCTTTTCTAGTGCATCAATCTCATATTGTAATGCACATATCTGAGCCAGCACTTCTTCTTCTTGAACATGTTTTCGTTTACGATAGTTGGCTTGATTGACTCGGTATTGCTCCTTCCGACGAGCTCGTTTCTCTAGTGTTAACCCATCTCCGATCGAAATCGAGGAATCAGAGTCTACCCCGTATAAAGTAATAGATGTGTACTCAACACCTTCACCACTGTCTGACCTAGAAAGCTGTTGGTAGTAGGTTTCTTGGAGCCTCTTCAGTGCACAAGGCGGTCTGGACGGAATTTTTCTTGTGTCACGTAACGCAGACGATCGCGCATAGTGGTCATAGCGGTTAAATTTGTCTATATTCGGTGCTGCGTGTTGGTCTGGGCGTGTGTGTCGCGCACCGGTGAATTCAAGATCCATTAGACGAGGCAGCCTCCCTGCTCCCAGTCTGTCCAATCCTGCACCAAAACCACTTTGCGAGGTCGTGTCCATCTGTGTATTTTACAGTCGATGTCGAGGTCGACAGACTGACCACTCGTTTGTGAGTGTACTATAATATGTTCATTCATTTTTTTACATCATGAAAAATGAGGGCAGAACATCCTCTTCCGAGAAAAGGTGGATACTACTGTCTCGCTAAACTGTAATTACAAACTCTGTGTGGCTTTAGTACAGTATGCCGGGCTTCAACATAGTGATGAGCTCCCGGCTAAATACCATACTTTCACAAACGATCTCAAAGGTTGGGCAATGCAAGGTTTTTACCCCACTGAATTTATCGAGAATATTTTGCTCAAGTCACGGACCGGATACCACCAATCATCTCGTTCGAAAGAATCAATACTGGAGATGATATTAAGCTGCTGTATTTATGACGAAGCATAAGATGAATTGGCAATTCGCCAAAATGTTTCCATCCACCGAATTTGGGCATCCTAACGACATTAGTCTTTCAGAAGCCTGTAATTCACAGAATACGGAAATTGATATAGCTACTGACGACATCCAATTACCGCCTCTCGAATGTGCAGTCGATGAAAGCATTCACAATGCTATGCACCAATGGAATGAATATAAATCAGCGCAAATGGAAGATTCGTTGAGTTACATGGAACGTATCAAGCTTTATCGCTCAATTGCTCGCTGTGTCTTTTATAAGGATATGAATCCATCATCAGAAGACGAAGAAAAACCCAAAGCATCACCATCCCGACTTACAGTTGATTGCGAGAACCCGATTGAAGGCGTGAAAACCAGCGATGTACAAATAAAAATGAGAAAAAAGTCTTTCAGGCGAAACGTAAGAAAAATGGAAAGGTATCAACGAATTTTTGGCAGCTTGACTGATATTCGTCGACTGCGAGCAGAACGCTGCCCAAGTTCACGCTTGCAAGCTTTTCTACAAGCATATCCACCCAAGTATCGTGTGCTTCAGCAAAAACGCTCAAGTGCAAACACCGCCACAGCAGAAACCTTCTTCTTTGCTCGACCTGACGAACCTATAAAACTGGGATCCGCCGAACACACCTCACAAGCTACTCCTGTTGCTACATATGCGAGAAGACTTCATGCAAATCGTATGTCAGAAATCAGGCAAGAAAATCGGACAGAAAACGGGGAAATGATTGTTTGGATGGATGTGCTCCATCCATCAAAGGAGCCTAATAAAACGCAATCGTTTCTGGTATTGGGCTCACAAAAACTCACAAGTTTGATCGATCAAATCTCTTGCTCCATGGATCAACGGTTCACAAAGCATAAAATCACTTCGAAGATGCTCTATTTCGGTGGATCATTTTATGTGGACTGCCGTTCTCATTCAACAACCAATCATGTAGACTATTCTTTACCTATACGAAAATGGATTGCTAGTCGCACTTCACGCAAAAATCGCTTCGGTCCTCCTGATGGGGAAGTTGACAATGCACCAAGATCGATGGAACAAACACGATTCGATGAGCTTTCATTGCATCAAAACTTGGAGGGAGTGTTTATACACCAAGGAGAATGTGAGCATTTTGTCTTGTTGCGTAATGTGCGAATGCTTCATGAATACGACACCAACGCATCGGCCTCATTTCCCATGCGGCTTCGTAATCACTTGCCAAAGCCGCTTCGTAATTGCCTGATTTGCAAACAATTCGCCGCCAAATTTGTTTGCTATGAAGACCGATTGGCTACCTCAGAACCAATGTTCTTCTGTGATCGTTGCTATAAATCAGCGCATTGTGATCCGGACACGGGAGATCTTCTCTACAATGACTTTGAGTCTTTTCCGTTCATCCAGGAATAGACAGATAACGCAAGTTTGGTCCCTAGTGGTGAAGTATTTGCAGCGCAAAAGGTAGCAACCGACCGGCATCTCCCACTCCAACATTTTCAGCAAATTGTGCAAGCTTGGATGAGAACTACAGCATACAAGAAGCAGCCCTTAGTAGAATCAAGTATGTCCGCCCTAGCGAGCAAACAGTTGACTGCAACACACTTTCTAGACAACTGGGCTCGTGCTTCCTGGAGCGGTCCAATATCAGCGATCGAAACTTTCACCAGATCTCCTTCGCTGGTCAAAGAATTGTGTAGCACCGCGTAATTTGTAATGCATCTGATACATTTGATTTAGGCTATCTGTAGAAGAAAAAAGATGTACTGCAATCTCTACAATGGCGTTCTGAAGACCTGATGCCACTATCCACACATCATCATCGACAATCATGGTGGACGAGTCATTGAGCAAGGTTATTGATGTATACGCTTTTTTTAGATGCTTTATTGGTCCTATCGTCATCCATCGCATTGTCGGCCTACAGCAGATTCGTCGTAGTGATAAAACACGTAACCAAGGAAAGGGTGGAATGTCCTACCACGTCCATTGCAAATGTCTCTTCCCCACTGGCAAATTCGCATCCTGGGGAACCAAAATCAGATCTACTTGTATCCTGGCCAGCATGATATAAGAAGAGTGTCGATTGGATGAAGTGGTGCATCAATGACCTCTTGGAACCGTACTTGAATGCCACGAACGCGTAGGTAAGGGAATTGCAGGCGCCACATTGAGAAGTCTGCTGGGCGCTCGTAACGACTCGAGTCATCCCAGTATTGTGATGCCGGCTGCCTATGAAACGTGTTAATACCTAGTTGGTCACTCACTAAGGGAGAGGACCTTTTTTTCTCCGAGCACTTGGCGCAATCACTGCTTGGCTCTTCACCGTGAAGCTACACGATTGGAAATGATCATTACGAAATTTCTAGCGGACGAATTGCAAAATATCTTGTGGAATGGTTGCTTCTTACTTTCTCATCGGTTTTTTGGATAGCACGAAGTACGTTTTTACCCACACGTAACTCGAAAATCTCGAACATATCTAATGCTTCGGTGTCCTCACATTCTTCCTCGTTGTCGCCTGAATTGTATTCTTCGATTCTGTATCGCTCCAGCTTGTTACAATCAATACTTTGATAGGAACGTTCCGAATCGCAACTCATCTGCGACCCGAGCAGTCAATGTTATTATATATGAGGACAATGCGCATGCATACAAGTCTCGATTTGTGACGGTTAGGATCGCCCATTCAGGCAGGGATTATATTACTATTTCTTACGAGCATTGTTTCTGAGACATTTCATCACCTGTATAAATTGGTAACGTCATCATCTACCACTTAGCCGGACAGAAATTGAAATCCCCTGAACCATGGGAGTCGTTGGATTACATCGCTATTGCTATGGTCAGAAAAGCAAGACGTCCATTTCACAGGACAACTTAAAAGGCATAACATTAGCCGTTGATTTTTCAGGATTCGTCTATTATGCTTGTAGTCAAGTTCTGGACTCCGTCGAGAAGATTGCACGGAATCAATATGCTCGTCTTGATAGCGCATTCGGCTCCGATTGTATTGGTCAGAAACAGTGGGTGGACCTATTTGTATGCAATTGGCTTCTCTCTGGAGGATGCGATCTACGTTTTTCCAACTTTGTCACATCTTGGCTTGACAACTTCAAAGCTGCAAATGTCAATCTTCATTTCTTTGCTGATCCTCCCAAATGTTTCGGTGGGACCACTGCACAGCGTCGTAAACGTTACTGTTTATTGCGGAGAGATTTTGAAAAAATCAAAGCCGTTGTGCGACTGAACGAGCAAATGGTCTCAATATACGGGATTAAAGGACAAAGCACGTCGAGTTCGGTTCAAGCCAATAAGCTTAACACGGAAGAGCTACGCTGGGTTATAAGCAGACTCAATGGCTCTTTCGTCTTTGCCGACAGGTTGCTTCGGCAAATATTGCATGAGCGACATATCCAAATTGAGACAAGTGCTTCCGAAGCGGATATGGCATTGGCACAATGTGTACAAAGGAAGAGGGCTTTTGCAGTGCTATCTCATGACTCCGACTTTTTCATTATGCGCTCTACTCGCTATATTCCGTTCGAGCAAATTCGGTTTTGGCCAGCCCAAGGGGAGAAAAGCGCGAGAATATCAGCTCGTGTTTTCGATTCAAGTCTCGTTGCTTCAAGTCTCGAAATCGACATGGAAAACCTCGTCGATGTTGCATTGTTATGTAGCAATGATTTCACCGAAGCACTCGATCGAGATTTTGACATGAAAACTCATCTGGACTTGTCGTCTTGGGCTAAAATGACCATTGATTTAGATGAGCGATCATTTTTAAATCCCGTTCAGGCCGCAGATTGGGTCAAGCAAATGGGAAGTGTTCTAGATTTCCTGATGGCAAAAGAGGTTGACAAAACTCACCCAACCATAGTTGGCGAAATGTACCAATTTTATACGTTTTACGGGTTTCAAGATCATTTTATCAGCAAGTACAAATCTAAAAAGCTCCCGATTGGAGTTGATTTACTACACAAGAAGAAAAAACAATACATAAACTTGATTGATTTCCACGGCTACTCCAGTCAAGCAATTGAGCTTCTGGAAACATCTACCTTTAAAGGTCGGACGCAGTATGATCTAGCCGCTCACTACTATCACTTGAGGCTTTCGAAAACGATTCGATCATTCGCACGTCTCAAAAAAGTATGTGTTGCGATAAAGGATTCACTTTTGTTGGGGAGTCGGATGCTACTATATGTTGCAACTGAGCGAACGGCAGTCATCGAAGATTCTTTAGATGCCTCAAATGGATACGTAAAGAAGATACAGCTATCCTTCGAGCCTTTCGCGCAATTCGTACGAGAGACACTGCAACCGTCTACCGACTCTTGCAAAAAATTCGTTGACGAGTTGATAGACAAGTGGGTCCAGTCTCGACGATCCAAGGGTGCACGGAAAGACATAAAGAAAAGAATACAGAATGAGGTGGAGCATTTTGGTGCTTATGCAATTCGACTATCGGCGTGTGCATTTCTGTTCGCATCAAGTATGCCAACAGAAAAGATCGTTACACAAGAACTCATGGAAGCTTTTGATGATTTACAAAACAACTTGAGTAAATGGCCTCCAAATAGTCAATTTGATCTCAACTGTGTACCGTTCGCTTTGGTACTTATGTGGCGAAGAGAGAATGGAATTGTGGTGGACTTTGAACGGCACTTCAGCCTCGAAAAAGCTGATTTATGCAAAAATGAAAACATCACAAGTGTCGACCAGATGAACACACTTCTACTATCATTGGTTATTTCTTGTGCATTGCGCTATTCATCAACGAAAAAGGCGTCAGAGAAAGGCGGAGCCGTGGACGTCAGCATTCAAGAGAGATTTACAGATGGAATCCAGCACTCTATGTGGACGTATTCCAGTGAAAAAAGTTCGTCATCTGAAGATGATGATGATTTCACAAATGCAGCTGCCCGTGCGGCGTGTACGACTTTTACGGAAGCTCTGAAGCACATACGACAAGCCGAATGCATTTTCTGTAGTCGTATCAAAACATCACCGGTGCAGCTGAAACCAAATCTAAGGTACCTACCATTTTCATCGGAGATATATATGTTGGTCAACAGAGAATACCTATCAGCTAAAGAAAGACTTGCAAAAGAATCCAGCGACCCTAAATCACATTTGGAGATGATTGTCAAGAAAGTGGTTGAGCGTGTAGGAATCAATCGGAAGAATTCAGTGGAATTGAGACATGCTTTCTCTTCGTTGCATACTGCAATTAATCAGCTAAAGAAAGCTGCTCAGTATGGGGAGCACAATCCTCCAGAAAAGAGCCCGTTATTGTTTACATGTACACTGAAAAGTATTTCTACAGTCTCGGACCACTCTAGAATGGCAGCTCATGCTGAAACAAGCGAGTCGTCGGTCTCAAATGGCCCAGACAACATGAGTGAAAAGTTAAACGGTGGAAGCGCCGATGCAAGCGATAGATCTTTGAAGAAGACTTCCAAGCACACAGCACGTGAAAAAGAGCATGTATTTCTTCCCAAGGCAAGTCTCCGCAGCGGAGACCTCAACTCTTCTCGCCAGAATACCGCTCCCAGTTCTGTCGTTAAATCATCTCAACTTATCCCAGGAAGTGTCGTTAAGAGTTTGAAAGGCTGTGGAATCAGTGAAGCGAGCAAGGGCTCAGAGGAAGCCGCAAAATGGACAGACGAGCATAAAGAGCCATCTGTTGTCACAACAAAGCCGCCTCATATACGCGACCTGATGCAGACTCTTCCTGCCTTTGCCCATCGGGAGCGAATACTGCAACATATTCAAATCAATCAAGTCACGATTGTCCAAGGCGAGACAGGATGTGGAAAAAGTACATCGGTACCTCAGTTCATATTAAACAAAGCGTTGGCAGCTACGCAAGACGTGAGGATATTTGTTACCCAACCGCGACGTATTGCCGCAATCGAGTTGGCGTCCACTGTGGCAAGAATGCGTGAATCGAATGAATTTGGGGAGTCAGGCAAACTTGGTGACGTTGTTGGTTATCGTATTGGACAGCAAAGCGTGACTTCAAAGACTACGAAATTAACATACGTCACAAACGGATATATGATGGAATGCTTGATGCACAATCCTTTAGATGCTCTGTCTCGGATAACTCATCTTGTACTAGATGAGGTTCATGAGAGGACCATGGATGTGGATTTACTGCTGCTGATTTTGAAGCAGTACCTTCCAAAACTACCAAATTGCAAACTCATCCTCATGTCTGCCACAATGGACGCTACGGAGTTTGTCAAATATTTCAAGACTATCAATCCACCAGAAGTTTCTGAGGGCTCTTCCAAGAAAACAGCGAAGAAGCTGAAACCAATGAAGATCGGCGTACGACTACATGAAGTCGAAAATGTCTATCTCGATTCCTGGAACATGCGTGATGGAATTCATAGGTCTAGTTCTGTTCTTGACATACCTTCGTTCCGCACAGTGAAAAGAATTCTTGAACATTCGGACAACAAAACTTCAAGGCACGCACTGGCGATTTTAGATTCGAGCTTCCGTGTTTTGACTGATGCGAAAACGGCAGCTGAGGATACAACAGCAACGAACATGATTCAATCCATACATGAGCGTCAGCTGGAAGTGTTAGTGGGGATCGTGAAGGGATTTGTCCAACAGGAATCAGAAAAGCAGACAATGCAGCGATCGCAGCCCAGTCAGCGCGGTGAAAATGGTAGTGGAAGCACATGTAGTACTGGACCGTGTATCCTTGTATTTTTACCTGGCATGCAAAGCATTAACACGGTGTATGAGCAGCTTACGTCTAGTACTCAAGCGACAAAAAATCAGAATGCCGTCCTGAAGATCTATGTATTGCATTCGGAAATTGAGCTCGAAGAACAGGAGGCGGCTTTTAGTGAATTGGGTGACGGTAGTCCAGCTATCGTGAAAGTCATCCTTGCGACCAACATTGCAGAAAGCAGTGTAACTATTCCCGGTGTCACACATGTTCTCAATTGTGGGATTGAAAAACAAATACAGATGATAGTCGGTACTGATATCGCTAAAAGCGAAGGATACGCCCAAGATTTGGAGCTTCTGATGCCTGTGTGGTGTTCTCAGGCTTCGACAAAGCAAAGAGCGGGTCGTGCTGGTCGGGTTCGTCCAGGTGTCGCATTACACTTGTTTACCGAGACATTTGAGAAACATTGCATGTGTGCTTACTCGAAACCGGAAATTTTGCGGAAGCCTCTATCACGAACGATACTTCAGCTTCAATTCAAGTTGGCCATTGCAATGAAAACTACTCCTCGGCAACTACTGTCCTCAGCGATGCATGTACCGAGTCTGGAAAATATCAAGTGCGCCTATGACACGCTAGCTGCGTTTGATGCGATCAATACAACCGAGGAAAAGGAGGCTCGCGTGACCTCATTCGGAACGTTTGTTTGTAAATTTCCGATTAGCCTCCCTCTTTGTCGGCTACTTGCCATGGTCGTAAATCTAGCTGCTGGCAGAATGCGAAGCAGCAATAGCAGTCCGAACGACACAGAAGGCCAAATGGCGCAGAAAAAACACTCCTGGCTGATAGCAGATACTATCATTCTCACAGCGTTGCTGACAGTACCTGACTTGTTTACTTTGCCTTCGAAATATCACATTCCTGATGCAGTACTTTATATGGAGGAAATGAAGCACAATCTTATAGCCAAATTGCGATTGGATCACAATGCCTGGAGTGAACCACTATCACTATGGCGATTATATCACCATGTACTTATGAAAGCTTGTGAATGGCAGACCACTGGAAATAATAGCAAGAAGTCCAGCGCATGTGACAGAATGAGACGACAAATACTTCAGCACTTTTCCATTTCACTCCATCGATACAAAGCACTCAATCATCTCATTTCAGATTTATGCAGCAGAACAATCAAGATTCTCAAAGAGCGTCTTCATGAGGAAAAAACACCAGCAGGAGAAGAACACGAGTATACCATGAGTGTTTTACGTGGTTTAGGCACATATGCAGACTCGCATCGAGTTTCAGATGTAATGGCTGAGTTCGCTCTACTTGAAACGCGTTCTGAGGACGCTAATCGTAAAGACGAGCGCGAAGGGCTACTTCGAGTGTTGATAGCAATCACATTTCAGCATCAACTATTGAGTGGTATTTTGGATAAAAAAGGCTCCAAGGGCTCTCCAGATGCCAAGAAAACTGACAGCGTCAGCCTGAGCTTGAAGACGATGAGTGGTGCCACCAACACAAGGAGCGCTTTAGTTCACCAAATTTCAAAAGATCCCGTCTTTGCCCATGATCTGTTCTCACCATGTTGTTTGACAAATACCGTGACTGAAATACACGACCCAGAGGGCTGTGGTGCAACGTTCTCGAAGATCACGGCGGCGAAGAACCTAGTGGACTTGCATTGCTTGCGCCAACTTGATGTACAAACAGTCGGCCCATCGAGACTTTTGTTCCCGATTTCACTGCTACATTACATGAGCGATCAACAGTACAGTGTAGAACTTTTGAATCCAGAGGAGGCAAGGAAAGGGAAGAGAGAATTGGTCCGGTTTATGGTACAAAAAGGTAGTGGGCTCACGATTAAATGGTTCGTAACTGGAGGCACTGATAAGAAAGTCGCATTTCGTCCTCGAAGTCTATTCAAAATGCCTTTTCGAAACATCGGCATGCTTAACAGTAACAATTCGAAACAATTTCGAGCAGTGTACACTGGTTCCTTAATCAATGGCAATACAGACCAAATGATGTGCTCCAACTGCACACTCTTGCCTACGGACAATGAGCTGTTCTACCCGATACTGCTCCTATTATGTGCAAACCGAAAGGCAAATGTATGGATATACGGAGATTGGAAACTAGCCGAAATTCTCAGCATTCGGATTAATCAGGAGTCCATTGTATTTGGGAAAAAGTGTGCGTTAGACACGAGCATTCTTACGACGATCAACAAAATGCGACGACGCATATCCATTGCAGTTCACTTTCCGGAAGCTCAGAAAACCGAAAGCCAGTCGCAGGATGACGCAAGCACTTCATTCCTACCCAGCTTACTGCAAGTTTTTGAAAAGAAGTGCTTTCACCGCATAGCCAAAAGCAAGAATCTGAAATGGGTAAAGCTTGAAATGGCAAATTCGTCAAAAATTCTTCCCGAGTGCCTGGGGAATGAGCCGAATGCATTGGCAACGCCACCTTGGCCACCATATCTTCTGCCGTTTACAGAATAAATTGCTTGTGTACAGGCGATGATTAAAGAAAACGGAACGCATAATAAAGAACAAAAAGTCATTTTGAACATTCATATCTAGGAAACTCAAAACAGCTTGTTGACATGCACTGACAGGAAGTGTACATACTGGTATATGTTGTAAACGTGTCAACTCAGAGGAAGCAAGTGACGAGGATCGCAACACCAGTCATAGCACTTCCAATCACCTTGTACGAGGCGGCACCGGAACTCTCAGATCCGATGGATGCGTCCGACTGATCAGCCGTTGGTTCTGCTTCTTTGGAAGAGCCAGATCCAGCTTCGGCGTCTTCATCCGGACTGGGAGTGCTTGACTCGGCTGGAGGCCCTTCAGGACTGTTTTGTCCATTCTCTGGTGCTGGTGCTGGCGAAGCCGGAGCAGGTGCCGAACCTGGGGATGGAGCGGCAGCTCCAGGTGATGCATTTGGCGTCGTCGAGTTGGCTCCATCGGTTGGGCTTGCGTTCGGTGTGGTTTCCGCTCCACCAGGGGCCTCAGTTGGTTCTTGTCCAGACACAAATGTGATTGCGACGGCGGCGATGAAGAATCCGAATACTTTCATGAGTTTTACAAAATTGGGGAGCAATACGAATGTATAGTTTCGATTTCGTTGTTACAAAGGAAATTGCAAAGTGAGAAACCTGGGAGTTAGTTTGATGAACCAAAATGTTGTAGTCAACCATGTGAAAATTTGACAGCAGCCGTGTGGACTGCAGTCATTAACTTCTTTCTGACAGCAAGAAATAGAGGGTAACTAGGCTGAACTTGCTCCGATAGAAATATTTGTCGCTGACTTTGCAACAAACGTGCTCCGAATTCTGTTCGCAAAGGCTTATTCGGCCTAATATGTCAGGTACAAATCGAAGAAATTTACCTTCAAGAAAAGCGTTGACTTCGTCGCTAACGTGCGTAGGAATGCGAATGAATCGATTGCCTTGTGTACGACTCGTTGCCAGTCTCTAGAACGACTTGCCCACAATCGGACTTTCTGCACAACTTTTTCTTTAGATAAGATTTATTGTCTGTGACAAAAGCGTCACTAGATGGCTGTTGATCATGTGATCTGGTCAATTTCTCATTACTTTTTTCTTCCAAACGACAATCAAAAATTGAACCCCTAGTTCACCCACCCAATTGACTGAATCGTCTGACACATCTGGCGCAACACCTGCATGTGTGATCCCGCTCAGCTAAAAGTGTTGAGCTGTGTGATAGACGGACGTACACTTGACTAGGGTGCATTTTACCCAAGCATTGAGTAGTATGATACAACACAGTAGTGCGTCAACAGGATAGAACTGAGAGCGATGCAGATATACACACTGTGCAAAAACGAGGAGTGAGATGTATCGGCAACACAAATTGGATTAATTATGGTCAATACTTTGCATGCGTCACGGTATCTTTTTTTTCTAATCTGTCACTCAATTGTGATCCGTAGATACACTCATGTGTTGCTTTCTTCGAACTTGGAGGACACGCTTCTGTAATATTGCGAGATTGGTCTGCGAGGTGAATTTTGGTCTAGGAAGATCATGGATGTTACTTGTTCTCTTGATTCTGATGACAAAAGGCGATTGCCGCTGTGCATGTTGCAAATCGCTTTTCTTGCATATGACACCAGGTCCAGTTTTATTTTTCGTGAAGTGATGAGAGCGAAGTTTTGCTATTTCTTTGTACTGTTGTCTTGCAAGATCCGTCGCATCTGAGCTGTGTGTAAGAATTTTATTATTACACTCTTCGGAACTGTTCAGAGGCATGCTCGGTCGTGAGCATTCATCAGCCACAACAATAGGAACAGTACTCGAGGTTTTATCAGATTCTTCACCACTGACTCGACGAGGTGGCGGCGCAGGACGACGTGGGGTGCATAAAAGATGTACCTGCTTGGATTCATTGTCAGTTTGCGCACTCTTCATTTCTGCTCCAGCTTTGAGGGTTCGTGGGCTCAATACGGCGTTGACTGCAGGGCTCAAATTTTCACTATTAATAGTCTTGGGGTACACTAGAGTACATGATGTTGATGTAGACTCCCGATGAGTATGATCCATTGGTTTATTTATCTCGGAAATCGACGATGTACCATTTGTATGATGCTCCATATACGCTGTAGAGTCCTCTTTGTGATTATAACGGGCGAATTTTCGCTTCTGTTTGAATCGTGGCAGGACCAATAACCCGTTTTTTGTTCGATTCACATGGTCGAGTAGTTGCTGCCGTTTGTGCTCCCTGTATTGATCTGTATGAGACCAGTAATCCCCTTCACCATTGTAGTCGGATGGTTTGATAGCCAGACAGAATTCCTGTAAATCTAGATCGTTACTGTTATTCAAGTCGTAGCGTTTAAATAAACCTTGGTATTGTGCATCCGTTAATCTGAACCCTATCGCAATCAAGCGATCGCGAAACTCGGGTAAAGTGATACCATGGGTTTTTTCAAAAAACTTGAAAGCTTGACGAAATGTATCCGAGTTCTTTCTCGTTGCTTGCTCGACTTTGTCTCGAATCTTAGCTTCGATATCGTCGAGACTCCAGTATTCCGCGCCATCGAGAATTACTTCATTTCCGTGGTGACGTACATCTCTCACTCTTCCCTTTTTCTCTGTGCGTTTTTGTGATTCAGATGGACTGTCAGGCTGTAAAAAGCATTGGTGACCTGTGTAGTCAGGTGGTAGTACACCATGGATGAACTCATTTAAATCAATATCGCCGCTGTTGTTACGGTCGTATCTTTCGAAAAGTTCTTTAGACTGCTCGAAAGTAAGGGTGAGACCACACGATCGGAGACAAGTGTGAAATTCTTCCAGTTTTATACCATTCACTTTTTTGAATATTCGAAAGGCTTGACGGAAGCAATCAGATGATTTACTCGTTCTTTGCTCAATTTTTCCTCGAAGCATCTGCTCTATCTGCTGCATCGTCCAAGACCGTTGCATATGTTTCATCACCATTTCGCAGCGTTCTTTACCCACGACACGATCCGAATTTGATGTCGCATGAGCCATTTCTGAAGACTTACCGTGCCTGCGAATACCTCCCAACAGCTTACTTAGATCTAATGCTCCGGCATAATCACAATCAAAGTATTCAAACAATAATTTTGATACGGGTCTCGAGACTCTCAACCCAAGCCGATGTAAAGCGTTAATCAAATCAGATAGAGTGATATCTGATGATTTTCTGATGAGCTCGAAAGCTTTTCGATGGAGATCGCGCTCACTCGATATATACTGCTCGAACTTTTGGTGAAGTAAGTCTAGCACTCTGTCCAATGTGAGCGATTCACTATTCTCGATGGCAAAGGGAGGAACAACTGCTGGTGCTTTACGACTCCGCGTAGCATCTTCCGTCTTTGCGAACCCATCTTTCACCATCAGCTTATCGGTGAACTCCGACAAATCAATCTCCCCATCCTGATTCGCGTCAAATTGCTCAAATAATTCGCGACATTTTGACAAGGTAATAAAGATTTGCAATTGTTCTAGTCGTGCCTGGAAGTCCTCAAATTTGATTTTTCCAGTAGTCGAAAAAAAACGAAATGATTGCCGAAAGTGATCCGCAGATCCGATACTTTTGGCCTCTAACTTGGTAGCCAACAACCGTCCTAACTCGGCCACAGACATTTTATCAAATAGATTCTTCAACCGTGTCTGATTTACTCGGTGTTCTTGATCAAAACGATTCACAGCTTCCACTTTGGCAGGCAGCTGAAAATCGTGATCGGATTTCATTTCGGTGAATGGTAACAGACCTCGAGTAAACAAAGCCATATCAATTTCACCCAGTGTATTTGTATCCAATAAATCGAAAAGTTCACCACATATACGAGAGTTTACGTGAATCCCCATTTTGCAGGTTTTGTGATAGAATGCTTCCCGTGAGATCGTACTGGTTCTAGTGTAAAATCGAAAGGCACGTTCACAGCCAGCTTTGTACGCATCTATCGAAATCAATTGATCATTGTCCGACTCATCCGACTTGATAAACTTGGCGCGTAATTGGCGACGTATGCAAACCAATAAGTCTTGCACGCATGAGACGGATGATTTGATGATTGAAGTGTTGTAAAATATACTTTCGTCACTTTGAACTTGACGAGGTGGAGAGCTTGGTCGTGGGAATTTGTGGATACACGGAGCCCGAACGATAGGGAGACATTGATTAAGCGCCATGAATACACTAGAGGTTCTTTGATGCGATGTCAATGTGTTGCATAGAACTTACCTAAATAACAATTTCTGATCACTCAACGATGACAACAGTAAAAATGTTCTGCAAGTAAAACTCTGGCAAAACATACCTGCTGATAAGAAGTGATAGTTTAAATGAATAAATTCTATTTCTGCCGATCGAATTATTTTTGTTGATCAAGACATTGATCTATGAATATCGAGTCCGAAAACGGAACAATATGGAACTTGATTGACTGATAACTTACTGAAGCGATGATTATATTGCCTTGACACATACAATCTCACGTATGTTGGAGCGATGGTCGTCAGCGCACCAGACAACTTGAGCATTGAAATGGGCATCATCGTTGTTGACCAGATCAAGAAAATGCTGTACGCTTCCCCCAGTTCCAAAGTAATACCTTTTTGACGCAATCAATGCGATCGCATTCGGATTAGAGACGTGCAAGTGACGCTTGATCATCTTTTTCCGATTAGAATGTCAGCTCTAGTGTGGTATACAATGCATGAAAATATTTTTCACCTGATAGAGTTCTTTTGTCACACATTCTGTGTATAACGTCTCAGCTGATAGAATGAGATCAGCTTGATATCGAGTCAAACATTGCTTTTCATCGTCATGCATGTACTGCGTGACAGTTTCCCACGCTCCCGCATACAATGAAACGCGTTCTCGTATCTGATCGACCGGTATTTGTGAGTTTTTAATTAAATTAGGTATGGTGACCAAAGACAAGACTTCGCGATTATAGTCGGTGAATGTGACACGTTCCGCTCCTATATCATTCATACTGTGAGAATGCTGGTGATAGATTTATACGTTCTCACCATTCATTAGAGCATAGATTCCGGGTAATCCATGTCCACAGCCTAACTCCATCACGTGAGGTGGAAGCGCGTATCCTTGTGCGACTATCTCATTCAAATACGCAACGAGATCCAGCGAGCATTCCCATATCTTGAACCCGCCTACGTTTGAGATAAGTTCACTCGTCGTGTTTGGGATTGAAAAATCATCACTTATTGCCTTCATAGAGTCCCGATTTGATATCTGATGAGCTGAGTATTGATTGCATCGTTTCTGCCTTATCTAATGCTTTGGGATCACTGGTATCCACTACGTAAAAACACATTGGTTTTGAATCAACCATACATCGCTCCTGTGTGTTCACGGACGGAGCAGACTGCGGGACACGCACTAACGTGAATGGCAATGCTGCATAGTCAACACTTTCAATTTTGCATTCGACTGGAGCTATTATTTCCACCTGATCAAGACCCAGCGTTTGTTTCATCGGTAGTGAATTTTCATTTTCTTTTTGCTCAGTGTGGATCGATGAGCACGTCACATCGCTAATATCGAAATTGAAAGTAAATGGGCGCATTGAGATTTAAAGAATCAGATCGGAGTCGATCTGGACTCACAACGGGGGACAGCTACAGAGTGCTTATTGTATACTAAACAGCCTATTACTGTAGACCTCCGCAATAAATTATTGGATTGCACCGGGTAGCACCATCGTAACTGTCTCAAGCTGTCAGTACTGTAGTCGAAAGCTACCGTAGTCTTCAGAAGAAAACGATTGTCAAAGGATGGCAGACGAACAAGAAGCGCAGGATGAGAACACGGCGCTGATTGATTCACACTTGAATCGATCGGATTCATTGCGAAGTAGTAATTCCACAAGTACACATTCACTAGACCCATCATCCGATTCTGAGATGGACTCTGCAGAAGATGAACTTGATGCGCAAAGTACAGATCGAATTGGGTCTCATCCAAGCTTGAGAGAAGAAACGGAATCCGCTGAGCAACAGATGCGGATTTTGATTCAGGATATCCTTTCAATCATTGAGAATTTACAGATCAATTCTGCGAATGAGACGAAACTTGTTACAAAACTGAATGTGTGAGTCACAAATCTCATACTTTTTTCCAAGTCTGCAGAATCGCTCACACGTTTCTTTCTTTTGAAAGGATTGCCGAGTTACTAGAACAAGCAGAAGCCAATTTCTGTCGGGAGCGAACGGCTTCAATGCGGCGCGAAAATCATTCGATCGGGATGCTATTTCGTATCGTGGACGATAATGATGACTTTTACGGAGTACTGGAAGATCGGTTAGTGCATTCGGTTGGCGAAGATGCAAGTCATGGATTTACAGACCGCGTTCGAGCAGCTTTGGCTCGTGTCCTTCTGGCTTTAGTTCCGTCCTCACATCGTTTTATCACCAACATGTTATACGAAGAGGAAGCCCTCGATAAAATGTGCAAATACGCGACTGAGTCCGAGCCACCTCTGCGATGTTACGCGACTGGAATCATGTCGGTCGCGTTAAGAGATCGAAGTATTGCGGACACAGTTGTGAATCGAGAAATCGCGATTGAGTTTCTCAAACGAGCCCGATTGTATGCATCGAAGTTGGAAGAGAGGCGGCAAGCACTTGACTATATGCATGAGAATTTACAGCGGCACACGAAGGGGGAAAATATACGACAAAAACGACACAATACAGCGAGCAGCCAACCTTCGTCTACCTCATATTCTCAGCATGTTGGCTCAAAGCGTAGACATTCCGGAGAAAGAGAACGCGAGCATGCCCCCTCACCAATTCCGATCCCGACATCAACTGATCGTATGACAAGTGAAACCAATGAAGTGAGTAATGTAAGCATCACCAATCACGAAGGACCGGACGAAGGCCCCACAAATGAAGCACAGGTTCCGGATCCAGAACCATCCGAAAGAATTGTTACAGATTCGAATGCAGAGGTACTCAATGCACCCACAGTAGAAGCAAACGATGCTCACCATGAAGAGGATGTCAAACGGCTGGTCATGCTGGAACTACTCTATACACTTGACTGTCTTGGGTGCATGGGTGAGTATTTGGAATTATTTGCTCCTGCTTTGAAAGAGGACATTGTTGGTACCATCATCACTTTTCTGCACAGCAAGAATCTTACTGTATTATCGCATACTTTGAAACTCACGTCCCATTTTCTGGCGCACAAAAAGTTTTCTTTGACATTGGTGGAGGCTGGCGGCATTTTATTGATGGTTTCTTCGATGCAAGTACAGCAAGAGTATGGTCAGTTTGCTGTCCTGGATCGAAGTTTATCGATGTGCTTGCATGGATTTGCATCCTCCACTGCTGTGATGGAACGTATCATAGCAATTGACCGTGATTTGACTCTCGTCAAATTAGCATTTGATCTTTTGTCAAGTCCAAATGATCGAGCTAGGCAGAACGCGGTCGTGTACTTTGGATTATCAATCGTCTTCAAATCCATCATGGAATTCTTCGAGAAGCATAATGGTCTGTATACGCTGCTAAATATCATTCGAACCGGGAATACTATGCAAAAGTCATCGACGCAACGACAATTATCACATGATGCATGTCTCTGTTTACGGCAGTACTTGAGAGTGCATCTGTCATTACTGACACATCGATTACGTCGCAAGCTTTCTGAGCAGCAACATCAGTTGAAAGGACCTACATCGACCACTCAGTCTACAAGTGCTGCTACAATTGGCTACCCTTCGGTTTTGACGACCCCCTCTGCAACTGTGCGACTTCCAGCTCGTGTACCAAAGCTTTCGAGCTCAAAAGCGATTGATATCGATGATAAGATACATGAGCAAAATCTGATCTTCTTTGAGAAGTACCGGCTAAGTGTAACTTCGACCTCACAAAACTCAAATGTGTTGTGGTGGTCACATGGAAGAGTGAATGGAGAATTATGGTCTCCTGCTGCAAAAGTTGTTCATTTGCGTGGCATCTTGGTCATGTTGGAAGTCGCAAGTGTTACGTCCACGATTGTGAATACACATTGTGAACAGCGTAGTGAAGAAGATGCGACCAGTGTTATTCGTGGTTGGATGGTTGAACGCACACAATTTTGCTTGGAAGCATTGCGTATCCTTACCCTTGTTGTTCCATTATTGGTAAATGAGGTATGCTCAACTGAAGTTATTGTGCCATTCAATTTTTGGCGTGATAACCTCGAAGAAACGAGCAGCATAGTATCGAATGAAGCTCATGATGCGGTTTCACCTCTCAATAATATATCCTCAGCAGATTCATCACGAAAGCTAGGTATTTCCATTTTGTTGGAGATCGCTATGAGCACCAATCCTCGAGATTCGGACCTTGTACGTGACGTATTACGCGTACTGTGCAACTGCGTTTCTCCACCACACGCTGAAGAATGCTGGCAGCATCCTCACAAAGATCTGAGGCAATACACAATGGCTGCATGGTCCACGCGTAATAATGGTGATGATTCACATCTGTATAGGCAAAATCTTATTCAATCTCAACCAAATGCCGACAAGAATTCCTTCACGTGCTGTGGATTCGCACGCGATGACAAGATTCTACGTCCGGTGCGACGAATGGCGCGAGAAAACAATGCGATCAAAGTTTGTATACAGCTTTTACGATACAAACGATCGGTGAAAAATGCCGACATAATTCGATTACTCGCGACGCGCACTCTGCTTGGACTCGCCCGTGATCGCCATATCACTCAGATCTTGGAGAAAATGCAGCTGGGCCAGTTATTATCCGATCTGATTCGTACTGAACCTGTGTTGGAAGAAAACACGGACGTGCATGTAAGGTTTCGAGAGGCAGCTCTGGACCTCATTTCGTGTGTGACGGAACGTGCTCCGACGACTGTGATCACCGAAGCTACAGATCCGACTGTACGCAAGATAGGGAAAGCAAACATCGTTGCTGAAACAAAAATCACATACGACGAGATGGAATTACTACGTCTGATACAGGATCATTTGGCGACTGTAGGTTTGGATAAAGTGGCAGAAGCACTGGCTAAAGAAGCCAATTTACCTTTGCCGAGAAGTCCGAGCAAGAGAAAAAAGAGAGGCTGGGAGAGCACACAAAGCAGCAAATCTAATTCCAAACACCAGGACCTGCCGTACTCGCGGACAAGGTTTAGTGATCGGTTGCGATCTGGCGCTGAAGACACTAAGGAATCCTCACAAGCGGTTGCACATCGACGTAATCGAAATGCAACTTTAGAGCATTCGACTGAGAATTTTGGTGTGGACAAGGGTGCAGATATTGCACGAACTTCTAAAAGATTGAAGATTTCGGCTGTTCATGAAAGTGGTGCGCAACAGAAAATCAAGGCACATCTGGAAGGTAATACGCGAGCGCAAAGAAGTGAGTCCTCCCACAGTGGAGAAGCGGGTAGAAAGCGTCATTGTCACTCACAAAAGCGAAAGCACATTCGATCTGCATTTCACTCATCCAGCTATTTTGATAAACAAGATCGTCAAGCCAGAAAGGCACGACGTCTAGCCCCTCCTCGTACAAAAAGTCAATTAGACAACATTATAACACACTACCTTCGCGAGCAACATCGGCAGTGTGTCAACCCAGTCACAACGGTTCCTCCTTTCAAATTGTTTGGTACGAACGCCACACATTCATGCCCTGAGCCACAAAGCTTGTACATGCCTCCTCGGATTTTGTACAACTCGATGTGCTCACATGGAAACATCACGACTAGCATTCTACTTCGCGACAGAATAGGCGTCCGATATGGTGTACGTGCGTTTTCTGATCCGTACGCGGATGCTGGAGTCAACCGCTACATTTACAGCCGATATCGCCCCTATCAAGATCTGTATCACAGTCCAATGTATTACGATATCATTTCAGCACAATTTTATAGTACCAAAGCCGAGGAACAGAATTTGCTGCTCGGTACCAGAGAAGGAGTTGTTCATCTCGTGAACGCTGAAAGCACTCAACTTGTAAAGGAATGGGAGGCACATTCACGATGGAGTCGCGTTATCGATCTCGAAACGAATATCCACACTCCTGCGGGAAGTCAGCGTACATGCGTTGTTACTGGTGCCATCGGTTCGGGTCTTGCCGAAATCGCTTTGTGGAACATCAACAACAGGGAAGAAGACATGATTCAGTGGCGGAGAATCGGTGTCCGTTGTCCGAAATACAACCACTTTGGAGATCATCTAGTCGCATTAGATGTAACGAACACCGAGGACCATGATAGACCAGGAAACACAGGTCTTAGCACGCGGGGAAATCGACCGCGTGGAGCTTTGATTGTGGACGTTTTGAGTGGCCAAGTTATTTCGAGTCTCAAGGATGTCAATCGATCTAATGATTACGGTTTGGACACAAACGCATGCTACTCTCAAGATGACACAAAAATCTTGACCGATGGAATGCTTTGGGATGTACGATCACCTAAGACTGCAGTGCACAAATTCGACAAGTTGTCGAATGCTGGAAATGGATTCTTTCACCCTAATGGGAATGAAGTTGTGATCAACGCAGCAGTGTGGGATTTACGCACATATCGCCTCTTGCGGGTAGTTCCAGCTCTGGACAAGTCTCAAGCATCTTTTAGCCCACAAGGCTCCGTACTCTTCGTATACTATCCATTAAAAAGCCTGGGAGGTGATTATGATGACTTGAAACGAAGAAGAAGCAAATTGAGAACATGGTTTCGCGTATTAGATGCTCGTGACTACAAAGAAATCAGCACTGTTGAACTAGAACGCGATATTGTGGATCTTCGAGTGGATCCTCTTGGTAACTTTTTGAGTGTGGTCGAGGGATTTAGTGCAAAAGAAGGAGCGTCGATCAAGAGGAACAATAGCTGTATATTGTACGAGATAGGTCGTAGACGGGCTGCTGAAGCCGATTCAGATGTCGAGGATCACAGCGAGGACGAAGATACGACTGACTCGATGGATTATGAGTCAGATACTGAAGAAGATGCGGAAGAAGATAGTGAAGACTTTGAAGAATACTCGCTTTCACCTAGTGATTATGATGCTGACGACCACTATGAAGTTATACTAGAAGGTGACGAACTGGAGGCGGATGACTCAGACGAAGCAAACGAGGACGACCAACTCGATCATCAGCACCATTTGCTTTCCAGCCGCGAAGTGAGAGCATTATCACAACTTCCATCAGATATGAGTGACTACCAAGTTCCGCATTCTTTTTCAAGTGAGGAAGAAAATGAGGATGACGACAGCCCGTGGTAAAACGATCACTTCTATTGTGTGTTAATGACTTTAGGAATTTTTGCATACCACTTCTAATAAAGTGAGGTGGGGATCAAAATTGGTCAAACCAGAACGCTCTATACTCTTTCACATTATCGCCCGTCCTCATACTCAATCGTACAGCAAGAGACTCCACAGCCAGTGTACTGTTAGATTCACAAACTTTGAGATCGCATGTCTCTGCGACGCCGTGAACGATTGATCAGATGACTCTTCTCGTTGACATATTTCAACTCGGATCGGCGTGACGATCTGTTCTTTTAATTCGAGTTGATTTGTTCCTGTACAGCGACTCTGACCTCCATCGACTCTCAGATGAATCATGAGATCACCAGCGTCCAAACAAAGCAGTAGTAAGTGAGTGCTGCTGTCTTCGGAAAAACGATACTCACGAAGTTCATTCTCGGCATACATTTTGTGCAAATGTCGGATGAACTTTCGCCAGTCGACTGCAGGCATTAAAAACATATCCCGGAGTTGCGGCTCAATGTTATCAATGGAGGTGCATGCGGATAAGCGTAAACAATCATCCAATTCTTGAGATCCCACTTCATGCTGGAACGTTTGTATCGGTAAACCATAGGTGGCGGCGATATCTTGGGTCAAATTGAGGTTGCCATGATACAACAGTCGAGTCCACAATAGATCACGCTCATAATGCTGACCAGCCAACTTGAATGCTTCCGCCACAAATTGTTTGGCTTCTTCCATAGCTCTTTCCATTGTCATTATATCACAGTCAAGGTATCCGTTGACTGGACATGTTCTCAATAAAAAGAGCTGAATGCAGTTTTCCTCAAGGGGATCAACATTTTGCTCGTTTTTGTCAGACTCCTGTGTACTCACTTCCTGGAGTGTCATCAATAACGTGTACCCGCCAAACATGTTTACTGGATCACCAAATTCTGTGTCTAGGGTGTTTGAGCTTTTAGCAATATTTTTCGCTTGAGAGGGGTTCTGGTCATGACTTCCCGTCGCATTCGTCGACAAAGGGCTGCTCGTAAATGTACCTGTGGATGACTGGCAGCAAATAGTATCGGGCGTCCCACAATGAAATAGATCGCTGACACCGTAGCGAGTTGGATGCGACGCCATGTATCGAAGCAGAAGTGTCGCGTTGACTATTGCATTATTTGAACACAGCCCATGGGCTGACACTTGCATCATTGTTGATCGCAACATACTCGAAGATTCATTCGAAATTAGACGTTTGTTCTCACCAGTCGAGCACGCATGCTTTCCATGCTCGGCTAAACTATGAAAATGGTTATTTACTGCCCGGATGCTTCGGATAACATTCTGAAACGGTATCAAGCTTTGCCAGCAAGTCTTACCGCCAGACTGGTGCCTCATATTGATGAAGCGGTATACAAAATCACTAAGACAACGCAGACAACACTCGAAAATCATAGTGCGGACTTCTAATGATGTCTGAATCCGCTTTATCGCCGTGTCAACAATTTCTCCAATTCCAGATAAAGATTCCAAATCCGTTTCGCTTATGTATGGAATGCCCGGTGCCAATTGGTGTAAGTCACTTTCAAACAGTATCACAGAATTAAGGTCCAGAAACTGATTCGCATGCCGGACTTTGAGAAGCACCAAAAGAATCTGTGGGCCGTTATCGAGCCTTCCCGTATCCTGACTGGAAAATTGCGTGTCTTTATGATCGTTGTTGTATAGTGGATGGTACACATAATAAAAGTACTGAGGAGCATTTTCCGCAGTGAACTGATCACTTTCGCTTTTCACACCCGTTGACGAGGCTGACGAGCAGTACATTGACGATTCAGTCGAAAGTGGGGCCGTTTGCAGTTGCCGAAATCCAAAGGATAAAAGCTGCTCTAAAAATTCACGGCGGAAAACTTCAGTACTGTGAGTTTGAAGTCTATTCACATCCTCGGAGACGCGCTTTCTGAGCTCAAGTAAATGTTGACCTTCATCGCCAGATATTTCTTTAATCGTTTGCTCTTTGTGAAGTTGCGAAATTGAGGTTTCCTCCTTCGTGAAGATCATCTCTTCTTTATACGACAGTAGATTGACAAACTGCAATGCCATTTGCAACGACTCGATTTGATTGTCGGACGCTTTACGCGTAACATCTGGCTTTTTCGAAGTACCGCAGTCATCCAATACAATATGATAACGCTGCTGTATCAATGTATGCCCCGCTGTCATCAAACTTTCGACAATTTCGTTTGAGGTCATGCTTGAATACTGATACTCATGCTCACATTCCAGCAGTAATCTCGAGCCAGATGTATACCCTTCTTGATCTTCCGTTTCTATTCTTAATTGATTGAACAAGCTGAGTTGAGTCATGTAGTGTGATAGCTGAGTCTCGTACTGTGCCCACTGGTTGTTGAGACGTTCGCTAGTGTATCGAAGCGAATCGATGTATTTAATTGAAGAGTCAAGAGACTGCGTTCGGACCTTCAACTCTTCATTTGCATGAGAACGACTTTGCTTGATTCGATATTGTGGGCCCCAGACGCACTTGAGTTCAATGGGCCATGACCCTTCATCAATAGTCCTCGTATACTCACTGGAGTGTGACTTCACCGAGTTCGTGCTTTGAGGAGGTCTGGCATGTGATCGCGCTCGGTAATGAAAGGAAATAGCGTTTTCTGCGCTACTTAGGTGTGGATTCGCAATGCTGTAATGGCGTATCTGCCCCGAAACGCTCGGATGACCTTGAGATACGCTACTTTCAGAAATTGCTACCGGCGAGCGTAGTGATGTTCCACTTGAATCAATAGGGCCTCCTTGTTTCGGAGGCACTGCTACTCGCTTGACTCCGGATGAAGGTGGTGCACCAGCACTACTTGCAATTCCTACGGTAGTGCTGCAAGGACGTTGACGAGAAGAATGGCTGACAGAAAGTGATCCGGAAGTTGTTCCTCCTCGTGCTCTAACTCGAGCTGCAAGTAATGCATTCGCGGCAATAGAATTCTCTCGTGTCCGTGGCAAAGGTGTGCTTGAGATGAGGCGAATGTCCACTTGATTGTCATTAAGTCCGAGAGATGTCGTTTTTGTAGTTTTTGTCGGTGAGGGTGCTTCAGCATAATCCAAAGCTACACTTCTCATTGGACTTGGGAGCTCACTGGAAGTACTCCATTGAGAAAGTGACTGATATGAAGACTCGCGCTTCAGGTCCCCTATTATGGCTGCGCTGCAGCTTGCAGTTCCACTACTTTGTCGACTTACATTGCTTTTTGTACGTGGTCTCGATATGATTGTGCTCTGGTCAAAAAGGTCGCTGCTTGTGGATGACAGGTTGCAGCTAGGGATGCCACCGAATTCGCGAAGATATCTTCCAAGGGAAGTGCTTTCAAGAAGATGCAAATAGCTTGTATCGATTAAAGCGGGCTGCATTCGGAATTGCCCAACAAAATTCGAAACAGTTCTGCCAAGTTCAATGTAATCGACTGCTATCTTCTTTGGAGTCACTGGTGTCACGAATTTGGTGCCACCATTGATGTACAATTCTCTCGGCTGAATGACACGTGTGCCACTCGGCGATGCCCATAAAAGTCCACACATCACCATGGAAAGAGAACATGATAGAGTTCGACGAAGGCTCGACCACGTCAGGATGCGCGAACTATGAAGCAACAAAAGCTCGATGAGTGCTGTGCTAATGTTGTATCCGAACAACCTGAACCCTTCATTGCTGCTGAATTCAAGGATGTAATAAAATAGATCGACGTTATCAAGACTTTTTTGGTCTTCTGTACTCTGAGAAAAACGATTCGTGTGCTCCGACGAAGTGTACATTAAAATCTCACTTTCGGCCAGCTTTTTCAGTGTTGCCGTGCATGATGACGATTTGTTGGAGGCTGATATGACGGGCCTTACATCACTGCCAGTGCCGACGATACCAGACGGTATGATACGAAATATGCGAATTCCTTTATCCCCCCAGACCTCATGCGCTGCAGACTCAAAAGAATGAACTGTGAATGATTTTTGTGACGGTAACTTGGAGACGATAAGTGGACTAAATCGGATAGGTAAAGTATTCTCGAGTAGTTGAGCAAACTCATCGACAACGTACTCAATTTCATCCGCACTGATAGGAAGCTTGCATCGAAATTCAGTCGTTGACATTGACCGCAGTCGAGACGAAACGTCCAGTAAGGACTTGCGATAGTCCATGTCCATCAAAGAAAACTCAATCTCGACCTTCCTCGCCTCAATGAGGGTCGCTGCGTCTACCTTCAGATTGTCCGGCTTGATAGCAGAATGTTCTAGACATGGTCTTCGTAGTGCACACATTGAATGTTGAATATAATAATCACAAATGGCTTGTTGTAAAGCATTTTTCAAATGCTTATCCACTTCTTCCAAATCGAAATTACCACGAGCCCACAAAGACATACGGATGATCAGCGTGCTTTCGTCTCTCTTCCTTCTTTTCACATGCTGCGGAGCATCAATATCTTGCATTGGATGGGGTAGATAATCGATATCCGGCGTCTCTGCAACATTGTGATTCGACTTGTCTCGATCATGCATTCCAATCTTGAGCATTATCAGGCCTTTTCCAATCTTCCAAAAAGATGGAGGCGCGATTCTCAATTCTGGGTTGAGATTTATCACGAACATTGTGTCACTTGCAGCTTCTGAACTATCATTTTTTTCTTGTTTGTGAGTAGAACTTTGATGCTCGAAATAACTCAAGTACACCGGCGATACATCATGGACTTTTTTGATCGCAAGTAAGGCTCGAGCATTTTCGGAAAGTTCGCCTGGTGGCAAGTAAGCAGGATGAGTTATCTCCGATTTTCTGGGTATGTTGCCAGGTATTTTGTGGTGCGAGTTAGTGCAATTTTCTGATTGCGGGGCGGATACAAAAATCTCAGACAGCTTTCTACTTCTTGTTCTACTATGCCGGCGCTCAGTCGAGCAACCCTTACCGGAAGAGATCGTTCCAGAGTTTGTCACATGTCGCACGTATGGAACGTTGCAGAGCACCTTTCCTATGATATGCATCAGTGTTGGCGCATGTTGAGCATCTAAAGGAAGACCGAGCCAGAGAACATGATGAGGCTCTTCCATGGGAGGGCATAGAAACGATAAGTCTGCCATGCTGAGTTGGAACTTGGCGTTTCTTCCTAGTAGTTTCATCAGTATCAGCAATGTTGCTTCGTCTAGCTTCCGTTCAAATAGCCGGCATAGCTCATGAGTAACTTCTTCGCCAGCGTCACTAATACCAAACACTTGTAAGAGTATCCCATTTTCCTTCATCATAGTAGGCTCTACAGCGCCAGCATTTGAGGAATCTGGTGCAATGTGTGTGCTTTCTGGACTAATTCTATTGAGCCGATTCAATTTGGTTTGTGTGCGTCCTTCCTTCGCTTCAGATGTTGTCTCACTGACGCTGATTTTCAAATAGAAAACATGCCCGGTTCTATCTCGATATACGAATAAATGTCGGCGATTATGCACCTGAAATTGTTCGAGAGCGGATGTGCAAAGCATATTTAGTGCCACATTAGGTGCTAATCGGTCGTGTAGTTTGAAGAATGCGC
Source organism: Albugo laibachii (assembly GCA_902706625.1). Classification (NCBI taxonomy): domain Eukaryota; phylum Oomycota; class Peronosporomycetes; order Albuginales; family Albuginaceae; genus Albugo; species Albugo laibachii. The sequence goes on along the minus strand of CACSLJ010000003.1, from coordinate 13,811 downwards.
TGTACTGCAATGGACACTCGAATTGGCCAGGCCAGAAGAAAGAATCAGAATCCAAAGAGGGATTCTGCTCTTCCATATAATCCGAGAAGGTCGTGTTGGCACGTTGACGTGACAATTCAGCATTTCCATGTTGATTAGTGGTCGTTGCTGCTGAATGTGTCTTTTGCGTTGAGGACACGTTTTGAGAACTTGAAACACCTGACCCCATTGTTGTATTGCGCTCAGCACTTACTCGAGGCTTGCTGAGTAGCAAGACGTTGCAAGTTCTCGATTCATGCAATTGAGATAGCAATAGGATTTGGTTCACACGCTTACAGACACATTGAACACCAAGACGAAGACGAGTGAGTTCCAGTAGTTTATTGAACGACTCTTTTCCACTGGTTAGATCCGGTTGTATTGCAGAATCTTTGGGGCTGTGCATGTACATGTGAACGAATCCTTTTCTTATGAAAAAGTATGCCCAGTAAGGTATTGTAAATTTAGCGTTCACATCCGCGCCCTCGGTTATTGTTTCGCTCGAGACACTTGATGGAGATGATTCGGGATTTTTTCTGACAACGAAATGGAGATCGTTGCATTGAAACAAATCAAAGTAACTATTTCCCTGAACGAAAACTCGTGCAAATATCTCCTGAGCTGTCTCCGATGATTCGTGGATATCGGTAGTGAAACGGAGCCGATATGTGACCTTGGTCACCAAGTGATGCGGTAAGTTTTGTAACAGCTTAGACACCAGTTGTGCGATCGGTACCGTGATACAATGAGTTGTTCGTAAAATGCTCAAGATCTCCACCCCACACCATTCTTTCATCTGCTGACGCAGCTTCTTGATTACTTGACGTTGAAAAACTGGTAGAGCTCCAAATATCTCCTGGCTTTTTGTTGCATCTTCCTGGGATAATTTCGATGTAGCATCTGCAGACACGCTCTGGAAGTTGCCTCGTCTGTTTGAGTATCGATCGAACAATTCTTCGTTGGGTAGTGTGATTGTTATCAATCGAAGAGCGATCCGACTGCAGCTTGTGGCTTCAAACCACTCGACTACTTCTGACAACGATCCGTGTTGTAGGGTCTTCTGATCTGCTAACGCTTTCGAGCTGTTCGAAACTGCTCTTTTCTCTTCAATAGAAGGCTGAATGAGAGAATGCGTGCTATGACTTCGATGAAAGAGTGGTCTTGGTCGCTCCACATTTCGAAAATACCTTTTGTCCAGACCGCTTTCTCCTAGCAGAGATTCTTTCTTCAAAGTAGTTGTATCAACTTCCACGTATTCGAATCGAAGAAAAAACGGCATTGATAGGTTGGATGTAGCAACCGCAACGTCTTTGTTTAGTTCGAGGTCTACAGCTTCCTTCTTTTTCTGTCGCCCGTCTTGAATGCGTGTCGAATAATCGCCCCTGAACATAGTATCAGAATTCCAGTTTTCCGTCTGACCATCTCTAGCTATCTCGCTACTGTGTGCTTTGTCGTTCATTTGAGCCTGTAGATGATCGTGTTCGACTCCATCCTCCGTTCCATCTTCCGAGACGCTCATACTTTCGTTGTATTGCTGCGAGGTATCCAAAACATCAGTCTGGACCAAAGAGCACAAATCAGAACCGTTGTCATCGTTGTCTTGGGTGACATTGTCCTCCTGCCCGACTTTCTCAGCTTCAAAAATCGATTCATTGCCAACAAACACGTAATACTCGGTCCCACAAATCGATTTGAACAAATGGTCTGATAAGAGAATTTGAATAAATGATTCTTTAAATCTTTTCATCAGTTCATCCCAAACGCCAGTGGTATGATGCTTTTGATAGGTATTTTGCAACTGAAATAGTTCCGGGCGAGTAGAGGTAGCTTGTAGAGTGCGATGGAGGACCGTTATATCTATATCAAGGGGGAATCGAAGACAACTGGATATTGCTTGCATCAAATCGCTCTGTTGAACCAACGTGCCCTCCCGTAGAGAAATGTAAACACCGCGGGAGAAATTGTGCTCGTGTGCTCGTTTCATCTTCTCCCGAAACTGACGAGCTGCTGATGATTGCAAAAAATCTTTCCGATCGCCGCTCCCAGCTGGTGCATTTCCTTGTCGATGTTCGGAACGAAATTTATAATCCTTTTTTTTATTCTTGTCTTCTTTGGGTGGTCTATCGATAATTGTAAAAATATTTGGTAGAATTTGTGAGTATATAGTCGCTTGATTCTCATCATCTTTTGCAGCTTCTTGAATCTTGCGTCGATCAATTTGATACGGCTCATATGAAAGTGATTTTCTGGCTATTTCATAGAATGCAACTTGGAAGAATCCTGTGCTGAATTTTTCGTCTTTAGTTCGTAACAGGAGATGAGAATCAGCTCCATAAAGTGATTCACGGCTAAAATTGCGACATAGTTCATGGTCTTTCGTCGTTGACGGAGTTTCTTTTAGGTTTGGAGGCTGCTGGTGGTACTGACAAGTATGTCGATTATTTTGGCATGATTGATAGTCTTCACGAAAGCTTTGACGTCGTTGCCAGTACAATACGATATCATCCGATGAAGATGAGCCACAAGTTGATTTCTTTGTCTTTTGTATGTAAGTGTTGTCCCAATCTCGCAGTTTATAACTTCGTTTTCTCTCAGCACCCACTGCACTTAAAATGGATTGGGCACAATTTCCTTCGTTGCGATTAGTGGTAGCTCCTCCACTTAGATCTGCTGGCGAATATTTCGGTTTTTGGCGTGTTTCCATGACTTCCAATGAGGGCAGGAAAGAGAGTAGTATGTCATGCTTGTTGATGAGCTTGCCAAAACATCGTCCTTGACTAAGTTGGTACTGCGGGATCCATTCCTCCAAAAAAGCGGAGCTACTGAGATGCGACGTGATCCACAATGGTATACTTCGCTCTGATCTATTTACCGATAAGCCTTTCTCGTCTTCTGCACGAAATGTCTTGGTGACCAGCTCGCCGTTTATGTCCGTCCAGGTAACCTCAAAATCGCTCAGACTTTGCAATGTCTCTTTTAGCATGGTATATAGATGCAGGTTTGAGCTTGACATAGGTGGTTTCGTTGGTCCACTCTCATGAGTAACGATTTCGTTGACATGGTCCACCTCAAGAGAATCGAGCTCCGCTACCAAGTTTTCGTGCTCTAAATACATCAAGAATTGATCCGTCACTCGATTGGAGACGCTCAAAAGTCTGGCTGTACTAAAAGGAGGTATCAAAAGGTTTGAACTATCTGCCGTTCCTTCTGTTTGATTTGCACTCTTTTCTCCACCAACAATTTTCCGATACTTCAGATTAGGTTGGGGTAGAGCATCAACGCCTCTGAGTGCTGAACGAAGAATCGAAAATGTATGATGAGACGCTACTACTTGGCGATCACAATGAAAAAGAAATGCTGTGACCAATTGAAGCAGGTCGTTTTCGCATAAATACAACTGGCCAGCGTCGTGGATTGCCCTGTTCACTTCCTGCTTCGGTATCTCCGGGTTTATACCGTACACACTCGACGTAGCTGATACTTTGTCTGATATATCCATTTGTGATTGTGTTTTCGCTTGGCTCTGTCTGGCTGCAATATTCTTTGTATCCGCTTCTTTTTCTTGAATGTGAGATCCTTGAGTGGAGTAATCATTGCTAGGTTCCTCTTGAGATTTAGTCGGAACGCACACAATCAAACTCAATATTCCTTGGTGTTTTTGCATTGGACGCTCGTGACCGACCGCATGATCTAAATTTTTGTGAAGCTCCCGGTAGAAATCATCTTGAATAATGGGTTTCATTACGCCATGATGAGGTTCCATCCAAAACGACGTGATCAATCGGGTTTCAGAGACGCGAAGCATTCCATATTGCAGGAGAATACATTGCTCACGTCCGTTTTTATCCTCCAGCAGTATTTCTCGTCCAAAGGTCACGCTTTCCACATTGAAAAGAGCGCTTTGGATGCGATGTTTTGACCATATAGGCGGGTTGACATCATGATTGTTGAAATTCGTTGCATTGTTTCTGTACTTTTGATATCGACCGCCAAAGTCTGCGGCTGCCATATTATAGCTCTTTGCTTGGCGACTTTTTCCATGGGGGATCTGGTCTTTTCGTTGACGCAGGTGCCAATCAAGAACCCAAAATCCCGCTGCAATTCGAGACTTATGAATATGTTTCATCATTTTGACGAGTTCTGTGCTATTTGCGAATTCCCATCTCCAGTTGATGTGCCACATATAGGATCCAAATGTCTCTCGTAATGCGATATCACTCCCACCACAACATGAAGGATGAGCAGACCCAGCTTGCTTATTCAACGGCAAACAAGATTCAGGCCCTTTATTTTTGGCTTGTTCTTCATTGTAGAGTGCCAGGATGTCGAGACCTGCAGTCAATCGACTTATCATCCGGTGACATGCAACCGCTGCTTTGGTTATTGCTGCACCGCCAGTGATGGTACCTCCACTCGGAGATGAAGCGATTGTCTGAAAGGAAGGATGCCAAGCCAGAAGTGAAGACTTGGCATCGTTTATCTCTGCCAAGATCGATTGTTTAAGAATCGACACTGTCTGCTTACGTAAAGAAGGCCGTGCTGAGAAGAAAGCCACATGGAACGCTGTCAGAACATGATTCTTGCGCTCAATGCGGACGATACAGAATGGTTGCTCAGGACTTTTGCGCCGTGAGGTCTTCGAGTACATACGTTCATTGCTATCAATGTGCGACACTTTGCCACAAAGCCTATCGCCTTGTGCAACAATTACATATTGCTTGTGAAGGGAGGTAAGTTTTGAGGGTCGATGCGGTAGTGGTTGCAAGAACTTGAGGAATAAATCTTGTGCGAGTCGCTGTGAAGACCACTTTGTGATTACGGATACTACTCGCTCGTTCATCTGAATCGTACCGAGCAAATGAAGGACATCATTGATGGCTGGTTCTGGCATTGGCGTAGACCCTTTGAAAGGACTGGGCTCTTTATGATTTGGAAAGCTCTGATCTGATACTGGATAATTTTTGGCCAGAATCCGTCCAAACTGATGTGAGTTTTCAAGTTCTCCTGTGTTCCTTGTTTTGGAGAAATTCTGTGACCCGTACATACTTTTAATAAACATATCATTGGGTATGATCTGGAGAATTTCAAACCTGTCTACAGCAAACCAGCGGTGCCAGAGCACAGGCGATAGATTGCCAATAATTCCAAATACTGGATGAGGACGCGATGGCATCATGTCGGATGGAGTGCCAAAGCCATAGTATGATCTTTCGCCTTCTTCTTTTGATTTTGTGATGTAGCTTGACACAGTTGCGGTTACTAAATGAAGCAGTACGCGGTCCACGTCTTGTACGTTGCGAAGAAAATGATGAAGTGATAATGGAGTACCTGGGATGACTGAATCGTTGAGCTTTGAGCTTTCATTGCCCTCCTTAAAGCCGACACTTTTGTTTTTGCAATTTTCAAACGCATGCAGAAACTCAACTTGTGCGACGATATTGATTTTGACGTACCATTCATGATAGCTTGGCAATGCAGTCGCTTCAATTCTTTGATCGGGATTCGATGCCTCTTTTGTTATGGAAATAACATACTCTATCCAAACGTCCTGTTTCCATTGCAACACAAACACTATGTAGCGCGTAATTTCGGCCCCATGCTCTCTACGCGATGTACTAATACCTGGGTCGTGGATTTCCGCGTCAATTTGATCTGGTAATAGCTTACTGATTCTAAAGCCTTCGCGAGTGCGTACTTCGATAATTCGATCCATATCCACCACGATTCGATAGTCATGAACCTTTTCTCGCCATAGTCGATATGATTTTAGCGGAATCAAGAATTTCGCATCACAGGATAACATATAATGAGAGCGTTGAATTTGAAAATCGGGCTCGGTAAGCCTCCAAAGGCTAGATTTACGGATTAAGCAAGCGTCTTGGATTTGTGAGACGCGCATTAAGTCACTTGGTGACCTCTTGGATACCATACAGTTATCGCTTCGTGAGCTAGTTTGCAAAAGCGCATCCAAGGACCAATAATTTCCTCCAGTGGCCTTTGCAAGAAAGCGCAAAAATTCAGTATCACGAACATAACCAAAGCACTGATTGGGAGCCTCGCTCCCGCCCAATTGAATGAAATGACAGTTGATATCGTGACGAACCAGTTGCATTAAGAGCCCATCATATGAGTACGCATCAAATTGATCCACAACACCATCGGTTATTATAACGAGAAATGAGGCCGCTTCCTTGGGCAAAGAATTGAGGGCGTAAACAGCATTGCGAATCGTCTGAGATAGACTCGTCATCGTCGTTTTCCTGCTTGCGAGCTCATCATCTACTTTCCGATTGCGACCGACCAAATCATTGCGCATCTTGAAGGCCCAGAAATTTTCGATGAGTTTCAATCTGTCTTGAATTATACCCAGCAAATGATGCTGATTATCCGTTGATAGCGCAAAACCTTGAATCAGAACATACAATGACTCTGGATCAATATTCTATAGTATGAAAGTGTTACGTGAATTCTTTCGCCTGCGTACCAGTCAGACACACCTGAAGTAGTATTGAAAGATGAATTTCTGGTTGAAAAAGCAAGTCCCCAATCATCATTTTTGTAGTTAGATCACGAAGAAAAATCTAGTAAAAATTTCATCATAAGACAGTACTAACAAAGATGGGCAGAGTAGACCAACCTCGATCAATTCGCATGTCGAATCGGAGAAGACCTTTCCAGTATTCGGATCCACCGAGAAGGTTGACGGAGAGAAATCAAGACAGAATACGCACCGATATTTTTCATATATGATTGATACTTTGCTTTCGGGCGTAAATGATATTACTTCGGTACCCAAGTTGCGCCTTAGACAACCATTTGAGTTAATCGGTTGTTCTTTTTGTTCTTCTTGAGATCTACTTGAATGACACACTGAATTTCTTTCCATATCATTCCTCAAATTGCTGTCTTCGTTGTACGAAATGGCTGCAACCTTCCAGAGATCTTCCAGCTTTTCCTTTTGACGTTGACGGTTCCACATTGTACGCCTGTTATTGATCTGTGTTCTCACGTGTTTCCGTTCGCTGTCACTTTCACTCGTCATAAATGCTTCTTCCACTCGCTCATCAACAGCTTCAATATTATCTGGATTTGGAAGTGAGCTTTCTTTCGTCGCGCTAGGTTGATTAAGTAAAACCTGAGCATGCCACAGGCTCAAGTTGGTTGTGTCTGCCCCATCCGTATCCTCAGAAATAAATACTAGCTCGCGTACACTATTCACACGATCGGACGGTGACAAGTCCATAATTGAGCACCCAAATGATAAGGTGCGCTGCTGCACGTACTTAGAGACTGAGAGACTAAATTAGATCTTACACATCGAATGAGTTCAAGACTGCTCATCGAGCCATGCTTCGAAGGAAGAGAGCTTGAATTAAATTGAATGTTCCTTTTCTTCAAGTTCACACATCCTTAACTCTATAGCCAAACCTGACGGAATTGTATTCTTCCTGATCAGCGAGAAGTCATACGCCACTCAATATGCCTTTGCTTCTCAATATCTTGAATTAAACGTACAACTACCGCGTAACAATGTATCACGCACTATCCATGAACTCGGTCTTCAGTATCCAGTTTCCATTCCGACAAGTTGCCAAATCACGCAGCACATTCCGAAATGTCAGCTTGTCTTTGGGATCTACAAGATGGCCAAACCTGTCTAAAATTGCTTCCGTCGCAAAGCCACGGCCATAATTGCACTTTTCGTGCGAAAGAAATTTGCGGATATGCTCCGTAAGGATGTTGACACCATCAGAAGGATCGGCAGTGGCCTTTGCCGGTGTTTTCGAGCTTTCAGCTACTCTTCGGTCCGCGACACCATATCGTTGATTGCTAAGTTTGCTCAAGATCTCCCTGGATGTTAACTGTGGGTTCTTGTGGCGACTCGGTAGATGCGATCCGCGACCACCAAGTCTCTTCTTTTCGGTTGTTTTGATTGTCTGACCAGCATAACCTTGCTTGCCTGTCCATGTTGGTGTAAAGATACCACAGCGCTGTTTTCGCACTAAATCGCAAGATTGGCGTAGCGCAGAGAGAGCCGACTCGGCAATCTTGGAGGATTCCATCTCTATCAGATCGGCTTCTTGATTCTGAATGCCTTCGAGTTCTATGGCAGCATGATTGAACACGCCATGAATTCCCTTTCCATCAAATAGATGCCTCAAGAGTTGATCATTGTCGCTTGAATTATTCAGCGCTGTATCATTTTCCAGACCCTCTTCAAATCCTGCTTCTGCTGATAAGTTTTGCTCGGCAGAGCCTCCTTTGCTCAGGGAGATCTGCTTGACAGCTGGAGGAGCCGGTACATGCCCGGCAAGAAACAGGTCCGTCGTCTCAACGCCTTCGTGAGTCTTCATTCCTTCTTTTGCTTCAGGTTGTGCACCGCTTGCAAGAGTGAACAGATCGCGCAAAGTGTGACGATTGAAACAGCGCTTTCTCTTTGGGTCATGTAACACCTTCGTGGTTAGATACTGCTTAAAGATCTGCCGATGATAGATCTTCTCTTCAATAGTCCCACTTGTAATCAACCGATATATGGTGACTTGTTTAATCTGACCGATACGCCAAGATCGCTCTCTAGCTTGCATATCAGTGCTAGGATTCCAGTCCGGGTCAAAAATTACGACACGATTAGCACCTGCCAAATTAATCCCAATGCCACCAGCTCGTGTCGTGAGTAAAAATATAAAGATTCCACTTTCGGCATCGTTAAACTTGTCCAAAAGCCTCTGTCGTTCCTTCACTGGCGTGGACCCATCTAGTCGGCAATGATTGTACCCAAGGTGCTCCATAAGCCTTTCCAGTATATCAAGCATCATACGTGTTTGAGTAAAAAGCAGTACACGATGCCCCTGGTCTTTCCACATAGCCAGGATTTTGCACAATACCAACATCTTACCGCTTTTCTCGATGGACCCAAAATTTTCTGATCTTGAAGCTTCGTCGCCAGCTCGTTTAACCAGATCTGGGTGATTACATAGATGTCTCAGCGTTGATATAGCACGAAATGGTCGAAGTTCATAGCTCAGAACGCGAGCAACTTCAGGAGATCGTAAGTATGCTTCATATTGATCATGTTGATAGGCGGTAAGTCGGCAAAATAGTATATGTTCCATTTTTTCAGGCAATTCGAGAGTGTCTTGAATCTCTTTCTTGGTGCGACGCAGCATGTATGGATTGATTACATCCCTTAAAACAAGAGCACACTTGTATGCCATCACAACTTGCATTTTAGACGCATTCGCATAGCCCCCAGTCTTGATTGGAAGAACAAATTCATCTTCGAAAGTCGGTAATGTACCTAGCTTTCCTGGATATACAAAATCAAACAGGGACCATAGCTCCCGAAGATGATTCTGTATTGGTGTCCCTGTGAGTATAAGACGATGGACAGTGCGAAATTGCTTACAGACAAGAGATATATCAGCGTCGGGATTTCGGATTCGGTGACCCTCGTCCAAAACGACGTAATCCCAGTCTATATTTAGGAGTAATTGCTGGTTTTGACGAGCATTTTCGTATGTTGTCAGTATCACCCCCCCAGTTCCAGTAAAATTATCGGCTTGCTGCGACGTATCTTCGCGTCTGTGATTTTCAACAATCTCATGAACAAGTTCGGTGTACGATTTATTCGATAGAACCACTCCTGATCCAGTGCTATGCAACAATGTAATACGCATTTTCGGATACCATTTATGAAATTCGCGCGTCCACTGTAATAACACGGATGCAGGACAGAGAAGTAAAACTGAACGCAAACGATGGGCACCATGCATGGCGGCAACGTATGCAACGATCTCAACGGTTTTACCTAAGCCCATTTCATCTCCAAGTATTCCACCTGTGTTGCGCTCATGAAGCCAATGAAGCCATTCGAGGCACTGACGTTGATGCGGATACAGCTGCGCATATATATAAGTAGGAACAGCAAGCCCTGAATCCGTAAGATAAACATCGCCCGGTTGGTAATATTCAAAACCCCTATTGACCTGACCGTTTTGCTCACAGCCCGATTCTTTTGTGTCTTGTAATTTGAAATAAAGGCAAGATATTTTATGATTTAGATGCCACTGAACTTGCTTCTCATGCTCAGCCAGTCTTTTGACGTAGTTCAGGTAACAACCGTCATCATACCATCGATTCTGCTCTTTTTCAATTCCTCTGTTTGGTTTAGGGTCGAGTATCTGGTCGACATCATCTGCCGACAGCTTGGGCTTTTTAACATTTCGTTCATGCCTAATGACGCTAGCAGAATCCTCGCTTTCAACGCTACTCACCCAGTCTTCATCTTGATGGTCTTCTTCTTTGACATCATAATCGCTTTCAGAGTCCTGGTCTAGATACGCTGTTTGCATGGTTTTACTTTGTAAGCTTCATAGCCTTCGTTCCAGCTATTCTGATCCAATGACGTAACGTGCTGAGAAATTGCAATTAGGCGTTTTGACTTTAGGCCAATGGCTATTATTGCAAATCATACCATGCAAGTCTACTACCGAGCATTATTCGCACAGAGTCAAACCCACATGAATCCGAACTACCGGGGTGTGGGCTTTTCGCTGTGAGAGGAACAGCCACTTGCAACCCATGCATTCCCTTCCAATCCGATATTGGCCAAGGTACTCGCACTAATCTACTCTTTCTAGGTTCTGCTGCACTTTGGCAAAGTATTTCCCCCTCACAGACCGACTCAGCACAACACTTTGCAAGCACTGAAGTCATCACGCGCCAATATACAGCGACGAATCCATGCCTGCTCCTAAAAGTTTTACTTCTTGGCGCAACAGAATGACACATTTTGTACTTTGGACCACATATTTTACAAATTTCTCGCTACAGGAATAATACCGCATTGACGGAACAATTGGTATCGTGATTTGGTGGATCAAAGCGAAGAATTGTAAATCCAATCCCGCGTGACTTGGTCGACCAGCATGTATATGGTGTACATGGCATCCAAGACGCCGTTCCGTGCATAGTTGATATTGCCATCAGCGAGCGACTTGTACAAATCACAACCTTGAGAGGACCATTTTCCAGGAAGCTTATCGGTCGGAAAAAGCCATTGGTTTTATCAGGAGTAAGCACTAGCATGGTCGCTTTTTGTGAAGCGCCATGCGTTTGCCGACTTCGTCCAGGGAAGTAGCAGGATCCAGACGAGGTGCTCCACCGTCTCTGTTGATACAGTATTCCTATATTTGAAGGGAAGACGCGACACAAGAGCGAGTAGGTCTTTCTATATGAGGACCTCACTATCGGTTGCGTTTGGCTTGTCGGGTATTACTCAAGCCTGTTGACCTTTCCATCCTTCATGCGGCATACAATGGATAATAGTAATGTCAAGCCATTGCTCGATGACTTTTCGTATCCACAAACGGTATATATCGAAAAATATTTTGGAGCTCACGGAAAGAGCATCTATAGCTGATTACCGAACCGACATTACTGAAGATATATGATCTTGTGCACAAGCCATCAACCAAAGACTTTTTTGAGTCACTATCAGCACGAATCCACTGGCATGAGTTTTCGTTAGCGACAGGCGCACATAGTGTCTGTCTATGAGTGAAAAACTAAGCAACCCGATTGAGAGAGAATTTAGGAGCGGCGGTAATGTTTATTGTATTAGCTTCACGTATGTTTCCGGGTTGGTGGCCGGTCGCTGTGCTAGACGAATAATGGTTAGGAAAATCGAATAGAGCAATTAGCAAGAGCATGAGCAGCACGATGTTAATAAAAAGCGGACAGATTCTCTTGAGCATTTTCCACATAGCTTTCTCATGACAAATTGTCTGCTCTCCCTGACTTCTCAAAAGCCAAAAGAAGCTCAAAAAGTCTGAGATTGAATAATTTTGATAATGCCAACTGCGTGATTGCACAGACAAACGTAAAGAAAATTGACATAATCCTAGACGTAAACTCGAAACATTAAGAGTGCATCTATGTGGTGACTCTAATTGGTTGAAATGGCTTAAAGCTGTTCAAAGATTGCCTGGACGAGGTAGCTTGATCCTAGTGGATCTGGGTGAGTTTGAGGATAAGAAAAAGTAAAGTTTTTGATTTGCGTTTGTATTGCAACTTCGGTCCTGGTGTCTCTGATCAAGGCACACGAGCAGGTCCAGAGTTGCAACACCACAAAGATATAGAAAATATGCAATCCAAGGAGAAGGTGTGACCGATTATCCGTTGGTAACATGTTTGGAACATGTTAACTATGACATCCCCCCAGAATTGACTTCGCGTTGGCGTTGATCGAAATCTGCAAGAAGACCTTGCCAACGCATGCATCATGATTTGGTCTCCGATCAGGAGGACAGATAATTGGTTCTGGTAGCCTTCATAACAGTGTAACAAATCCAATTTCTCCAATTCACCAAGGTCAAAATGTGTCGTCTTGACATCCACATCCGGCCAAATCAATAAATAGACGTGTTTTTGAGCACTTAGATCCATGCCCAACCAATGCATATTGGAGTTATTTGTAGAAGGGAAAAATGTATGTCTGCTGGCGATAATTCAGACCACTTAGATCTGTTAAAAGTAGACTGCACTTGAGCAGAAGTAGGTAGAAGTAAAAGTAAAATATATTCACTATTTGTTAACCTACTAGAACATGCATGCGCAAGAGAGCCTTGCGCTTTATCCGCCCGCGAAGCGGGATAGTGCGGGCGCACATGACCTGTGACAAACAAATCTGGTCATTAGCTCACCGCTAAAACTTACAGATTCTAACACTCCTCCTCGCCCGTACTAGGCATGATGTGTGAAGTTGAACATGTCACGTAGTTCAGCAATCCGTGGCGCGGGTAGGGCCTTCGTCAATAAATCTGCAATCATCTCACCAGAATTCACGAATATTGGCTGAACAACTTGGGAATGAGCGTAGTGGCAGATAAACTTGAAACAAATATCCCCATGCTTGGCACTTGCCGTACTCTTATCGCTTTCCAGTTGCTTGATCGCCGCTTGATTGTCCATCTTCATTTTCATCGGCTCACCAATCTTGATACCTAGCTCTTGAAATAATTGTCTTAGTCCCAACAATTCACGACCAGCCTGTAAAGCCGCAATGAATTCGGCCTCCATTGTGCTCAGTGACACCCCAGTCTTTTTCTTGCACGACCACAAAACCAGAGCACCATCTATCATCACCACACATCCCGACACAGACTTACGGTCAGACTTGTCAGCCGCGAATTCAGCGTAGCTCCAGCTTTCAATCTTGACAATCACCAGACGATAATCCAATGCCGCCTATCTGCAACTTTAACATCTTGGTCCCCTTCACGTACCTTGAAATACGCTTCGCCATCTTCCAGTCGTGCATAGTAGGCTTGTGCGTTTGTCGAGCCGCCCTGTGTACCGCAAAGCATATATCCGGTCTCGTACAGCGCGCGATTCAAAGTAACCTTCGCACCAGAGACTGAAAATCCTTTACGCTTGCATTACCATTCGCGGCCGTCACAGGTAGGTATTCTGGTTCTTGGGAGTTGCAGTCATTGAACTCTTCAACAATTGGAGCTCGTACTCCGTTTGCCTTCTCCAGTCCATACTCTTTGAGAAGTAGATTGATGGACACTTCTTGGTCCAAAACGTATCCAACTTCCTCATCCAGCGAAATTCGAAGACCAAGAAACTTATTCACCACTCCCAAATCCTTAATTTCCAGTGCTATCAACTTTTTGAGAAACTTGTCCACTGCATCCCTGGATGTTCCTGTGACAAGGAGGTCGTCCACGTAGACTCCTACAATGGTGAGCTCGTCTTTTTCCTTCTTAAAAGTATAGAAAAATATCCGT